>CM077284.1:94084151-94189151 GCA_039654925.1 Anguilla pacifica | reverse complement strand
GGGGCAGGATCATGCTGCAGATGCTGCACTTCTGAGTGCGATGAGCTCAGTACTTCAGCGTGGGGCAGGTTCTACAGATGCTGTGCTTCTGCTGAGCTGCAGTGAGGTGCAGTAAGGGGTTGAAATGAATGCCGATAATTACTAATATTTCCTAGCGCATATGGCCTCAGGGAGGCTGCTCGTCCAAGGGGATTAGTGAATCTAACCCTAACACAGGAAGTTCAATTAAGGGTCATTGTCCAATGAAAATATGGAATATTAATAATAGTGTGTGAGTCAGAGAAATTGAAAAAACAAACAGAGCTTGTCGTGTAAACAGCAGCACTACAGGGCTGTTGATCTGGGCTGCAGAACAGGGGTGGTGAATGGGAGATGAGCATTTTGTGCTGTGTGTCTGTGCTGCATGTCTGTGCTGCGTGTCTGTGCTGCATGTTTGTGATGGATGCCTGTGTGGCGTGTCTGTGCTGCATGTCTGTGATGGATGTCTGTGCTGCATGTCTGTGATGAATGTCTGTGCTGTGTCTCTGTGCTGCATGTCTGTGCTGCATGTTTGTGATGGATGCCTGTGCGGCGTGTCTGTGCTGCATGTCTGTGCTGTGTGTCTGTGCTGCATGTCTGTGATGAATGTCTGTGCTGCGTGTCTCTGCTGTATGTTTGTGATGGATGTCTGTGCTGCGTGTCTGTGCTGCATGTCTGTGCTGCGTGTCTCTGCTGTATGTTTGTGATGGATGTCTGTGCTGTGTGTCTGTGCTGCATGTCTGTGCTGTGTGTCTATGCTGCATGTCTGTGATCGATGCCTGTGCTGTGTGTCTGTGCTGCGTCTGCTGCATGTCTGTGTGCACAAACTGAACACATTTAATAAACCTATAACAGTAAACCAGGCCAGAGTGCTGAAATGTAATGTAATAATGATTTAAGGTTTACATGTATGATTTAAAAATGGAGAAATACTAATGCTTAATGATTTAGACTTCATGTGTTAGATGAGACATACTGTATAGCTGTAGATATCATGTGATATACAGTAGGCCTATGGCTGTGTAGATATTGTCTGATATACAACATACACTGTATGTAGATGTCTTGCAATGTACATGATATCTGTAACAATTGTGCAATAAACAGGATAACCTATTCTGTCTTTCTTACCTTCTCTTGCAGTTTTTTTTGCCTTCTCTCATATCCATTGCAATGATCAACATAAATTGGTTAGCAAACCCTAGTACTAACTGGAAAAGAAACATTCTGTGTTCTTACATCCTAACACAAAATACAGAGATGTACAGCATGTCTTACAGTGGAAAATGGATATATAGGGGTCGTGAACACAATCAGGCCTACAGACGCCTGCTTGATTTGCATGGATGGAGGTATGTAAACATCAACACTGCGGTTTGTGCACACTACAGCAACGCTGACATTCAGGCATAAACATGAAGAAGACAGAACTGTTTAAATAAGATGCTGCAGATTAGCAGCTCTGGTAAGTGGGGTGAGTGGAATCGGGGCTTTCCCACATACATGACTTCTTCAGTCCCTCTGGCACTGACCCCCACAACAGTTCAAGGGATTTAACTTACAAAACCATGTTATCTTCAACATCTTAATTCAGATTCTCCCAAATTAAGCCATTCACAAAAGTATACTCTGCTACAATTTAAATAACAATTGGATTTCATCCTGAATCATTGTTATGTGCGCCCCTACTTCTTGGTGCATGTGGGGTGTGTGTCTTTCTCCCTCTCTCTCTCTCTCTCTGTCGCTCTCTCTGCTTTTAGATTGATTAATTGGTGATTGGCAGTGGGAGGAGCTACACCTGTTCCCAATAAACTGCACCTGAGACTCTACTATATATACTACAGCCCTGTGATCCTTCTGAGTCCTCTACACAGACGGGCCTGGAGGATCACCCCATTTGAGTGCTACCTAGTTATTACCATTGTACTAATTCATCCATTATTGTACTACTCATGGATACTTGTATTTATATTCAAGTGCATTGTGAAAGTTGTCCATTAATTCTGGATTAAATCATTATTGTTGAATCTCTTGTTCGACTCCATTTTATGTTATGGTTTGCCTGTGGCTAGCCGTAACATAATTGGGGGCTCGTCCGGGATAAATGGTGCATACTCCGCTTGAGTGTCACAATGCTCATAATTACGAGTCTGAGAATCTTGATCCTTAAAAAACTCAGTGTTTGACCCGACCATGTCGAAAGGAGACTGAGAGGAAACAACCAAACCCATAGGTTTAACATCTTTCTTCCTCTTTTTAAGGATAAAACAATCTGCAATCAGATGTCCTGTCTTTTTGCAGTATTTACAGAATAAATCTGTCTTATTGGGAGTAGAACTGTCACTTTTAACAGCCACAGTAGCCTCCGCAGGACGAACCTCAGAACGGGGAAAACGGCCTCTGGGCTTATACTTATCATGGTGTCTCTTCTCACTAAATGTGACCTTATGAGTCAAGATAAACTCGTCAGCTAGCACAGCAGCATCAGAGAGCTTCAATACTTTGTGCTCATGCAAATGGGTGGCTACAACATCAGGCACACAGTTTTTGAACTCCTCTATGAGGATCAGCTCACGAAGTTGATTTTTTGTTTCTACCTTTTGAGAAGTACACCACCGATCAAACAAGATCTCCTTCTCATGGGCGAAATCCACAGAGGTATGTTTATCTTGTTTCTTACAGTTTCTGAAGCGCTGCCGATAGGCTTCCGGCACTAGCTCATAAGCACACAGTATTGCACGTTTAACCAACTCATAATCCCGACTTTCATCGGATGGCAAAGAAGCATAAGTACTCTGGGCCTTCCCAGTTAACACACATTGCAACATAAGAGTCCATACGTTATTAGGCCACTTCAAAGAGGTGGCCACACGCTCAAAATGAGAGAAATACGTCTCCACGTCTTTTTCAAAGAATGGAGGTACCATTTTAATGTGTCTGCCCACATCAAAAACAGGAGGAGAGGCTGGAAGTGAGGAGTTTAGTCTCAAGGCTTCTAGGTCTAATTTTTTTGATTCAATTTCTAATTTCTTTGACTCAATCTCAAGCCGTTTTAGCCTCTCCAGTCTTAACGACTCATCACTGACCCCTGTGGGTTGAAAAAGAGATTCAGTCTCAAACTCCTCCACCTTCTCAGCCATATTTGAAAGTTCTGGGAGAATGTTCAAATCAACGAGAATAGTCTTTACCGTAGCTTTAACGTTTTCCTTAATATGCTTCTCACCGGCAGTAATTTCAATATTATAGTGGTGTGCAAGTACCAACAACTCGTCTTTAGTTAAATACTCAAGTGCCTCCTCTGAAGGAGCCTCAATAAATTCATTAACTCTGGACATGTTCAGTTAAACAGACGGGTTAAACAAACGGAATGCAATGGGCACTGTCTGCAGGGGATTAACACACCACGCAAAAAACAAAATGCGCAATACAGCACTTAAGAATTAGTAACACCGTGATCACAGACGGAACCAGCGGCATTAACAAGTTCTGACACCACAGAACAACGTGACTAAAGGAATAACCTACCGTCACTCAAATCCATAAACAAAACGCCGGATCAGGCGAATGTTTACTGATAGTAGCATAGAAGTGGCAAATACTATTAACTACAATGTAGCACGCACTAAAACACGGAAGTAGCAAACAAATTCGTCAATACAGGCGTCACAATATAGCTCACGGAAACTTTAGGTATTCAGATCAACACCAAAGCATTAAAGAGCCAGTAATCGCCAAATGCACAGCACAACAGCAACTTGACGTAAGGGAATTTCGCTACGAGAATCCGACCACAAGTGCGAGTTCATACAGCCACAAGAACTGCTATAATACTAAACGCAGCAATTAATGAGCTACCTTATTAAACCCCAAGTCTACCATATGCCGTAATTAGAAAAAACGACACAATTGTCCACTCTTCGTGATAACCAAACTAAATTCCGTTCCTCTCAGCGGACATAACGCCCGAATAAACAGACAGCAAGCAATAATTATCAAACGAAGTGGAGAGTATGCCACCCAAGGACAACGTAGCTCTGCGTGAAATCGCTCAACCTCCTATTCTCAACAACATACACCTGTCTCATTTCTCTCTAGTCTTCAATAGCTTACCGGACTCGGAGCATATTAAACGTTGAACTCGTGAGTGCAAATGGGGAACCCTCAAGAACCCGCACTCCGAAACGAGCCCCCACCGGGACGCTATCAAAAACAAAAAAGATAAAACAAGAAAATGACAAACAACTTTCTAAACTGGGCAAGTACACGCAGGCCACACACTCGGATGCAAATACTCACCACCACGAGAACCGAAGAGAGGGAGGGCAATCACATACAATGGACATGCGACTAATTCTCTAGACTAGCCTATTACCAAATACCAAATTCAAATATCCAGGGGTATAGAATAAAGACCCAGGTTTAAATCGCGGACGAGCCCCCAATCAATGTAGGGAGCAGCAAGCAAGTATCATTTTGCTGGATTTCTTCCTTTCCAGTAGTGCTAGCTCCATCAGGGTGTGGGGTTTAGTGCCCCTCCATCAGGGTGTGGGGTTTAGTGCCTCTCCATCAGGGTGTGGGGATTAGTACCCCTCCATCAGGGTGTGGGGTTTAGTGCCCCTTCATCAGGGTGTGGGGCTTAGTGCCCCTTCATCAGGGTGTGGGGCTTAGTGCCCCTCCATCAGGGTGTGGGGTTCAGTGCCTCTCTATCAGGGTGTGGGGATTAGTGCCCCTCCATCAGGGTGTGGGGTGCAGTGCCTCTCTATCAGGGTGTGGGGTTTAATGCCCCTCCATCATGGTGTGGGGATTAGTGCCCCTCCATCAGGGTGTGGGGTTTAGTGCCCCTCCATCAGGGTGTGGGGTTCAGTGCCTCTCTATCAGGATATGGGGATTAGTGCCCCTTCATCAGGGTGTGGGGATTAGTGCCCCTTCATTAGGGTGTGGGGTTGAGTGCCCCTCCATCAGTGTGTGGGGATTAGTGCCCCCCATCAGGGTATGGGGATTAGTACCCCTCCATCAGGGTGTGGGGTTTAGTGCCTCTCTATCAGGGTGTGGGGATTAGTGCCCCTCCATCAGGGTGTGGGGTTTAGTGCCTCTCTAGCAGGGTGTGGGGTTTAGTGCCCCTCCATCGGAGTGTGGGGTTCAGTGCCTCTCTATCAGGGTGTGGGGATTAGTGCCCCTCTATCAGGGTGTGGGGTTTAGCGCCTCTCTATCAGGGTGTGGGGTTTAGTGCCCCTCCATCAGGGTGTGGGGTTTAGTGCCCCTCCATCAGTGTGTGAGGATTAGTGCTCCTCCATCAGGGTGTGGGGTTTAGTGCCTCTCCATCAGGGTGTGGGGATTAGTACCCCTTCATCAGGGTGTGGGGTTTAGTGCCCCTTCATCAGGGTGTGGGGATTAGTGCCCCTTCATCAGGGTGTGGGGCTTAGTGCCCCTCCATCAGGGTGTGGGGTTTAGTGCCTCTCTATCAGGGTGTGGGGATTAGTGCCCCTCCATCAGGGTGTGGGGTGCAGTGCCTCTCTATCAGGGTGTGGGGTTTAATGCCCCTCCATCAGGGTGTGGGGATTAGTGCCCCTCCATCAGGGTGTGGGGATTAGTGCCTCTCTATCAGAGTGTGGGGTTCAGTGCCTCTCAATCAGGGTGTGGGGTTTAGTGCCCCTCCATCAGGGTGTGGGGTTTAGTGCCTCTCCATCAGGGTTTGGGGATTAGTGCCTCTCTATCAGGGTGTGGGGTTCAGTGCCTCTCCATCAGGGTGTGGGGATTAGTGCCCCTCCATCAGGGTGTGGGGTTTAGTGCCTCTCCATCAGAGTGTGGGGTTCAGTGCCTCTCTATCAGGGTGTGGGGTTTAGTGCCCCTCCATCAGGGTGTGGGGTTCAGTGCCTCTCCATCAGGGTGTGGGGATTAGTGCCCCTCCATCAGGGTGTGGGGTTCAGTGCCCCTCCATCAGGGTGTGGGGTTTAGTGCCCCTCCATCAGGGTGTGGGGTTTAGTGCCCCTCCATCAGGGTGTGGGGATTAGTGCCCCTTCATCAGGGTGTGGGGTGCAGTGCCTCTCTATCAGGGTGTGGGGTTTAGTGCCTCTCCATCAGAGTGTGGGGTTCAGTGCCTCTCTATCAGGGTGTGGGGTTTAGTGCCCCTCCATCAGGGTGTGGGGTTCAGTGCCTCTCCATCAGGGTGTGGGGATTAGTGCCCCTCCATCAGCGTGTGGGGTTTAGTGCCCCTCCATCAGGGTGTGGGGTTCAGTGCCCCTCCATCAGGGTGTGGGGTTTAGTGCCCCTCCATCAGGGTGTGGGGATTAGTGCCCCTTCATCAGGGTGTGGGGTTTAGTGCCCCTCCATCAGGGTGTGGGGATTAGTGCCTCTCTATCAGGGTGTGGGGTGCAGTGCCTCTCTATCAGGGTGTGGGGATTAGTGCCTCTCTATCAGGGTGTGGGGTTTAGTGCCCCTCCATCAGGGTGTGGGGTGCAGTGCCTCTCTATCAGGGTGTGGGGATTAGTGCCCCTCTATCAGGGTGTGAGGTTGTGACTCTTGTGGAGGCTGTGGTACTAAATGCGTTGCAATTCCTTATCAATTGAATGCAGTAATTAAAATCTCATTCCAGGAGCTAGTAAAACATTCATCTCCTCTGACAGAAAATTGCTGTTCAGTTTCAAAAATGAAGTCTGTGTGCACAGCATGAAGCCAAATGCAGTCTTTTTCATTTCTCTGCCTTGACAATCAGTATACTTTGTATTGAGAAAAGGAGAATAACTTATTTACATTAAATATGTCCAAAACCAAAAAATCTGACATCTTTGAAATCTGCTCATAATAAGAACTGTTAAGCAGAGAATGCAAATTCCCTCCAGGAAGTTTAATTAAATCTTCAGTTTTTTGCTTTGATTTCAATGGGAGGCTCCAGTGTTTGCATTCACAGCAGAGACTTGTGCAGAATACGGTTCCTGTTGGGCTGTTTCACTGCTAGACTGTTGAGCTCATCCTCACTCTGGAACAGCCTTAAGAGATACTGGACCATAGGGCCCATCCACACACTGGAATAGAGCCTTAACAGATAACAGACCATGGGGCCCATCCACACACTAGAACAGAGCCTTAACAGATACCAGACCATGGGGCCCATCCACACACTGGAACAGAGCCTTAACAGATACCAGACTGTGGGGCCCATCCACACACTGGAACACCTGTCTAAGAGCTCTCCTGTCTAAGAGCTCTTCAGTCCAAACGCTCTCCTGTCTAAGAGCTCTCCTGTCCAAGCGCTCTCCTGTCTCAGAGCTCTCCTGTCCAAACGCTCTCCTGTCTAAGAGCTCTTCAGTCCAAGCGCTCTCCTGTCTAAGAGCTCTCCTGTCCAAGCGCTATCCTGTCCAAGAGCTCTCCAGCCCAAACGCTCTCCTGTCTAAGAGCTCTCCTGTCCAAGCGCTCTCCTATCTCAGAGCTCTCCTGTCCAAGCCCTCTCGCTTTTTCATGAATCTGCATGAAAAATATTTTGATAGTCAAACTTGAAAGGGGTTAAATTTCCTAGAGGTTAAACTGGTTAGTGATAAAGTGCCTTGCCAAGGAAAAGGATTTTGAGGGTGTCTGACTGTAGGTCAGCAGCGGGTGGGATCCATCAGTCATCAGGAGACTTCCTCTGTACCGTTGAGTACTTTAATTATCCTGAAAGGACTGAAGACAAAGTTTCTGCTGTTATCTGTGGAACATATGAGGGCTGGGCAGTCTTGCACCAGTGGCAAGAGGACCTGCTTTACAGCAACAGACCTGCTCTATAGCAACAGTCCTGCTCTACAGTTACAGACCTGCTCTATAGCAACAGTCCTGCTCTATAGCAACAGACCTGCTCTATAGCAACAGACCTGCTCTACAGTGACAGACGTGCTCTACAGCAACAGACCTGCTCTACAGTGACAGACCTGCTCTACAGTTACAGACCTGCTCTACAGTGACAGACCTGCTCTGCAGTGTTAGACCTGCCCTACAGTAACAAAGCCTCAGTGACAGATGTTTTCGACAGTAACAGGATCTGCCCTACAGTGACAGGTCTTCTCACCCCAGCCTCAGTGCAGTTTCACTCTAAAAAGCATTTTTGTGTTTTGTGAAAACTGCTGTGCAACTAAAATTATTACTGACCTCCCTAGCCCCTCCCTCCACCCACCACACCTGCCACACACCCCCACCCATCCTTCAGTCTTATCTGACCCTTCATACCACTATGCTGTAGCTCATTATTATTTTTATAGATGCTGCCAGATGCAAAGGTAAGCATTCCAGGTGTAATACAACTGGTCTGATGCATTTCAGGTTTAGTACAAATGGTCTGATGCATTTCAGGTTTAGTACAACTGGTCTGATGCATTTCAGGTTTAGTACAACTGGTCTGATGCATTTCAGGTTTAGTACAACTGGTCTGATGCATTCCAGGTGTAATACAGCTGGTTTGATGCATTTCAGGTTTAGTACAACTGGTCTGATGCATTTCAGGTTTAGTACAACTGGTCTGATGCATTTCAGGTTTAGTACAAATGGTTTGATGCATTTCAGGTTTAGTACAACTGGTCTGATGCATTTCAGGTTTAGTACAACTGGTCTGATGCATTTCAGGTTTAGTACAACTGGTCTGATGCATTTCAGGTTTAGTACAACTGGTCTGATGCATTTCAGGTTTAGTACAACTGGTCTGATGCATTTCAGGTTTAGTACAAATGGTTTGATGCATTTCAGGTTTAGTACAACTGGTCTGATGCATTTCAGGTTTAGTACAACTGGTCTGATGCATTTCAGGTTTAGTACAACTGGTCTGATGCGTTTCAGGTTTAGTACCAGGATCAAAGGAACTACAGAACCTCTTCACTGGGCAGCCTGGGTTTCTGCACATAATCAGAACTGCAGAAAAGCCTCACAGGAAAATTACAGAGATCACAGTGAACTGGTCACTCAGGTGAAGCTCATGCTCAAAGTCTTGTTTAAGAATAAATATTGTTAAGAGGACAGAACGGTGAACAGAGGACACAGAGTTAGACTGGAAGGATCTACATGTGGTAGCATGCTTCAGAGCAGCAGAAGCTGAGAGGAACCTCACTGTGTAATGCCACAGAACTCCTGCTATTTATTCCACAGGAAATGACATCACCATAAATCATCTTAACACTTCCTCCTGAAGGAAAGCTAGAACTTCACCTCATTATCATTTAAGGGGTTAGGGGGTAAGGTTAAAGCTGGAACTACACTAGAGCACCCAGTGTTAGAACAGGTAGACTGTTAGAGCAGGTAGGGTATTACAGCAGGTGGAGTATTAGAGCAGATAGAGTGTGAGAGCAGGTAGAGTATGAGAGCAGGTAGAGTGTGAGAGCAGGTAGAGTATTACAGCAGGTAGAGTGTGAGAGCAGGTAGAGTATTAGAGCAGGTAGAGTGTGAGAGCAGGTAGGGTATTAGAGCAGGTAGAGTATGAGAGCAGGTAGAGTGTGAGAGCAGGTAGAGTATTACAGCAGGTAGAGTATGAGAGCAGGTAGAGTATTACAGCAGGTAGAGTATGAGAGCAGGTAGAGTGTGAGAGCAGGTAGAGTGTGAGAGCAGGTAGAGTATTACAGCAGGTAGAGTGTGAGAGCAGGTAGAGTATTAGAGCAGGTAGAGTGTGAGAGCAGGTAGAGTGTGAGAGCAGGTAGAGTATTACAGCAGGTAGAGTGTGAGAGCAGGTAGAGTATTAGAGCAGGTAGAGTGTGAGAGCAGGTAGGGTATTACAGCAGGTAGAGTATGAGAGCAGGTAGAGTGTGAGAGCAGGTAGGGTATTACAGCAGGTAGAGTATGAGAGCAGGTAGAGTGTGAGAGCAGGTAGAGTATTACAGCAGGTAGAGTGTGAGAGCAGGTAGAGTATTAGAGCAGGTAGAGTGTGAGAGCAGGTAGGGTATTACAGCAGGTAGAGTATGAGAGCAGGTAGAGTATTAGAGCAGGTAGGGTATTACAGCAGGTGGAGTATTAGAGCAGATAGAGTGTGAGAGCAGGTAGAGTATTACAGCAAGGAACAGTATGAGAGCAGGTAGAGTGTGAGAGCAGGTAGAGTATTACAGCAGGTAGAGTGTGAGAGCAGGTAGAGTGTGAGAGCAGGTAGTGTATTACAGCAGGTAGAGTGTGAGAGCAGGTAGAGTATTAGAGCAGGTAGAGTGTGAGAGCAGGTAGGGTATTACAGCAGGTAGAGTGTGAGAGCAGGTAGAGTATTAGAGCAGGTAGAGTGTGAGAGCAGGTAGGGTATTAGAGCAGGTAGAGTATGAGAGCAGGTAGAGTGTGAGAGAAGGTAGAGTATTACAGCAGGTAGAGTATGAGAGCAGGTAGAGTATTACAGCAGGTAGAGTATGAGAGCAGGTAGAGTGTGAGAGCAGGTAGAGTATTACTGCAGGTAGAGTGTGAGAGCAGGTAGAGTGTGAGAGCAGGTAGAGTATTAGAGCAGGTAGAGTGTGAGAGCAGGTAGGGTATTACAGCAGGTAGAGTATGAGAGCAGGTAGAGTGTGAGAGCAGGTAGAGTGTGAGAGCAGGTAGGGTATTAGAGCAGGTAGAGTGTGAGAGCAGGTAGAGTATTACAGCAGGTAGAGTATGAGAGCAGGTAGAGTGTGAGAGCAGGTAGAATATTAGAGCAGGTAGAGTGTGAGAGCAGGTAGAGTATTAGAGCAGGTAGAGTGTGAGAGCTGGTAGAGTATTAGAGCAGGTAGAGTGTGAGAGCAGGTAGAGTATTACAGCAGGTAGAGTGTGAGAGCAGGTTGAGTATTACAGCAGGTAGAGTGTGAGAGCAGGTAGAGAGTGAGAGCAGGTAGAGTATTACAGCAGGTAGAGTATTAGAGCAGGTTGAGTATTAGAGCAGGTAGAGTGTGAGAGCAGGTAGAGTATTACAGCAGGTACAGTATTAGAGCAGGTAGAGTGTGAGAGCAGGTAGAGTATTACAGCAGGTAGAGTATTAGAGCAGGTTGAGTATTACAGCAGGTACAGTGTGAGAGCAGGTAGAGTATTAAAGCAGGTACAGTATGAGAGCAGGTAGAGTGTGAGAGCAGGTAGAGTATTAGTGCAGGTAGAGTGTGAGAGCTCCTGTAAAAATGTACACACATCAGGATTGATGCCTTTTTTCTACCCATTTTTAAACATCTGTCTTTCCAAATCTATTCTAATTATGATCTTGGGAGGGAATATACCGAATATACTTAAATTAAAAGCTGCTCTAACCGCTGAGGCTAGGAAATAGCAGTTAGAGCTAGCACACCAGTCTGTGTTTGGTTGGACAGCAGTACAGCTAAACTGCTATTGTAGCCAGTCTTATCTTTCCCAAAGTTACAACACAGCTACTCTCTCTGTAGCACTCTGCTCTAAAATGTGACACATCACATGCAGTCACTTGACTTCTGACCAAAATCCCAGTGGAAATATTTTTCTGATTGACTTCTAAATAAAAAGTACTGAATGTGTTACACTTGGCTCACCAGGGCTTGTGCTGATTGAGCTAAAATTCAGTAAAGCGCTGTGGCTCCAGGGGACTTGTAGAGCAGGAATAAGCTCAAACTCAGCATGCTCATTACAGAGAGGTAATGCTGCCACAAGACACTCAACAGTGATGAACATGACCATTTTAATATGGTTTGTACATTACTCTTTTCTCAAAGTGCAGGATTTCCTGTCACAATTTAGATTAATCTTCTGCAGTGGTGCTGAAAGAGAGGCATGCTACAGGTAGGACTGTGAGCCAGGTGCGACCATAAACTGGGGTATCAGTGCACCAGGTGTGATCACAGGCTGGGGTATCAGTGATCCAGGAGCTATCACAGACTGGGGTATCAGTGCTCCAGGTGTGACCACAGACTGGGGTATCAGTGCTCCCGGTGTGATCACAGACTGGAGTTTCAGTGCTCCAGGTGTGATCACAGACTGGGGTATCAGTGCTCCAGGTGTGACCACAGACCGGAGTTTCAGTGCTCCAGGTTCAAATTGCAGGAGTATCTGTGAGGTACAGACCGCAGGAGTGTGTCTGTGAGGTACAGACCGCAGGAGTGTGTCTGTGAGATACAGACCGCAGGAGTGCCTCTGTGAGATACAGACCGCAGGAGTGCGTCTGTGAGATACAGACCGCAGGAGTGCGTCTGTGAGGTACAGACCGCAGGAGTGTGTCTGTGAGGTACAGACCGCAGGAGTGTGTCTGTGAGGTACAGAGCACAGGAGTGTGTCTGTGAGGTACAGAGCACAGGAGTGTGTCTGTGAGGTACAGACCACAGGAGTGTCTGTGAGGTACAGACCGCAGGAGTGTGTCTGTGAGGTACAGAGCGCAGGAGTGTGTCTGTGAGGTACAGACTGCAGGAGTGTGTCTGTGAGGTACAGAGCGCAGGAGTGTGTCTGTGAGGTACAGACCACAGGAGTGTCTGTGAGGTACAGACCGCAGGAGTGTGTCTGTGAGGTACAGACCGCAGGAGTGTGTCTGTGAGGTACAGAGCACAGGAGTGTGTCTGTGAGGTACAGACCACAGGAGTGTCTGTGAGGTACAGACCGCAGGAGTGTGTCTGTGAGGTACAGAGCGCAGGAGTGTGTCTGTGAGGTACAGACTGCAGGAGTGTGTCTGTGAGGTACAGACTGCAGGAGTGTGTCTGTGAGATACAGAGCACAGGAGTGTGTCTGTGAGGTACAGACCACAGGAGTGTCTGTGAGGTACAGAGCGCAGGAGTGTGTCTGTGAGGTACAGAGCGCAGGAGTGTGTCTGTGAGGTACAGACTGCAGGAGTGTGTCTGTGAGGTACAGACTGCAGGAGTGTGTCTGTGAGGTACAGACTGCAGGAGTGTGTCTGTGAGATACAGAGCACAGGAGTGTGTCTGTGAGGTACAGACCACAGGAGTGTCTGTGAGGTACAGAGCGCAGGAGTGTGTCTGTGAGGTACAGACTGCAGGAGTGTGTCTGTGAGGTACAGACTGCAGGAGTGTGTCTGTGAGGTACAGACTGCAGGAGTGTGTCTGTGAGGTACAGACTGCAGGAGTGTGTCTGTGAGGTACAGACCACAGGAGTGTCTGTGAGGTACAGAGCGCAGGAGTGTGTCTGTGAGGTACAGAGCGCAGGAGTGTGTCTGTGAGGTACAGACTGCAGGAGTGTGTCTGTGAGCACTGGTTTTCTGGTCTTTTGCTGGAAGAGGAGGTGTTCTGAGGACACGGGCTTGCTGCCTCCCAGCAGGCTGGGACAGACCATCGTGTGGAAGTCTGAAGGAAAAAGGGTGTAGATTCCTCGCATTTCCACTGTCAGCCAGCCCTCTTTGTGGTTGAGTTGTCTAACAGGATAGGAGGAATTAGCAGCCTGTAGCCAGCTTGTCTGTGCTGTTGTAATCCTGGCTGTAAAGCTGATTACCCTCCTGAACAAGATGGCCACACAGCTCCACGATCACTCAAGGGCTTTCACACTGTACCCACAGAAACATGCTCACCACATTTACAGAAAACAAAATCAGTGATTAATATGTCGTCACCAATTAATGTGAGAGATCAACTAAAGTCTGTGACCATGCATCTTGCTAGAAGTTCTCAAAAAATGTACAGCTTTTTTAACTAAAAGTTAATAATAGGTACAGTGTGTTTCACACAGAACTGAATCCATGAGCAAACAAACAGCAGGATAGCTGGATCAACACAAAGCAATAAGCAGACAATTCCACAAATAAACGAGCAGAAAACTGGGTAAATACAGGATTCTCACTATAATGAGAAAATAAAGAACACACAGACTGCAGGACTCCTCCGTTTATCAATGTGAGAAACAGCAATGACATCTGCTGAGGGCCCGAGCACAAGCACAACATGGCCACATTTCTGTAGCATGCGCTAACATGCATGTGTGTTGTTCTGTAGCATGCTAACATGCATGTGTGTGTTATTCTGTAGCACACGCTAACATGCGTGTTGTTCTGTAACATGCTAACATGCATGCATGTGCTATTCTGTAGCATGCCCTAACATGCATGTGTTGTTCTGTAACATGCATGCTAACATGCATATGTGCCTTCTTCTGTAACACACACTAACATGCATGTGTGAATTTTACTGTAGCACATGATAACATGCATGTGTGTTCTGTAAGACATGCTAACATGCTTGTGTAATTTTTCAATAAAATGTGTGAACAAGCTTTTGTGTGATTTTCTGTAAGACATGCCCCCATACATGTTTCTCCTGCTAACATGCATCTGTGTCTTTCAGCACAGAATACTGCATGGACTATGCATGAGAAACAGTGGTTCATGTTTCTGTTGTTCTTCATAAAGTGCATTATGTGTCTTGCATATGCCCAGACACATGTATGTTTGCACATCAAAGAAAAAAATGCATGCTAGCATGTCTTACAGGAAGAAAACACATACATGCTAGCATGTCTTACAGGAAGGACACACATGCATGCTAGCATGTTTTACAGAGGTAATTATCCCCTTTTGGTGCCTACATAGCCAACATTCAGCTGGGACCCATATCTGAATGGTTCCTGCAGAAGGAACCCTCCAGGTGCTGCCCAATATGATCACCCATCTGTCACCGCAAACAGCTGCAAACACAAAAGCCATCATTGATACTCTCCATGTGGCCCGTTTACTCAGTAAAACTTTCAGCTTCACATGACTCCTTATTTTGCAAATCTCAGCTCCTGACCGAGTTCTATGTCCCAATACTGCCTGCCGTGTGACTCAGAAGAACTTGCCTGTTTCTACATGTTGCCATTGAGTCATCATAACATTTTACAGAAAAAACCAAATACACTATCAGAATAACTAAAGCAGACAATCCTCATTTTAGTGAGGGCTCCTCTCTGAGATCAGAATGTTTCCTTTCAGGCAGCCAAACAGAAGTGTGATGTTTGTGATCTAATTTTTGTATTAATTATATTATGTTAATTTTTCCATTGTTGTTCTTCTCCAAATTTGGAATCACTTGTGCATCTTATAGTAGTTGTCATAATTTGTTTGTAATTCTGTTTATGTATGTGAGTAAGGTTTAGGGTGAATGTGTGCGTGTGTGTGGGAATAAAGGCTAGTGTATGAGGCTAGTGTGCGTGTGAGTGTGTGTGTGAGAGAGAGAGACAGATAGAGAGAGACTGTGAGTAAGGTTTGTGTGTGTGTGTGCGTGCGTGTGTGTGTGTGTGAGGGAATGTGAGTAAGGGTTAATGTGAATATGTGTGTGTGATATTACAAGTCTGAGGTCAGGTCCAACCACTCATCAGCTACAAGAACTGAAATGCCAGATTAGAATTCACCAGAAAATACAAAGAGTTCTGGAACAAAGTTTTAAGGACAGATGAGACCAAAGTACCACCTTTAACCACCACCGTAAACCTTTTATGATGATGGAAGGAACAGTCCATGATCCATCTATGAAATACAGGGGGGGGGGGGGGTGCCATGGCTTGGGCATGTATGGCTGCTTCTGGAACAGGTTCACTCGTCTTTATTAATGCCGCAATGGAGGCTGGCAACAGCAGGATGCATATGGAAGTGTACAGACAGATTCTGTTTAGCTATGTACAAAGAAATTCCTCCAACCTCATCAGCAGGCACTTAATCCTGTAGAAAAACAATGGCATCAAATGCGCTGCCTGTGCAACCAAAAATACATCAATGGGGAAAAAGTGGAAAGTTTTCGACTGGTCTCCTGATTTAAATCCAACAGTGCACGCATCTCACTTTCTGAAGAGAAAACCAAAGATAGAAACCCCCTGAAAAAGACTGAAAGCAGCAGTAGCGAAGGCCTAGAAATGCATTTCCAAAGAAGATACCAAATGTTTTCTGATGTCAATGGGTTGTAGACTTAAAGCAGTTATTGCATTGAAGGGCTATGCAACCAAATATTAGACTTTACTGCTTTGATCTACTCTCCCACAACTCCTTTAACAGCTCATCCACTGCAACTTTCAGGAGAAACCTCTCCACTCTCTCACACTCCTCCCTCACCTCCACTGCTCTCTCTATACTTCCTCCTCCTGCTTCTTTCTCTAACCTGCCTGTTGACCTTGCTACCTCCATCTTCAACATATGCCTCTCTCAGCCCCTTCACTCACTTTGTCCTCTTGTCTCCAAACCAGCACGATCATCACCCCCCTGCCCATGGCTGACTGAGACTACGCTCCAGCAGAACCTCGCTGCGGGCTGCAGAGAGGAAATGGAGGAAATCCAGATCCTGACGCCATAACACACCTTGCTGGCAGACTTCACATCTGCCCTCACATTGGCTAAGACCTCATTCTTCCAGTCTAAGATAAGTGCATGTATCTCTAACCCACGCAAACAGTTCGCCTCTGTCTCTTCCCTCCTCATTGCCCCATCTCCCTTTCCTCTTTCTGCAGATGACTGTTTGGCCTACTTTGAACGCCTTCACTCATCCAGTGATGCCCCCTACTCCCCAGGACAAACCCACAGCTACACCTCCTTCCAGATGCTGGAGGACATGACCACTCATCAGGCAACCACCTGTCCGCTAGACCTCATCCCATCTACAATCCTCCAGTCTATGTCCAATGAGCTCCTTCCTTACCTGTCCTCCATCATTAATGCCTCCCTTGCCTGTGGCTAGGTTCCCTCTGACTTGGCTCGTTTTACCCCAGTCCTTAATAAACCTACCTCAGACCCTTCTAATGTCAAGAACTATCAACCTGTATCACTTCTAACTTTTCTGTCCAAAACGCTTGAATGAGAAGCGCTAAATCAATTATGTTTTCTCTATCCGAACAACCTGCTTGACCCTCGCCAGTCTGGCTTTTGATGCAAGAGCCTCATCCCTCTCCTCTGTCCTGATTCTCCTAGACTTGTCTGCAGCATCGACACAGCCAACCACCAACTCTTCTCCATTTTGGCTGAGATGGGCACTTCTGGGTCTGTACTCTCTTGGTTTGCTTCTTATCTTGCAAATAGATCCCAGCGTGGGTGCACACACCTGATTCTACTAATCAAACACTAGTCTTTGCTAAGCATCTTGATTAGTCTGGTGTGTGCACCCGTACTAGCCCTTTCTGGATAAGACTGGGGACCCCAGCTCTAAAACATGAAAAGCACCTAATTAAGAAAAATGCACAGCTTGTTAAAATTCTGGGATTGCAGTTGAGGTTGGAATGAAAACTAGCACACAAAGTGGTCCCCCAGGATCGAGTTTGAGAACCACTGCTGTACATCAGGAGGATTTGACCATAACTAACCATGTAATCCACCCAGCTACTGATCCAGGCTATGGTAATCTCCCCTCTAAAGAACTGCAACTCCCTCCTTGCAACCCTGCTGGCCTGTGCCATACAGCCTGATCCTAGCCTACACTATGGCCAACAGCCCTGCTGCAGGACAGCCCCCGCCTACTTACAGGACAGGATTCAACCCTACACACCAGCTAGACCACCAATCCGCTCTGCTGCAGCAGGGCGACTTGCACTCCCTGCCATCCAGGTGAATGGCTCTCGCTCGTCCCGACCACAGAGCTTCTCCACCATAGCTCCTTACACAATATTTACAATCCTCATCTATAATCTAACTGTGTGGTTCTCAACCTTGAGCCCCCAATCTCCTCCGTGTCCAGTAAAATATTCCAGGGCTCCCCGACATGAGACTTGACATTTTCACTGCAATGAAGACAAAAGCGCTTATTTCAAAAACGGGTGTGACTCTGGGTAATGGCAGCACGTACACTGGGAAGTGTATTATAGTCTGCTATTATGTGATTTATTGCTAAAAGATAACATGCTCTAACAGGAATACTGTTATAAATGCCCTGGTGAACAGCTTTGCAGTTAAAAATGCCCTGGTGAACATGTTTATTGTTACAAATGCCATGGTGAACTGGTTTTCCATTATAAATGTCCAGGTGAACAGACTGCTCTGTGGATGAAAAGGCACCTGCTAAACAAACATTTAATATGTTATATGTCATATTATGGGTGCTCCGCTGTACACATGAACTACATTTGCTTTTCCTCCTACAAGGTTTGGAAAGTCCCATCAGCATATGGGAGAGTTCTCTGTGTCAGGCTACCTGCTACGCAAGCAACTTTAGACACAGCAAGACATGGAGACTCACTCCAATAATCAAACACAACAGCACCACCATGTGGCCAAATGAATTAATACTGAAAATGAAAGATTTTATATATAATATAAACATGCGCAAACACACACCTGTACAAAATTACATATGTTTGTTTTAGTAAAGGACAATACTTCATAATGATGTGAACTGAAGCAGATTTAAAATAATCTTTACAGATACCTGCATCCTGATAGAGAAACAGAGAAACTACATACCTCTTGGTAAAAAGGTTGTAACCGACAATTGACAATTTGTGCATTTGGTATTTAAGAAAAAGAAACACATAATCAAGACAGTACCAACACATTAAGATTACATTTTCATGTAAACACAGTCAAAAAAGCAGTCATTTTTGCTGAGGAACACAAATCACAATTATGAGTGACTCTGTCCATTAAAGGACAGGTCCAAATCTCACCTTTCAAGTATATTAATGTTTCAAGCAAACACAAGCTGTGCACATTGTTTCTATGCAGTTATCCACCGTGACCCTTACCATTCATACCAGCAGGGTCTGAAAGTATGAGGCTAGTGCTGCATCCATGTAGTGTTGGAAATGTTACTGATATACAGGTGTGTCATTCTGGGAATGTTACTGATATACATGCATGCAATCCTGGGACTGTTACTGATATACAGGCGTGTAATGCTGGGACTGTTACTGATATTCTGGTGTGTAATTGTGGGACTGTTACTGATATACAGGCATGTGAAACTGTTTGATCTTCATTCTGTTTTTCTCTTTGTCCTTGCTGCCTTCCGTTTTACTTGCAGAGACTTCAACTCAGTCATTGTCGCAAACGTCCTATAAACCCAGACCATCTGCAATACAACACATTCAGCCAATCAGCTGCTTGCATTTCGAACTACAACACAGTATGTTCAACCAATCTGCTGCAAGTGGTTACACAGCAAAGCACTTACCACAATAATAACAGTGTTGCACAGCAGAGGAGCAGAGAACACCAGCGAGATGAACATTCCTTTGGAATCAAAGTACTGATATTTGGAGAACAATCTGTGGAAAAACACTCACAGTAAAGATGCCAATCCTAACTAAACTCAGTTATTAATATAAAATACTGTTAAAAGTCATATTTTTTGTTTGTTGCTTAACATATACTATTTTGGGCATATTTAATGTGGATATTCAGGGCTAAGTATGAAGTAGAAACCGATTCCTGCTTATTAACAAAGAATTTAATAAACAGCCTGCAAATGATGAGTACATCGGTAGTAAAAATTTTATTTTAATATTTGACCACCAGGCATTGCTGGAAACAGCACCCCTACCCAACTACACCCTCTTGTACCCTGGGCGAAGCAATCGCCAATTGCACATCGCCCTACAAAGACACTGGCGCAGAATACATTTTTTATATTATAATCTTCAATTTTGGTCCGGAAGTGGCAAAATTGCATTGAACTTTAGATATAAACTTTAGTTATTGATTCCAAATACTAGGCTATATTTGAATATGGAAAAAATTACCAATTACACACAATAAAAATAAAATCAGTTACATTTGTGCAACCTACTCACTATCCATTGGTTAAATTCTTTAAATTCAAATCTTCAAAATACATAAAAAATAATACTTAAGTATTATATTTCAGTATGGTTTCAGAGTGCTGACTAAGTCCTTAAACTATATATGATTTTTAATGTAAAGCAACCGCATATTTGTGGCAGTTCATACATTGATAAACCCATGGCCATATATACAGGGAGAGGGCAACATCAGGTGTGAAGTGGAAATCAGACTCACCTCCAGTTCAAAGCAGCAACTTCATTAATGTACTCTGCAGAGTACACCATCCCCACTGAGAAACACACAACATATGTATACATCAGAGAGAAATGACCCAGGCTGCTTATTAATACTTCACTTTCAATAAGCCCATGTGTTTTGTATTGTATCACTGGAGTACAGGGCAACGCTAACCGAATCCTCTTCAAATGACTACCTGTCTACGACGTTATATTATGTATTAAATCGCAAGGTAATGGGAACACACCACGATTAGATCATTCTCTTTTAAAAATGCAGCTAGTAGTGGATTAATTAGGAAACTTACCCATAAGAAGGAAGTGGCAGACCTGCGCCCGATAAAACCGCAACGTCACCAAAGTTACAGCGAAACAGAGCGTGTGGAACAAGCCCAACCCGATCAACCAGGATTCAGACCACTGGATCTACGGGTAATCAGAGTTTCATTCTCATCAACAATAAGTATTTCATTTTATATACGTGGATAATTAAGGTATTACAGCATGAAAAAACAACAATTATATTAACAAACATTATATAAACAAATATATCCCTCTTGTTAATTTGCAAGCGTAATATAACTCGTTCACGGTAAACAACTTTACTAGCGTATGAAGCACGAACTAGCAATACAGTTCCTATACAGTCAAGAGTTCACAAAATGAGCAATATGCAAGATACAAAGCGTCGTTTGTGTAAGCAAGCAAGGCAATAAATCAACTTCTTACAGAAAGCAGAAAAGTCCAAACCGACGTGATTTTTATGTTGCTGATTGCATCCGTTGGAATAGCACTAATGTTCTGCGCCTGTTCTGCCATGGTGAAAAAACTGTACAAACTGCCAGAGTACCAGGCAAACACAAGCAAAACCGCCTACGGCTGCACTTATCACGGAACTCCTGTGTAACGCCACCTGTGTCGCGGAATGTATACGTCAGACGCCGACGCCACGACACGTAATGAGCTTGGCCGTGAAGACAGCCCACTGGTTGCATTGTAAAATCTACGAGATATATATATATATATATATCACATTTATAAGGCAGACGCATATATCACATTTATAAGGCAGACGCATCTATATTATATATATATATATATATATATATATATATATATATATATATATAATATAGATGCGTCTGCCTTATAAATGTGATATATATGCGTCTGCCTTATAAATGTGATATATATAATGTATATATATATATACATGTATATATATGCGTCTGCCTAATAAATGTGATATATATATATATATATATATATATATATATATATATATATATATATATATATATATATATATATATAGGGACGGAGTGTAGCACAGTGGGTAAGGAACTGGGCTTGTAACCGAAAGGTCTCAGGTTCGATTCCCGGGTAAGGACACTGCCGTTGTACCCTTGAGCAAGGTACTTAACTTGCATTGCTTCAGTATATATCCAGCTGTATAAATGGATACAATGTAAAAAAAAAAAAAAAAAAAAAGTTGTGTAAGTCGCTCTGGATAACAGCGTCTGCTAAATGGCAGGCAGTCAAGGGATCAGCCCCTACATACCTCCACAAGATTTTCAAACCCTACATGCCAGCCAGATCCCTCCGTTCTGCTACTTCAGGACGCCTGGCACCTCCCCCTCTTCGCACCTGCACCTCCAGATCACGTCTCCTGTCTGTTCTGGCCCCACGATGGTGGAATGACCTCCCCGTGGAGGTCAGAACAGCTGAGACACTGACCCGTTTCAAACGGCAACTGAAGACTCACCTCTTCAGGCTGCACCTCTCCCCTTCCCTCCCTATCCCCCTGTAAATGACTGTAAGCTTAGGGTTGTAACTAGGCAGCTGTTTTCTAGGTGACTTAGGCACATTGACTGTCTTAATGCAGTGGAGTATATTTAAAAAAAAAAAAAAAAAAAAATTTTACAAGCAGTAATTGTTGCCGTTCTCGTTGTATTAGTGTTAATCAGTTTAACCTTCAGGGTCCAAGTTGATCTATGCGGTTGTTCCCTGCACTTGGACCGGTACTTCTCTCTAGGGTTTTCGTCATACTTGTTCCTGGTTACGGTTATACACTTTGATGTACGTCGCTCTGGATAAGAGCGTCTGCCAAATGCCTGTAATGTAATGTAATGTAATGTAAATGCCTGTAATGTAATGTAATAATATGTATATATGTATATATATATATATGCGTCTGCCTGATAAATGTGATATATATATATATATATATTCATCTGCCTAATAAATGTGATTTCTGCGCCATTCTCTGTTGTTGGCTAGTGAGGGGTTGATTTATTCATCAAGAATTTCATGTTTTCAAGCTTACATTTTTGAAGTTCAGATTTTATAGTTGCAAAATGAGAAATAACATTTAATATTTTTATTTTATACCTACTACATGTTTCCATTTAATTTTTTTTTCCATATACCTACTACATGTTTCCATGTGACTTTGTCCCAAAGCCTTAATAAAATCTGCTCAGCTCTTCTATAAATATGCTCACTGACAGACAGACCACAGTGACCTCATAACCTCCATCTTCACCTCCTGAGGGGAACAAAGATGATCTTTAAAAAAAAAAAAAAACATCTGGTAAGCCTGTATACAGTTGGCCTCTACACAGAGTAATTATTTATAGTGATGAGTCAGCCTGCGACAGTTGGCCTCTATACAGAGTAATTATTTAGAGTGATGAGTCAGCCTGTATACAGTTGGCCTCTACACAGAGTAATTATTTAGAGTGATGAGTCAGCCTGTATACAGTTGGCCTCTACATAGAGTAATTAATGCATCACCTTTCTGCGCCAATGCTTTGTCCTTCCATTCCCATCATGCATCTGTAGTTGTACACATACTCGAACAATACCCTGTCTTCTGCTTTTCTGGAATCACTGGGGTATTTGGCGAACTAGAAAATCTTCAAATGTTTAAAAATGATTTTTGCAAACATTTTAACTACACACATATACACTACACATTTTCAATATGCACAACTACGCTTCACATTTTGACTTCACACGTACACATCTATATAGATGGTGTACATAAAAGTACAACAAATCATGATTATTCTTTTTCAAAGTCAGATGACATATTACACAACAAAGTCACACACTCAGTGGAAGTGGCACTGGGGATAGTGGACTTCATTAATGTCTGAATAAATGTATTATGGATGTAAGCACGTATTTTCAGATAAAGCACCATGTTCATATGTGGTCAGATATGATACAGTGAACCAAAAAATAAATGAACATATCCAAATTAATGTCATGAATAAAATATGAATAAAATATATACATTATTTCCACTGTCATTTATACCCTTCAAATACTGATGTAATGGGTTGTAGAATATATGAGATAAAGTAACAATCAGTCACATGATCCCATCAGATCAGTCACATGATCCCACCAGATCAGTCATATGATCCCACAAGATTAAATCAGGATTAGGTCCTGGTTCTGTATGAGTTGGTGTTGCGAACAGTGGATCGGGTCCTGGTTCTGTATGAGTTGATCATTTGGACAGTGGATCAGGTCCTGGTTCTGTATGAGTTGATCTTTTGGACAGTGGATCAGGTCCTGGTTCTGTATGAGTTTGTCATTTGGACAGTGGATCAGGTCCTGGTTCTGTGGGAGTTGGTCATGAGGACAGAGGATCAGGTCCTGGTTCTGTATGAGTTGGTCATTTGGACAGTGGATCAGGTCCTGGTTCTGTGGGAGTTGGTAATTTGGACAGTGGATCAGGTCCTGGTTCTGTGGGAGTTGGTCATGAGGACAGTGGATCAGGTCCTGGTTCTGTATGAGTTGGTCATTTGGACAGTGGATCAGATCCTGGTTCTGTATGAGTTGGTGTTGCGAACAGTAGATCGGGTCCTGGTTCTGTATGAGTTGATCATTTGGACAGTGGATCAGGTCCTGGTTCTGTATGAGTTGGTCATTTGGACAGTGGATCAGGTCCTGGTTCTGTAAGAGTTGGTCATTTGGACAGTGGATCAGGTCCTGGTTCTGTACAAGTTGGTCATTAGGACAGTGGATCAGGTCCTGGTTCTGTACGAGTTGGTCATTAGGACAGTGGATCAGTTCCCGGTTCTGTGGGAGTTGGTCATGAGGATAGTGGGTCAGGTCCTGGTTCTGTGGGACTTTGTCGTTATCACAGTGGATCAAGTCCTGGTTCTGTGGGACTTTGTCTTTAGGAAAGTGGATCAGGTCCTGGTTCTGTGGGACTTTATCTTTAGGACAGTGGATCAGGTCCTGGTTCTGTGGGACTTCATCTTTAGGACAGTGGATCAGGTCCTGGTTCTGTGGGAGTTGGTCATCAGGACAATGAATCAGGTCCTGGTTCTGTATGAGTTGGTCATCAGGACAGTAGCTGCGGAGACAGGTGCTGAGTAGGCTGCAGTGAAGATTTGCAGTCCAGCTACCAGGCACTTCCAGCTGAACCGCAAGGCCTTTCCCATGTTCTGCACAAACACAACAGGACATCAGTCAAACTGCAGTGAAGTACAGAGTTGTAGCATGTAAATGAAAGGGTTTCAGTGTCTGGAGAGCACTGTGTAAATCAGAGAGCTGCACTGTGTACATTAGGGAGCTGCCTTGTGTAAATTAATGAGCTGCACTGTGTAAATTAGTGAGCTGCACTGTGTAAATTAGAGATCTGCACTGTAAATCAGAGAGCTGCAACATGCAAATGAACATAAATGGAAATTAGCAGAAGTTAATTTGTACAGACATTAGGAAGAATGTTTTTACACAGAGTAGTCAATGTGTGGAATAGCATTACATTACATTACAGGCGTTTAGCAGACGCTCTTATCCAGAGCGACTTACACAACTTTTACATAGCCCGCTGGGTCACTTAGAAGAGGCAGAAACTGGGGATTTTCAAGACCACGGTGTTGGATACAATCTAGTCTATAGGTAATCCGAGCACTAGTCAGGAAAATGGCAAGCATTGTTGGGCTGAATGGCCTGTTCTTATCATTATGTTATATTATGTTAGAGCTGACAAAACATTGTCAGTTTCATAGTTTGTAATTTTCCTGAAGCTGTTTTAACATTTTAATACACAAAAGTAATATATTTCATCATATGTTCAGGTGAGTAAATTAAATCCAACCTTAATGCAACAGGCCACCATTCCATGGCCATAAAATAACTTAAGTCCATCAAGCTCCACAAACCAGAGTTAATGATTAACGTTAAAGGTCAGATGCACAACAGGAAAAACTCCAAAATAATTTACTTATAGGATGTTAAATCATTCGAAAAAAGGATATTTCAGTAGCTTAGCGCATAAAGCTCCATCCACCAGCACAAGGACTGAGGTCCTAACTGAGATTTTATTCACATACCTTTCTGTACTTCTTATACTTTTCTTTCTTTTTCTGTTTCCTGTCCTCTTTTGCACTTTCCTTGATATCGTCTTCCTCTATCAGGGGCTCGTACCGTTCTGGCAGAAAGGCCACATGAACTTTCTTTGAACACCTTTCCTTTGCCTTTCTCTTGGCCTGCTGCTGTTTCCAGTTGATTCCTGGCCCGGCTGCGCTCTCAGACTGCAGGGGTGGGTGAGACCCCGAGCCGCTGCTGTCCATCATGGCGCCGTCTGTCATGGCCTCGTCCGTCATGGCCTCGCCCGTCATGGCCTCGCCCGTCATGACCTCGTCCGTCATGGCCTCGCCCGTCATGACCACGCCCGTCATGGCCTCGTCCGTCATGGCCTCGCCCGTCATGGCTGTCCCTGCTTCCAGGGGACACTCCTGAGCCCCAGTAGTGAGCTCAGCTGGTGCTGCTGACATGTTGCTCCTTCCCGTCCCGCCCAAGCACAGCAAACACTGAACACAGCAGCGCCGACACTGCCGTGGGTGTGAGTGGACCTTTGAACACCACGTTGCGGAATACAGAAGAGGTGTGTGTGTTCAAGCGCTGATGTAATCTGTTTTACAGATAAGCCAGCAGAATCAAGGAAGGGACAAACACAAAAACAGGCACAAACACACACACACGCACACACACACACACACACATACGCACACACACATACACATACACACAAACATACACACACTCACACACACACACATACACATACACACAAACATACACACACACACACACATACGCACACACGCACACACACACGCACACACACGCACACACACACACACATACACACAAACATACACACGCACACACACACACACACACACATACACACAAACATACACACACATACACACACACACACGCACACACACATACACACACACACGCACACACACACACACATACACATACACACAAACATACACACGCACACACACACACACATACACACAAACATACACACGCGCACACACATGCACACATACACACACACACACACACACACATACACACACACACGCACACACACACACACATACACACAAACATACACACGCACACACACATACACACACACACACACGAACACACACATACACACAAACACACACACACAAACATACACACGCACACACACACACATACACACAAACATACACGCACACACACACACACACACACACATACACATACACACACACACACACACACACACACGCACATACACACACACACACACTCACACACACACACATACACACATGTATATATGATATGTACACACATGAAGCTACTAACATATAACATAGGCTACTTACATATATGTATGTACATAGATGTGTAAAGTAGGCCTAGAATACACTGTATAAGAGGCTATGCTGTTTGCTTGTGTTTATATTTAGTTCTCTTCGAAATTAGACAAGAGCTGTTATATTAAAATCTCATAAAGGGCCAAGTGACTTGAACGAATTGAGGAAATATTGGGTAGCATTGCTTTGAAATACATCTTACGTAACTTCGGTGAGGCAAGATAGCCTATATTGTTTGTAGTACCGTAACTTGGCGTCATTTTGATATCAATACTTTTGAGTAACTTGGCATTTTTGTACGTTGAAAACATGTTTTTTTTTGAGATATCATTTCTTTTTTGCAAAGCGTTTTATTATGAGAGTGAGAAATGCGAAGTGACCCTGTAAGAAACGGTTGTGGATTATGGCTATCCTTGTGTGAATTTGTACAGTCTGATGAGCGTGTACTGTTTAGCAGCTTCGGTTTGCTATGTATGTAAAACAGTGGCTGTGACAAAGGGTGAGGTGGCGTAAGTGTAAAACGCAACAGAAACGCAGGTGAAATATGGCCAATGTATGTACTCACGGATTTGACGGCCATCCAACGAGCCTTGATTGAAAAAAAAATCAGCAAGCCCGTAGAATTAGAGCTGCCTAGGTCACAACTTGTGTACCCTGCTGTCCTGATCCGTTGTCTGTTATTTCGTGGAGATGCAGTGTTAGTGTTTGTAAGGTTTGTAAGGCATTTTGATAGGCTTATCTGCAGGTGGGAATCCTGTTCGCTGTTTTGCTAACCTAGAACCGGAAAACTTGATTGTGGAGAATAGAAGCAGACTCATATGTCCCAGCAGGCTTTGCATATGAGAAAATAACAAGAGTGTGAGAGAAATTAGGATGAAATTATGAAAATGCGTAGTTGAAACAATATGTGTTTAGCACAATGGGCATGTAGGTGAAGGTTGACATGATCACCGACTATAGTGCGGAGTAAGTAAAGTGACCATGAGCGAGCTTAGTTTCTTTATGGAATGGTATATATAATAGTCAGTGTAAAGCATTAATTGTTGAAGTGGAGGGCTAAGTAACATGGGAAATCTATTGCACTGATTATCTTTTCTAATGTTCAGTACCAATAATTATACTTATGAGTGAGTCATGATTTTTAATGTAATGTTTTAATGGGGAGTTGCAGAACGTACATACGTAGTAATTGTATGTGGCTAGATAGAGAACAGGGCGAGGTAACATGAATGTAGAAACGTGGCGTTTGCTGATAAGAAGGTTTCGTACGGTAGCCAAGTGAAGAAATATAGTTAGTAGAAGTGGCACAGTGGTGAACTGGTGTAACTTTTTAATAAAAGGAATACACTTGCTGTCATGAAATGCATATGGGTGGCCGTGAGTGAGTTTTGGTAAAGCAAATATAAAAGCGTAAGGAGACGTTAGTGTAAAAGAGGGAATTATCTGCCTGAGGGCGAGGCGGTATTCAATCCTTCAACCGGAGGTTTACCAGTCTGTGACTTTGTTAGTGCAGCACCATGACATAGCTATGCAATGCGTGAAATATCATTAGCAAACCTGTCCGTGGTTTTAAAGAAGAACACAGGCCAGTAAGCACAGAAGAGCTCCCTTTGAATCCATATGGCTTTGCAGTATTGTAGCCGGTTAATAACAGAACGTGCAGACGGTACATAATTCAGTGTATACGTTCGGTGAACGGCGGGTAGATATGGTGCAAAAACAATAATTGAGAAGTAGCAGACAATTATTAGTGAGGGTAAAAGCAGGTTAAAGAAACGTATCCCTAGCTGAGCTTGAACCTAAGACCACATCTTCCCAAGACTTTAACCTTACCCCCTAGGCCACAGGCAGATTAGCTGTTTAAACTGGAAATGTTTCAGAGTAAGAAGGTATGGGTATTTTGCATGTGTATGCGAGTTTTTGATTGGGTCGTGAGGGTGAGGATTTGGCTGATGTCTGTAAAATGTCCAATGGGGAGACATGTTGTTAGTGGGATAGGCGGCAGGAAAAATAAGAATGAGAAGAAGAAGAAGAAGGAGAAAATGCAAAATCCCCTTAGTTTGGGGCTTTATTGTGTGGACATGTGAAGTTGTTTATGAAATCTGTCTGTTGAAATGGGGTCAGAATGTACAGAATTTAATGTTTTTAAGGCCTGAGTGTCTGTGGCTGTTGTGGTTATTTCTGTGGGGAACCGTGAAAAGTGCCAAACTCTCGGTGCTGTATAGGTATGGAGCATGCCCCCGCCAAGGCGTAACTTGGCGGGATGGCATACCTGCCATCCCAAACACACATTTAGAAAATATTACACTTATTAGCTATTAAATAACATTCACATTTTCAAATGTGCACAGATTAGCAATACAACTGAATATCAGAATACAGTCCTGATTTGTGTCTTGAAAATAACCTTTTTGACTTTTAGCGATATATGACAGACCTGCACTTTATATTCATGCCCAAAAACAACTTGTCAAAATCTTGTTTAAACAAATGTTTATTGATCGCAAAATCCATCCAACTGCTGGACCACATTTTTATGATCATTTGTGGAATAAAATTATACATTTTAATCATTAAGAAAACAGTTGTATGATGCATGCCAAAAATGAAATGTTCCACCCACTGTATCCCCAACCAATCACCACAGGAAAGGCAGGAGTGATCACCATGGATACGAAGAGAAGTGGATACAACACATCAGGCCTGCGCAGATGCTGGGTGACTAACTGCAGGTGTGACACATATTTTACATAGTTCAACCACCAGGGGGCAGCTCAGTCTATGAAAAGAGCCAGAAGAACTGCTTATTACATCATGCACATTTTAATACATTCATTCTCCATTACTTTGTCTGGCAAATGAGCCAATCACTTTAATCCCTGATTCAGCAGGAAATGTGACTTTTTTACTACAGTATTATAATGATCTGAAGTAAACAGCTGAAGTGCAGTCTGAGGTATTTGCTGTTCAGGAGATCCAAATGGCAATGCTAAATCCATTTTTCACATAGCAAACAAAAATGCTTTTCCCATATAATTCCCAGTTTATACACAACTGCTGCACTTTACAAATAACTTCCAGCTGGCAAAAAGGAGACATACACACAGCAGAATCTGGCCTCCTGATTGGCTCAACAAGAAACATGGTGTGTATGCGTATGCCTGCAAGTGTAGGTGGTTACGGTTATCCACTTTGATGTACGTCGCTCTGGATAAGAGCGTCTGCCAAATGCCTGTAATGTAATGTAAGTGTGTGTGTGTGTGTACATATGGATTCCTGAGCATGGAAGACATTTGATTGCATTTGCAAAGTATTTGTTAAAAATAAAGTAACATATAAAATGATATACATGTAATAATATATAAATTCCACCCTGAATACAAAAACATGTACAAAAATAAAAGTGGGAATATTTATCATGTTCATGAAAAAGACCTTTCTGAACCCTGATCCATACCTGCAGACCTGATACTGCATCTAAACCATTACACTCAGACCTGATACCGCATCTAAACCGTTACACTCAGACCTGATACCACATCTAAACCATTACACTCAGACCTGATACCACATCTAAACTATTACACTCAGACCTGATACCACATCTAAACCATTACACTCAGACCTGATACCACATCTAAACCGTTACACTCAGACCTGATACCACATCTAAACCATTACACTCAGACCTGATACCACATCTAAACCATTACACTCAGACCTGATACCACATCTAAACCATTACACTCAGACCTGATACCACATCTAAACCATTACACTCAGACCTGATACCACATCTAAACCATTACACTCAGACCTGATACCACATCTAAACCATTACACTCAGACCTGATACCACATCTAAACCATTACACTCAGACCTGATACCACATCTAAACCATTACACTCAGACCTGATACCACATCTAAACTGTTACACACAGACCTGATACCACATCTAAACCATTACACTCAGACCTGATACTGCATCTAAACCATTACACTCAGACCTGATACCACATCTAAACCATTACACTCAGACCTGATACCACATCTAAACCATTACACTCAGACCTGATACCACATCTAAACTATTACACTCAGACCTGATACCACATCTAAACCATTACACTCAGACCTGATACCACATCTAAACTATTACACTCAGACCTGATACCACATCTAAACCATTACACTCAGACCTGATACCACATCTAAACCATTACACTCAGACCTGATACCACATCTAAACTGTTACACTCAGACCTGATACCACATCTAAACCATTACACTCAGACCTGATACCACATCTAAACCGTTACACTCAGACCTGATACTGCATCTAAACCATTACACTCAGACCTGATACCACATCTAAACCATTACACTCAGACCTGATACCACATCTAAACCGTTACACTCAGACCTGATACCACATCTAAACCATTACACTCAGACCTGATACCACATCTAAACCATTACACTCAGACCTGATACCACATCTAAACCATTACACTCAGACCTGATACCACATCTAAACCATTACACTCAGACCTGATACCACATCTAAACCATTACACTCAGACCTGATACCACATCTAAACCATTACACTCAGACCTGATACCACATCTAAACCATTACACTCAGACCTGATACCACATCTAAACCATTACACTCAGACCTGATACCACATCTAAACTATTACACTCAGACCTGATACCACATCTAAACCGTTACACTCAGACCTGATACCACATCTAAACTATTACACTCAGACCTGATACCACATCTAAACCATTACACTCAGACCTGATACCACATCTAAACCATTACACTCAGACCTGATACCACATCTAAACCATTACACTCAGACCTGATACCACATCTAAACCGTTACACTCAGACCTGATACCACATCTAAACTATTACACTCAGACCTGATACCACATCTAAACCATTACACTCAGACCTGATACCACATCTAAACCGTTACACTCAGACCTGATACCACATCTAAACTATTACACTCAGACCTGATACCACATCTAAACTGTTACACACAGACCTGATACCACATCTAAACCATTACACTCAGACCTGATACTGCATCTAAACCATTACACTCAGACCTGATACCACATCTAAACCATTACACTCAGACCTGATACCACATCTAAACCATTACACTCAGACCTGATACCACATCTAAACCATTACACTCAGACCTGATACCACATCTAAACCATTACACTCAGACCTGATACCGCATCTAAACCATTACACTCAGACCTGATACCACATCTAAACCATTACACTCAGACCTGATACCACATCTAAACCATTACACTCAGACCTGATACCACATCTAAACTGTTACACACAGACCTGATACCACATCTAAACCATTACACTCAGACCTGATACTGCATCTAAACCATTACACTCAGACCTGATACTGTATCTAAACCATTACACTCAGACCTGATACCGCATCTAAACCGTTACACTCAGACCTGATACCGCATCTAAACCATTACACTCAGACCTGATACTGGATCTAAACCATTACACTCAGACCTGATACTGCATCTAAACCATTACACTCAGACCTGATACCACATCTAAACCGTTACACTCAGACCTGATACCGCATCTAAACCGTTACACTCAGACCTGATACCACATCTAAACCATTACACTCAGACCTGATACCACATCTAAACCATTACACTCAGACCTGATACCGCATCTAAACCATTACACTCAGACCTGATACCACATCTAAACCATTACACTCAGACCTGATACCACATCTAAACCATTACACTCAGACCTGATACCACATATAAACCGTTACACTCAGACCTGATACTGCATCTAAACCATTACACTCAGACCTGATACCACATCTAAACCATTACACTCAGACCTGATACCACATCTAAACCATTACACTCAGACCTGATACTGCATCTAAACCGTTACACTCAGACCTGATACCACATCTAAACCATTACACTCAGACCTGATACCACATCTAAACCATTACACTCAGACCTGATACCGCATCTAAACCATTACACTCAGACCTGATACCATATCTAAACCATTACACTCAGACCTGATACCGCATCTAAACTGTTACACACAGACCTGATACCACATCTAAACCATTACACTCAGACCTGATACCACATCTAAACCGTTACACTCAGACCTGATACCACATCTAAACCATTACACTCAGACCTGATACCACATCTAAACCATTACACTCAGACCTGATACCGCATCTAAACCATTACACTCAGACCTGATACCATATCTAAACCATTACACTCAGACCTGATACCACATCTAAACCATTACGCTCTGTTTTATGGATGCTGGTAATAAGAAAGCTTCAGAATAACCTGCTGGGTCTCTAACACTGTCTCTGTCTTTACAGCATAATTTACACCATTAAACACCAACAAGCCCATTTTATAGCCTAAATGTATATATTATAGACTATTTGAAAGTCTTACAATCTTCAATACAGAAATACCTGCAAGCTGAATTATTTATGAAAGTAAAAATAGAGGATCTATTCCATCTCTCTCCCTCTCTATCTCTCCCTTTACCTCTCGATATCTCTCCCTCTCCATCTCGCTCTCTCTCTCTCTGTCTCCCTCAGTGGAGAGTCCGAATCTGCAAAGACACAAGGATATGTCACCCCAGTCACGTCCCTTACAGAAGCGCAGGATCTGGAATAAACCATCAATCACAGCTCCTCCTTATTAAACTGTCCTGTTTCCATTTGTAACAGGGCATGCACTGGGAGGAAGGGGTCCTCTTCTTCTTCCTCCTCCTCTTCCTCCCTCTGGATACAGAAGGGTTCCTTAAGAGCCAGGAGGTTCGTGGGTGGAGGCACAGGGGCAGGTGTAGCGGGGTGGTTGGTGGGTGGAGGCACAGAGGCAGGTGTAGCGGGGTGGTTGGTGAGTGGAGGCACAGGGGCAGGTGTAGCAGGGTGGTTGGTGGGTGGAGGCACAGGGGCAGGTGTAGCGGGGTGGTTGGTGGGTGGAGGCACAGGGGCAGGTGTAGCGGGATGGCTGAGAGGCCGCAGGTGGAGCCAGTCTTGGGGATCGTCCTGCTGCCGGTGGGTCTTCATGTGGGCGTTGCGGCTCTTAATCTTAAAAAACACCCTGCGAGATAAAGTGAGTGTGAATCCCCTCCAACACCACAAATCAACACTGTGCTTGCAATACTTCTATAATTTAACACCACAAATCAACACTGTGCTTGCAGTACTTCCACAATTCAACACCACAAATCAACACAGTGCTTGCAATACTTCTATAATTTAACACCACAAATCAACACTATGCTTGCAGTACTTCCATAATTTAACACCACAAATCAACACTGCGCTTGCAGTACTTCCATAATTTAACACTACAAATCAACACTGTGCTTGCAGAACTTCTATAATTTAATGCCACAAATCAACACTGTGCTTGCAGTACTTCCATAATTTAACACCACAAATCAACATTGTGCTTGCAATACTTCCATAATTCAACACCACAAATCAACACTGTGCTTGCAGAACTTCTATAATTTAATGCTGCAAATCAACACTGCTTGCAGTACTTCCAAAATTTAACACCACAAATCAACACTGTGCTTGCAATACTTCCATACTTTAACACCACAAATCAACACTGTGCTTGCAATACTTCCATAATTTAACACCACAAATCAACACCGTGCTTGCAGTACTTCCATAATTTAACACCACAAATCAACACTGTGCTTGCAGTACTTCCATAATTTAACACCACAAATCAACACTGTGCTTGTAATACTTGCATAATTTAACACCATAAATCAACACTGTGCTTGCAGTACTTCCATAATTTAACACCACAAATCAACACTGTGCTTGCAGTACTTCTATAATTTAATGCCGCAAATCAACACTGTGCTTGCAGTACTTCCATAATTTAACACCACAAATCAACACTGTGCTTGCAATACTTCCATAATTTAACACCACAAATCAACACTGTGCTTGCAATACTTCCATAATTTAACACCACAAATCAACACTGTGCTTGCAATACTTGCATAATTTAACACCACAAATCAACACTGTGCTTGCAGAACTTCTATAATTTAATGCCGCAAATCAACACTGTGCTTGCAGTACTTCCATAATTTAACACCACAAATCAACACTGTGCAAGCAGTACTTCCCCAAATTAACACTCACCACTCTCAAAATCAAGTCCAAATTTCCAGTAAACATGTTCTATTAATTATCTTCTCAGTAAAATACATACTGGAGATCGAAAGCCTTATAACACATTATATACACATCAATATATAACACAGATTACTAACCCTAGCACCTAACCCTTATAACACATTATATACACATCACTATATAACACAGATTACTAACCCTAGCCCTAAACCTTATAACATATTATATGCACCTCTATATTTAATACAGATGCTCTGGATGGAAATATGCCACAGGGCTCAGCTTATGTTTATGACAGATCTTTCAACGCACTTGTCCCTGGTTACAGTTATACACTGTTGTACGTCGCTCTGGATAAGAGCGTCTGCCAAATGCCTGTAATATAATGTGATGTAATCTTATGTTTATATAAGCTTTCACTATTTTCAATGCAGATCCAGCGTAAATGTAAAGATATTTGTTCCTTACTTATGTCCTAAATGAGGATATTTTTGTAACACTGAAAGCCTTTTTGTACGGTGGTATTAAACCTGCCCATATTATTAAAGCATTTACAGCAGTCTTTCTATAACTCCGAAACACTAACGCATCAAGACACTTCCTGTTCCATGTGTCAGAGACTTCCTGTTTTGTGTGCTTGTTTTCTGTTGGCTGAATGACGGGGGTCTAAACGGTGTACCTCAGCTTCAAACGCTGTGGCCGTTATTGCAAACTGACCACATCCTTTCTGTACGCGAGCGCTGAGCGGAACATCACTGCACTACTCGCTGGCCTGTTAGCACTGCTGATGAAGTTTGCGTCACGCAACTTAACAGCGCCAGACCTGGAGAGATATATTTCCAGACCAGCAAGTAAAGCTGCAACCTCATTACAGCACGGTTAGCTGCTCCTGGGGGTGAGGGGCCGAGCACAGACAGGGAGGCGTGAGCCAGCCACCTCAGGGTGGCGGAATGAAGGGATCTAGCCGGGGTGCAGGATTTTAAGACTGACTGGAGGCATGAAGACACAAATCCACTCACAGCAGTCTAGTGCCATATTTTTAAATCTAATGCAACATTGCAACAGGCAGCCAGTGAAGTGACATGTGGCAGTGGGAGGGTGCTGTGTTAGGGTGAGATAAGTGGCAGGGCGCTGGGTTGAATATCTGGTGTTTATTGGTGGGAAACACAGAAAGCGTTTCCATGATGACGGTAAAGACGTGACTCACTTCCCGCATTCCTTGCAGGGGAAGATGTGGGCGGGGCCTGCGTCAGTGCTGCCGGGGGAGGGGGATCTGAGGGCGGAGCCTAAGGTAGGCAGGGGGGCAGGGTCAAGGGCAGGCTGGAGGGGGGGGCTGGAGAGGATCCTCTCTGCTGGGGGCGTGGGGGCGGAGCCTGTCCTGCTGCGGATCTGAGCTCGGCTGTTCAGGGCCTTCTGGGAGGACGAGGTCTGCAGAGGAACGCATGCAGAGACTGCGTTAGAGAACACGCCTGCAGCACAACACACAGCCTACGACAGCCAATACACACTATCACACCACATAGCATACGACGGCCAATACACACCATCACAACACACAGCATACGACAGCCAATACACATCATCACAACACACAGCATACGACAGCCAATACACATCATCACAACACACAGCATAAAACAGCAATACACACCATCACACCACATAGCATACAACAGCCAATACACACCATCACACCATGTAGCATACGACAGCCAATACACACCATCACACCACATAGCATACGACAGCCAATACACACCATCACAACACACAGCATACGACGGCCAATACACATCATCACAACACACAGCATAAAACAGCAATACACACCATCACACCACATAGCATACAACAGCCAATACACACCATCACACCACATAGCATACGACAGCCAATACACACCATCACAACACACAGCATACGACGGCCAATACACATCATCACAACACACAGCATAAAACAGCAATACACACCATCACACCACATAGCATACGACAGCCAATACACACCATCACAACACACAGCATACGACAGCCAATACACATCATCACAACACACAGCATACGACGGCCAATACACACCATCACAACACACAGCATACGACAGCCAATACACACCATCACAACACACAGCATACGACAGCCAATACACATCATCACAACACACAGCATAAAACAGCAATACACACCATCACACCACATAGCATACGACAGCCAATACACATCATCACAACACACAGCATACGACAGCCAATACACACCATCACACCACATAGCATACGACAGCCAATACACACCATCACAACACACAGCATACGACGGCCAATACACATCATCACAACACACAGCATAAAACAGCAATACACACCATCACACCACATAGCATACAACAGCCAATACACACCATCACACCACATAGCATACGACAGCCAATACACACCATCACAACACACAGCATACGACGGCCAATACACATCATCACAACACACAGCATAAAACAGCAATACACACCATCACACCACATAGCATACGACAGCCAATACACACCATCACAACACACAGCATACGACGGCCAATACACATCATCACAACACACAGCATAAAACAGCAATAAACACCATCACACCACATAGCATACAACAGCCAATACACACCATCACAACACACAGCATACGACAGCCAATACACATCATCACAACACACAGCATAAAACAGCAATACACACCATCACAACACACAGCATACAACAGCCAATACACATCATCACAACAAGCAGCATACAACAGCCAATACACACCATCACAACACACAGCATACGACAGCCAATACACATCATCACACCATGCAAAAGATCTTCACAGAACCTCACTCACACTATGCACAATTATTCTGTACTAAAAATACAGGAATTTTATCTCATATACTGTATATGAATACCAGTGAACGAATGCATTATTCCTTTTTATCTTTTTATAAAGCTATAATGTTAGACAACTGAAAAGACACAAAACTCCACTCATAGTTTTGATTTTTGTGTACAAATGGAATGATGAGGTGTTAGGTGCACAAGGGAGAAGGAGGCCACAGCACCACATGGGAGAAAGCTGTGACATTTTCACCAGTGCTGAGTCACAGAGCGTGAGGTCAGAGTCAGCCTGTGGACATGTGACTGCTTGCAGAGTAACGGGCAGGAAGAGGGTGGGGCCTGCGGACATGTGACTGCTTGCACAGTAACGGGCAGGAAGAGGGTGGGGCCTGTGGACATGTGACTGCTTGCACAGTAACGGGCAGGAAGAGGGTGGGGCCTGCGGACATGTGACTGCTTGTACAGGAACGGGCAGGAAGAGGGTGGGGCCTGTGGACATGTGACTGCTTGCACAGTAACGGGCAGGAAGAGGGTGGGGCCTGTGGTAATGTGACTGCTTGTGCAGTAACGGGCAGGAAGAGGGTGGGGCCTGCGGACATGTGACTGCTTGCACAGTAACGGGCAGAAAGAGGGTGGGGCCTGCGGACATGTGACTGCTTGCACAGTAACGGGCAGAAAGAGGGTGGGGCCTGTGGTAATGTGACTGCTTGTGCAGTAATGGGCAGGAAGAGGGTGGGGCCTGTGGTAATGTGACTGCTTGCACAGTAACGGGCAGGAAGAGGGTGGGGCCTGTGGATATGTGACTGCTTGTGCAGTAATGGGCAGGAAGAGGGTGGGGCCTGTGGTAATGTGACTGCTTGCACAGTAACGGGCAGGAAGAGGGTGGGGCCTGTGGATATGTGACTGCTTGCACAGTAACGGGCAGGAAGAGGGTGGGGCCTGTGGTAATATGCGTCTTCCTTTGATGTTTTCTATTGGTGAAATACTCACAGAAGCGCTGGCCAGAATGTCACAACTAAAGTCTCCAATCTCATTGGCTACTGGATTCTCCAAGCCAGTTGACCAGTAGGCACTGACTTCCTGTTTAATGCCATCTAGCTCCACAGATATAAGCTCCTCCTCCTGCACATCCTGAAAATAAGAAAGATACATCTCTCTCTCTCTCTCGCCCTCCCTCTCTCTCTCTGTCTCTCTCTCTCTCTCTCTCTCCCTCGCTCTCACTCTCTCTGTCACACACACACACAAACTGTAACTCTAAAATCCACACACACAAACACACATGCACACACACATGCACACACACGCACACACACGTACACACACACACGAACACACACACACACACACGCACACATGCACACACACACGCACACACATGCACACACACGCACACACATGCACACTCACACACACACAGACGTACACACACACCCATGCAAATACAGATGCACAGACACACACACACACAGAAATGATCATGGTCTCACCCGGCATTTGGGGGTGTGTACCCCAGTGATGGGCCCCAAGCTGGCTGGACGCACCTGTGCGTACCCCTCTCTCTTCCCCAGGCGAAGTCGCTTCTTCCAGGTGTAGTAATACTCCACACACTGTGAGACAGTCTTAGTCTTCACCTGTAACACACCTCACTGTCAGTAATACTTCACACACTGTGAGACAGTCTTAGTCTTCACCTGTAACACACCTCACTGTCAGTAATACCCCACACACTGTGAGACAGTCTTAGTCTTCACCTGTAACACACCTCACTGTCAGTAATACCCCACACACTGTGAGACAGTCTTAGTCTTCACCTGTAACACACCTCACTGTCAGTAATACCCCACACACTGAGACAGTCTTAGTCTTCACCTGTAACACACCTCACTGTCAGTAATACTTCACACACTGTGAGACAGTCTTAGTCTTCACCTGTAACACACCTCACTGTCAATAATACTCCACACACTATGAAACAGTCTTAGTCTTCACCTGTAACACACCTCACTGTCAGTAATACCCCACACACTGTGAGACAGTCTTAGTCTTCACCTGTAACACACCTCACTGTCAGTAATACCCCACACACTGTGAGACAGTCTTAGTCTTCACCTGTAACACACCTCACATCCATGGCCAGAGTAAAAGGCATTAATATCGCATCCATGGCCAGTGTAAAATACATTAATATCATATCCATGGCCAGGGTAAAAGACATTAATATCATATCCATGGCCAGGGTAAAAGGCATTGATATCACATCCATGGCCAGTGAAAAAGGCATTAATATCACATCCATGGCCAGTGTAAAAGACATTAACATCACATCCATGGCCAGTGTAAAAGGCATTAATATCACATCCATGGCCAGAGTAAAAGACATTAATATCACATCCATGGCCAGGGTAAAATACATTAATATCACATCCATGGCCAGGGTAAAAGACATTAATATCACATCCATGGCCAGGGTAAAAGACATTAATATCACATCCATGGCCAGGGATGTGCATTAATATCATAGATGTCCTGCTGCAGGCTATATTTCCCTCTTTATACTTCATGCCATACATATGTAGGCCTGTATGTAGGACAGTCTGCTGTCTTTTCCAGATTACTTCCTGTACTAACAGAAAACTACATAGAACTAACAGGAAACCAACCTGTCATGCTATTTTAATGATCTAAAAAAAATCTAAATTTCTAAAATGAATTATAATTCTAAAATTATTTACAGTTGAAATCGTTTCTCACGTACAAGATGGTGATTCAAATGTACAGTCACATTTCCCAGCATAACCCTTTTTAAGACCATACATGGAAGTTTTTTTCTGACAAGTGACACTGCCATTTATTTTTTCCATGACATCATATCTTGCCTGTGTACTTACAGCTGACTCATTTCTGTAGAGTACAGTATAGAAGCACATTTCCTCTTTAAACGAGCTTTCTGTGAAGGCTTACTCAGGTCAGAGAACAGCCATCACCCACAGCTCAAGCCCAGCTTCCTGACCTGGCCTGGACTCACTCATAACTGATGCAACTGATGCAATTTCTCAAAAACTCTGAATTTCAATGGCGAGAACTGACAAGTGCAGTTAATGGCAAATAAGAACATTAAATTTATACATTTAGAAAAATATAGAATTTATATTTAATTATTAAAACAGAAAGTACCATTTTTTGTATGAGGAAGAAGTCCTTATTGTGCAGGATAAAGGCTCTGTTCAGCTGTTTCTTCTCCACAAGCGTCCAGTTATCTGATCCTGTGTGCAGTCAAACACGCACACACACACACACACACACATGCACACACACAAACACGCATGCACACACACACACACACACACATGCACACACACAAACACGCACGCACACACACACACACACACACACACACACACACACACAGATGCACACACGCACACATGCACACACACACACACACAGACCACAGACACACACAAACATGCACACACTCACACACACACACACACATAAACGCACACACGCACACACACACACACACACACACAGACCAAGCACACACACACAAACACACATGCACAAACACATAATACATTTTTGTGTGCACCATTTAACCATTTTATGAACGACAAGCCTAGATGGGCTGAATAATAATAATAATAATAATAATAATAATAATAATAATAATAATAATAATAATAATAATGCTTTATTTACATAGCACCTTTATATGTGACCAGTAATACCAACACATTCAAACTAATAAAAAGTGAATATTACAAATGCATCCAGCATCCACCAAATCTCATAAGCGATAAACACAAACAGCAAAACTAAGCCCCACTGCCCAGAATCGAACCCCGACTGTGCCAGTGCTGACTGTGACAGGGAAGACTGTGTCAGTGCTAACTGTGCCAGTACCAACTGTGTCAGTGCCAGCTGTGCCAATGTAGAATGCGTCAGGGCCAATGGTGGCCAGCAGCTCCACAGGGTGACACATAACTGGCACATCCATGAGTGTTCATATACATTGGGTGTTCCACATTCAGACTGTAGGTATGGTGTGCAGGTGAGCGAAGCACCACACACCTGCGTAGTGGTAGTATGCTAAGGGGTTAGACTTGTGTCTCACAGGTTTCTGCATGAGCAGCCTGTCTAGTGTGGCCTGTGGAAAGAAGAGATTACAGTTCAGTCCTCATCACACCTGAACCCAGGTCAGCTTACTCCTCATCATACCTGAACCCAGGTCAGCTTCCTCCTCATCACACCTGAACCCAGGTCAGCTTACTCCTCATCACACCTGAACCCAGGTCAGCTTACTCCTCATCACACCTGAACCCAGGTCAGCTTACTCCTTATCACACCTGAACCCAGGTCAGCTTACTCCTCATCACACCTGTATTCAACCTGAGGTGAAGTGAGCCCAGAGAGGGAAGAGTGTGTTTCTCACCAGGAGGTCTCCCCTGCACTCGAACAGGCAGTGGAGAGCAAACTCTGTGTTAGTCCCGCCTCCGGGCAGGATGCTGGAGCATGCCATGTTCAACAAGGCATCTACTGAGAGAGAGAGAGAGAAAGAGGGAGTGAGAGAAAGGGAAAGAGGGGGGGAGAGAGAGGGAGAGGGAGAGAGAGAGAGAGGAAGTGAGAGAAAGGGAAAGGGGGGAGAGAGAGGGAGAGGGAGAGAGAGAAGGAGCGAGGGAGAGAGAGTGAGATTGGGAGGGGGGAGAGAGACAGGGAGAGGGGGGATAGATAGAGGGAGGGAGTGTGAGAGAGAGAGAGAGAGAGAGAGAGGAAGAGAGAGAGAGGGAGGGGGGGAGAGAGGGGAGGGGATTAACACACAGTGTAAAAGCAGATCTAACTGAGGGCAGGGGCAGGGCAGGGTGGGGCAAGGGGCAGGGCAGTGTGGGGCAGGGGCAGGGCAGGGTGGGGCAAGGGGCAGGGCAGTGTGGGGCAGGGGGCAGGGCAGGGTGGGGCAAGGGGCAGGGCAGTGTGGGGCAGGGGGCAGGGCAGTGTGGGGCAAGGGGCAGGGCAGGGTGGGGCAGGGGGCAGGGCAGGGTGGGGCAGGGGGAAGGGCAGTGTGGGGCAGGGGGCAGGGCAGTGTGGGGCAGGGGGAAGGGCAGTGTGGGGCAGGGGGCAGGGCAGGGTGGGGCAGGGGGAAGGGCAGTGTGGGGCAGGGGGCAGGGCAGTGTGGGGCAGGGGGAAGGGCAGTGTGGGGCAGGGGGCAGGGCAGGGGGAAGGGCAGTGTGGGGCAGGGGGCAGGGCAGTGTGGGGCAGGGGGCAGGGCAGGGTGGGGCAGGGGGAAGGGCAGTGTGGGGCAGGGGGCAGGGCAGTGTGGGGCAGGGGGCAGGGTGGGGCAGGGGGAAGGGCAGTGTGGGGCAGGGGGCAGGGCAGTGTGGGGCAGGGGGCAGGGCAGGGTGGGGCAGGGGGCAGGGCAGTGTGGGGCAGGGGGCAGGGCAGTGTGGGGCAGGGGGCAGGGGGAGTTACCTCTCTGCTTGGTTGGGATTTCCTGGACCCCCTGGGGGGACCAGAGCAGTTGGGCCTTTTGGGAATCCCTGTCTATGTGGGACAGTCTCTGCACCTCAGGAATCACAGCCTGGAACTGCAGCCCAATATTGATCTGTCTATAACAACAAAACAGAAGAACCACAGGTAAGACACAGGTGAGTCACAGGTGAACCACAGTGAGACAGCAAAGCCACAGCTGAGTCACAGTGAGAGAAGTGAGCCACAGGTGTGCTACAGTGGGGCAGGTGTGTTACAGTGACGCAGGTGTGCTACAGTGAGACACGCCTGCTATTACATTCCAGGCATTTAGCAGGCACTCTTATCCAGAGCGACTTACATTGTACCCAATTATACAGCTGGATATATACTGGAGCGATGCAGGTTAAGTACCTTGCTGAACCTGCGACCTTTATGTTACAAGACCAACACCTTAGCCATTATACTACACTGCCACTGGGGGGGCAGGTGTGCTACAGTGAGGCAGGTGTGTCACAAAGATACAGGTGTGCTACAGTGAGGCAGGTGTGTCACAAAGATACAGGTGTGCTACAGTGAGGCAGGTGTGTCACAAAGATACAGGTGTGCTACAGTGAGGCAGGTGTGCTACGAAGATACAGGTGTGCTACAGTGAGATAGGCCTGCTACAGCGAGGCAGGTGTGCTAAAGTGACACAGGGGAATCAGAGTGGCAGAGTGAAGCACAAGGGGAGGGGCTTACGGCTTGATCTGCACCAGCTTCTCTTCGGAGCTCATAATCTCCCTTTTAACGCTGCTGTCCAAGCTACCTATTAAACATGCACAAACACTCCCTTATACCTGTGCTGAAGCAACTGTGTGACAGTTAACTCACACATGGAGATCTGTGAAGTACACACACTTAACTCACACACAGGAGTCTAAATTATACACTTAACTCACACACAGGAATCTCAAATATACTCTTAACTCACACAAGAGTCTAAAATATACACTTAACTCACACACAGGGATCTAAAATATACACTTAACTCACACAGGAATCTAATATATACTCTTAACTCACACAGGAATCTAATATATACACTTAACACACACACATGAATCTAAAATATACACTTAACTTACACACAGGAATCTAATATATACACTTAACTCACACAGGATTCTAAAATATATACTTAACTCACACACAGGAATCTAAAATATATACTTAACTCACACACAGGAATCTAATATATACACTTAACTCACACGGGAATCTAATATATACTCTTAACTCACACACAGGAATCTAAAATATACACTTAACTCACACACGGGAATCTAAAATATACACTTAACTCACACACAGGAGTCTAAAATATATACTTAACTCACACACGGGAATCTAAAATATACACTTAACTCACACAGGAGTCTAAAATATACACTTAACTCACACACAGGAGTCTAAAATATATACTTAACTCACACACAGGAGTCTAAAATATATACTTAACTCACACACAGGAATCTAAAATATACACTTAACTCACACACAGGAATCTAATATATACACTTACCTCACACACAGGAATCTAATATATACTCTTAACTCACACACAGGAATCGAATATATACTCTTAACTCACACACGGGAACGTCATAAGCACACACAAAGCAGTTATAATGTGGGTGTAATTAATGATATACAGTGAATCTCTGTCCAATTACAATGATTAGGCAGGAGTAACCAATTATGTACAGCACTGCATAACAAAGTTACCAAGAGTAACTGAATAGTGTAACTGACAGATGAAACAGGTGTAACCTACAGGTATAGCTTTCAGGTGCAGCTGACAAGAGTATCTGACAGGTATAGCTGCAGGTCTAACTGAGTAGTGTAGCTGGAAGGTCAAGTCTGCACTGATGTAAGGGACAGATGCAGTTGGCAGGTATATCTGACAGGTGTGGCTGATGGGGGTGTGGTCACTCACTGGTCCTGGTGAGCAGTACTCGAGGGGGGGAGAGGGTGGGAGATGTACCAGGGGGCGGGGCTCCTGGGCAGATGTTGTTGAACAGCCCAGAGCCGTGGCGGGTGGGGCAAAGCATGGGGGGCGGAGTGTAGGGCAGGGCCTGTCCCAGCGGGGGGGGTGAGCGCAGCAGGCTCTGGAACAGCACCGCGCCATTGGAGGAGGCGCTGATGAGTGGCACAGAGCGGGAACGGCTCCTCTTCTCCGGCCCCGCCCCTGAGCCACACCCCATTTTTAATGGCTGTGTGAACAAGACAGGAGAGACAATGTGACCTCATAATAAGTCAATGTGACATCACAATCAGCCAATGTGACATCACAGCTGTGTTGGCTACAGATCACAGTCATTTAGCAGGTGCACAATGCAAACAAAGAGCAAAGAGCAGAGGATGACAGGCAAGCCTGCAGTCAGTAAAGATCTGATAAGAAGCAATAGGCTCAACAGGAATGAAGAATTACAGAGAGGGGAATGGGACCAGATATCACATTTCATTGTAAGCCCGTTATCACCCAACTGCTACATTACTTTCTCATTACTTCTTTGAAGACAGAGCGGCAGTATAGCGGTGGGGGGGGGGGATGGGTCACTCACAGAGGGAACAGCACAAAGCAGGATCTGTTCAGAAATGAGTGGCTTCAAACAGCTCTTTTCCAAGTGCATGAGGTCACTTCCTTGGTGGGGCCAGAGAGGACAGTTGCTAGAGGCAGCCTGCAGCTTTGCAAGCTCAGACACAGGTATGACAAAGGGGAGGGCAGACTCCACCTCCTCACACAACTCAGTGGCGCCCTGTCTGCTCACAGATCAAATCAATCCCCCTTAATATAGTACAGATATAACCTGTTATGACGAAATGCGCATTCAACAACCTGCTCAGTAGTGAGTAATGTACCGAGTAGTGGCTGAGTTACTCCAGTACTACTAGTGGCATTAGTACTCCATTACTATTAATATATCAACACCCTGGCATTAGTACTCCATTACTATTAATATATCAACACCCTGGCATTAGTACTCAATTACTATTAATATATCAACACCCTGGCATTAGTACTCAATTACTATTAATATATCAACACCCTGGCATTAGTACTCCATTACTATTATTACTGTCAGCACAATAGAACACTGAAGTATTGTTGTCATTTTGGTGGTTCCAGATCACTTCCAGTTCTTTTTTTGCCTGTGGGAAAAATTAATTGTATTTTTGGTTCCTGTAAACCTGTATTATCAGCACAATCTAGTAAAATAAATATATCCATGCTTTAAAACTGTTACAAACTACTTTAACAGTAAAGACATCCATATTAAATCGAACGGTCTTAAGCAAAATAGAGTTGGGATCGGACGTAGTTCTAGGAAATCATTTTCTACCCTTATTCATTTTCCCATTAGTTTGGCAAGACAATAGTACCTGGAAGTCTTTATTTGGGTGCACATTTTACATCGCACTTTTGTGGTCTATACTCTGACATTAATACTCCATGACTATTACTACTATTAGTTCTCTAGTAACCTCCCGTGTGTTCTGTGTACACTCACAGCACACTCACTTCTGTAATACACACTGAGAATGAACACTGGGTTCTGCTGGCTCCATAACAGTGTGAAGTGCATTTTCCTGGCACTCACACTGTAAGAAGGCCAATCATTTCCTAGAGGTACAGGGTGATGCCCCTGGTGAATGGGGTGCCTTTCAGGATGAGCTGAACGGAACACAATCCAGAATTTATGCAATATTCCGAAAGACTTCAAGTTTTCCACTTTCTCATAAAAAGCATGAGCCTGACTCACAGAGATAACTTAATGGATTCCTGTCCTGTTCCTTCTCCACATTCCCAAAGCTGAGAGGCTCTGCACAGCGAAAGCAGGCTGTACTGGTCACATGTGGAGACCCAACACTCCATCCAGTGACTTTATATTGCTGATAGGATTTTTGTGATCACTGCATGCAAACACGCCTCTTACTGTTTAGTGCATGACCCATGTTCCCTGTTCCCACACAGCCACACCCCCCCCATCTGAACGAAGCACCACCCTCACTGTTTTGGGCACACCCCCACCCCATCTCACCGTTTTGGGCACACCCCCACCCCATCTCACCGTTTTGGGCACACCCCCACCCCCATCTCACCGTTTTGGGCACACCCCCACCCCATCTCACCGTTTTGGGCACACCCCCACCCCATCTCACCGTTTTGGGCACACCCCCACCCCATCTCACCGTTTTGGGCACACCCCCACCCCATCTCACCGTTTTGGGCGGGACCCCGCCCCCGTGCGAGCGCATGTGGCCGTTTAGAGCCGGCAGACTCTTAAACTCCTTCTGACATAGAGAGCACAGCAGCCTGGGGACGTCTGTCTCCATCAGCTTCACCAGCACACTGTGAGGACCCCAGAGACACAATGAGCACAGCAATGCCGACACAATACACAATACACAAACACTACACACTACACACTGCACACTACACACACTGCACACTGCACACTATGAGGACCCCAGAGACACAATGAGCACTGCAATACCGACACGATACACAATACACAAACACTACACACTGCACACTACACACACTGCACACTGCACACTGTGAGGACCCCAGAGATACAATGAGCACAGCAATGCCGACACAATACACAATACACAAACACTACACACTGCACACTACACACTACACACACTGCACACTGTGAGGACCCCAGAGACACAAAGAGCACTGCAATACCGACACGATATACAATACACATACACTACACACTGCACACTGCACACACTGCACACTGTGAGGACCCCAGAGACACAATGAGCACTGCAATACTGACATGAAACACAATACACAAACACTACACACTACACACACTGCACACGGCACACTGTGAGGACCCCAGAGATACAATGAGCACAGCAATACCGACACGATACACAATACACAAACACTACACACTGCACACTGCACACTGTGAGGACCCCAGAGACACAATGAGCACTGCAATACTGACATGATACACAATACACAAACACTACACACTGCACACTACACACACTGCACACTGCACACTGTGAGGACCCCAGAGACACAAAGAGCACTGCAATACCGACACGATATACAATACACATACACTACACACTGCACACACTGCACACTGCACACTGTGAGGACCCCAGAGACACAAAGAGCACTGCAATACCGACACAATACACAATACACAAACACTACACACTGCACACTACACACACTGCACACTGCACACTGTGAGGACCCCAGAGATACAATGAGCACAGCAATACCGACACGATACACAATACACAAACACTACACACTGCACACTGTGAGGACCCCAGAGACACAAAGAGCACAGCAATACCAACACGATACACAATACACAAACACTACACACTACACACACTGCACACTGTGAGGACCCCAGAGATACAATGAGCACAGCAATACCGACACGATACACAATACACAAACACTACACACTGCACACTACACACACTGCACACTGTGAGGACCCCAGAGACACAAAGAGCACAGCAATACCAACACGATACACAATACACAAACACTACACACTGCACACTACACACTACACACACTGCACACTGTGAGGACCCCAGAGACACAATGAGCACAGCAATGCCGACACAATACACAATACACAAACACTACACACTGCACACTGCACACTGTGAGGAACCCAGAGACACAATGTGCACTGCAATACTGACATGATACACAATACACAAACACTACACACTGCACACTACACACACTGCACACTGCACACTGTGAGGACCCCAGAGACACAAGGAGCACTGCAATACTGACATGATACACAATACACAAACACTACACACTGCACACTACACACACTGCACAAGGCACACTGTGAGGACCCCAGAGACACAATGAGCACTGCAATACTGACATGATACACAATACACAAACACTACGCACTGCACACTACACACACTGCACACGGCACACTGTGAGGAACCCAGAGACACAATGTGCACTGCAATACTGACATGATACACAATACACAAACACTACACACTGCACACTACACACTACACACACTGCACACTGTGAGGACCCCAGAGACACAAAGAGCACTGCAATACCGACACAATACACAATACACAAACACTACACACTGCACACTACACACACTGCACACTGCACACTGTGAGGACCCCAGAGATACAATGAGCACAGCAATACCGACACGATACACAATACACAAACACTACACACTGCACACTGCACACTGTGAGGACCCCAGAGATACAATGAGCACAGCAATACCAACACGATACACAATACACAAACACTACACACTGCACACTACACACTACACACACTGCACACTGCACACTGTGAGGACCCCAGAGACACAAAGAGCACAGCAATACCAACACGATACACAATACACAAACACTACACACTGCACACTACACACACTGCACACTGTGAGGACCCCAGAGACACAATGAGCACAGCAATGCCGACACAATACACAATACACAAACACTACACACTGCACACTACACACACTGCACACTGCACACTGTGAGGACCCCAGAGATACAATGAGCACTGCAATACCGACACGATACACAATACACAAACACTACACACTGCACACTGCACACTGTGAGGACCCCAGAGACACAAAGAGCACTGCAATACCGACATGATATACAATACACATACACTACACACTGCACACTGCACACACTGCACACTGTGAGGACCCCAGAGACACAATGAGCACTGCAATACTGACATGATACACAATACACAAACACTACACACTGCACACTACACACACTGCACACGGCACACTGTGAGGACCCCAGAGACACAATGAGCACTGCAATACTGACATGATACACAATACACATACACTACACACTGCACACTACACACACTGCACACTGTGAGGACCCCAGAGACACAATGAGCACTGCAATACTGACAGGATACACAATACACAAACCCTACACACTGCACACACTACACACACTGCACACTACACACTACACAAACACTACACACACAATACACACTACGCACTGCACAAAAACCATACACAAAATACACTCTTTACATATACACATAATACGCTCTATACAAACACCAGACGCACTACACAGTACACACACAATGCACACTAAACACCCACAACATGCACTATACACACACTATATATATATATAATACACACTATGCACACACACTACACACACACTACAGACACTTGAAAACACACAATACATACTACACACTGCACACACTACAGACACATAATACATACTGTACACCCACAAAATGCACTACACAAACACTATGCTCATAATATACACTATACACACACACTGTATACATCACACTTCACAGACATATTATACACACTATAAGCACATATGCACACTATACACACACCACACACTATACGCACATTATATACACATGATACACTACACACAATGCATGAGCACACACTATACACACAATGCACATACAATAAACAAACACTATTCACACATGATACACACTACACACACAAGAAATATACTATACACACAACAAACACACCGTATATATATGCACACTATACACATACAACAAACACACAGAATAAACACACTACAAATATACATGAACAGACACATACTCCAAACACTAATATACACAATATAAATACATGGAAAAAAATGTTGCATAAATATATAATCCAGATATGATCTCATATAAAAGATGTGTTATATAAACATGTAAACAAACTCTTCCATTACCTGCCACACAAACAGATAATTAACACAATTATCATTGTAGATTGAAAAAACAAGGTGAATACTGTACCTGTGATCCTGATACAGGTCCTGCTCCGTGACTGATGAGAACACCTTAAGAAGAGGGAAAGAGTGTGTTATACAGCTCCACACACACATATCTTTATACTTTAATTTTATTTCCACACTGCATACAGAAATAATCCTATATTTCTCAATCACGTGAAGTTTGAGGAAACAGCAGGTGTGACTCAGGTGAGCTGGGAGAAGAGCAGGTGTGACTCAGGTGAGCTGGGAGAAGAGCAGGTGTGACTCAGGTGAGCAGAGAGAAGAGCAGGCGTGACTCCGGTGAGCAGAGAGAAGAGCAGGTGGGACTCAGGTGAGCAGGGAGAAGAGCAGGTGTGACTCACGTGAGCAGGTAGAAGAGCAGGTGTGACTCAGGTGAGCAGGCAGAAGAGCAGGTGTGACTCAGGTGAGCAGGGAGAAGAGCAGGTGTGACTCAGGTGAGCAGAGAGAAGAGCAGGCGTGACTCCGGTGAGCAGAGAGAAGAGCAGGCGTGACTCCGGTGAGCAGAGAGAAGAGCAGGTGGGACTCAGGTGAGCCGGGAGAAGAGCAGGTGTGACTCACGTGAGCAGGTAGAAGAGCAGGTGGGACTCAGGTGAGCAGGGAGAAGAGCAGGTGGGACTCAGGTGAGCAGGGAGAAGAGCGGGTAAACAATAGAAGGAAGCTCCAGACATGTGAGCCAGTGAGGCTGTAGTTGTGCATTGGTACCTGCCGCCACTGGGGGGCGCTGGGCGAGCAGCACTGGGGCTGGGCGGCACCATGGAAGTCCATCTCTGACCTGAGATTCTGGTGCCGCGGGCTGTGAGTGGCGGCTGCAAGCAGGGGGTGTGGCTGGCAGAAGGAGGGGTTTGGATCCACAGGGCTGAGATGGGCGGGGCTAAGCAGGGCGGGGCAGAGCAGGGTGGGGCACCTGGAGTCGGAGCAGGACTGCTCGCAGGAGAGGGGCTGAGACTCCTTCAGCATCTGCACCTGCTGCTGTGCCTGGAAACTGCTTGGCTGAGGAGCCTGCTGGTGGTTCTGGTTCTGGTTTAGGTGGTGGTTCTGGTTCTGGTTTGGGTGGTGGTTCTGGTAGTAAAAGTGAGTGCGTGGGATTGAGGGGGCGGAGTCAGGTTGAGAACAGAGCTGGAAGTTACAGACCTGACTGTATGAGGAGGAGAAGGGTGGAGACAGTTGGGTGGAGTGGGTGTTCTGATGGGCGGGGTTAGCAAATGGGTGTGCCGAGTCATTGTGTGTTTGGGTGGGATTTGTGGTTTGGGGGATGGAGTTAACTGTAGGGTGGGAGGCGTTTGAGTTTTGGGGGATGGAGATTGCTGTTGAGTGGGAGGGGTTTGAGGTTTGAGTGGCAGGGTTTGCTGTTGAGTGGGAGGGGTTTGAGGTTTGAGTGGCAGGGTTTGCTGTTGGGCCAGAATACAGGAGGTAGTTCATCTCCTGGTGCTGCTGCAGGGGGCAGTACTGTTCCTGCAGCAGGTATCCATGTGGCAGCTGTACAGCATCCTGTGCACTGAGGGTGTGTCTCTGGTCACAGCTGCTCATTTGCTCCGACTCCAAATCTGGGCATGTCTGCTGGGCCCCCATTGGCTGAATCTCTGTTTGCTGGGGTCTGTGGGTTAGGAGCTGCTGAAGGAATACATCAGAGGGTGTGGTCAGACAGAAAGGGAGGGGCGTGTCCAGACTGGGGGTGGAGCTTCGGAACATGCAGAGATTGTGACTGGCGAAGGCGCTGGAGAAGGAGTCCAGCCTCTGCAGGGCACTGCCGCCCTGGGGCAGGGCACTGAGCTGGTAACCCTCTCTGGGGCCGCTCTTACTCTGCGCCAGGGTGCCCCCTGCAGGCTGGGAGTCCCAAACAGGAGCTGTGGATTTCCCAGCAAGCCTGAGCAACGGGCTCCCGGGTGGGGGTGGGGCTACTCCAGTAGCATAGGGGCTCTCAGGGGTAGAGAGGCTGGGGTAGAAGGGTGGGGATGACTGATGCAGCTCAGTGGAGCCCCCAGTGGACAGATAGCCGTGGCACAGCGCTGTGGGGTCATGCTGTGGGAAATAGCTGCCATCCAGGTACCCCATGGTGGGCGGGGCTGGGTAGAATGGCTGCTCTGTCATACTGAACACCTGGATGTTCTGCTTAGAAAACAGAGTTGATCATCCTTCATACAGATATGAAACTGCAGACACTGTTCAAGTAACACACTGAACACTGTCACAGAGATTGTTACAGAAACACACTGAACATTGTTACAGACACTGTTACAAAAACACACTGAACACTGTTACAGAGATTTTTACAGTGACACACTGAACACCATTACAGAGATTGTTACAGTGACACATTGAACACTGTTACAGAGATTGTTACAGTGACACATTGAACACTGTTAGAGAGATTGTTACAGTGACACACTGAACACCATCACAGAGATTGTTACAGTGACACATTGAACACTGTTAGAGAGATTGTTACAGTGACACACTGAACACTGCTACTGAGTTGCTGGCTTTCTGTCTTTGGCAGACCATAGTCAGATCTTGAGGGGGGTGGGGAGGGACAGGGCGTGGCAGGGCGTGACAAGGCAGGACAGGGCTGTGCTTCCAGGTGTGTGTGAACGATTACCCTGCTTCATGATGGAGTACTCAGACTTCCTGCCATGACCATCACTGTCCTGCCACACAGAACACAACACTATCAGAGAACAAACTCACTTTACTCACTCAGCACAGTTCAGTAAGACATATTTCCCCATTCGACTCAGTGTGTTATGCCTGTATGTGTGTGTGTGTTTGTGCATATCTGTGTGTTTGTGTGTTTGTGTGTGTATGTGCATGTGTATGTGTATGGGAAAGTATGTCTGTGTGCATGCATGTGTGTGAGAGTGTGTTAGTGAGAGAGAGAGACAAAGAGAGTGAGAGAAAGGGAAAGAGAAAGAGAGAGAAGGGGGGAGAGAACCTTTTCAATGAAGAACAGTATGAATGCTAATTTATCTCAGCAGACAGGCAGTCAATTTCATCTGTAATAAATGCGCTCTCAGGCATGATGAGCCTCATGAAGTCACAGTGTGCAGCCAATCAACTTGGGCAGAATGAAATGGCCAGACACAGATGAGCATTATGGGAGTTTGGGGATTTGACCAGGACACCGGCGAATGGCAGAAATAAACCATGTTAAACAGGGAAGAACCATAGGTCGGGTTGCATGGCAAAGTATGCCATGCAACTGTGCCAAACCAGCCATTCTGTGCTCAACTGTGCCAAACCAGACTGTCCAAGCCAAACTGTGCCAAACCAGACTATTCATGCCAAACTGTGGCAAACCAGCCATTCTGTGCTCAACTGTGCCAAAGCAGACTGTCTGTGCTCAACTGTGCCAAACCAGACTGTCCATGCCAAACTGTGCCAAACCAGACTATCCAAGCCAAACTGTGCCAAACCAGCCATTCTGTGCTCAGCTGTGCCAAACCAGACTATCCATGCCAAACTGTGCCAAACCAGACTATCCATGCCAAACTGTGCCAAACCAGCCATTCTGTGCTCAACTGTGCCAAACCAGACTGTCCATGCCAAACTGTGCCAAACCAGCCATTCTGAGCTGAACTGTGCCAAACCAGACTGTCCATGCCAAACTGTGCCAAACCAGGCTATCCAAGCCAAACTGTGCCAAACCAGACTGTCCATTCCAAACTGTGCCAAACCAGCCATTCTGTGCTCAGCTGTGCCAAACCAGACTGTCCAAGCCAAACTGTGCCAAACCAGACTATTCATGCCAAACTGTGCCAAACCAGACTGTCCATGCCAAACTGTGCCAAACCAGCCATTCTGTACTCAGCTGTGCCAAACCAGACTATCCATGCCAAACTGTGCCAAACCAGCCATTCTGTGCTCCACTGTGCCAAACCAGCCAACCATGCTCAACCATGGGGTATGAGTGAGCAATGACAGGGCCTTTGACAAGAGCTGTTAGAACTGGGAGAGAACAGCACTGGGTGAGCGAGAGCAGCACTGAAGAGAGCAACTGACACAGAACAGCACTGCGAGAGAGGAAGAGCAGCACTGGCACAGAGCAGCACTCTGAGAGAAAGCAGCACCGAGAGAGAGAGAGAGCAGCACTGGAAATGAGAAGCACTGGAGGAAGAGAGCAACACTGGGAGAGAGAGCAGCACTGGGAGAGAACAGTCCCTAAGAACAGCACTGGACACGAGCAGCACCGGAGAAAGAGAGCAACACTGGGAGAGAGAGCAGCACTGGGAGAGAACAGTCCCTAAGAACAGCACTGGACACGAGCAGCACCGGAGAAAGAGAGCAACACTGGGAGAGAGAGAGCAGCACTGGGAGAGAATGGTCCCTAAGAGCAGCACTGGAAACAAGCAGGTCTGGAAATGAGCAGTGCTGGAAATGAGCAGGTCTGAGAAAGGGCAGCAGTGGAAAGGAACAGCACTGGAAAGGAGCAGCTCTGGGAGAGAGCAGCAGTGGCAATGAGCAGCACTGGAAAGGAGCAGCTCTGGGAGAGATAGTAGCTCTGGAAATGAGAAGCAGTGGGAATGAGCAGCTCTGGGAGAGAGCAGCAGTGGAAATGAGCAGCTCTGGGAGAGAGCAGTAGTGGAAATGAGCAGCTCTAGGAGAGAAAGTATCTCTGGAAATGATCAGCAGTGGAAATGAGCAGCTCAGGAAATGAGAAGCAATGGAAATGAGCAGCACTGGGAGAGAGAGAGTAGATCAGGAAATGATCAGTAGTGGAAATGAGCAGCAGTGGAAATGAGCAGTATATTCAGTATAGTTTCTGTTTCAGCATTGATGGCCGAGTGGAGGGAGGTCCCGGAAATGCAGTCACCTCTCTCTGTGCGATGCTTCCTGAATATGACCACAATCTATTCTGTCATCCTTTTCTTCTTTTTGAGTAGCTTTCACTTTTCCTGTTATACAAAAAGTACAATAATTAACATTATTTTTAAACAGAATTTATTATATTACACTACCATTTCTAATTTAAATATGTTATCCATTGGCCTAGTATCTATGCTTTTTCAGTGAGACAGTCAAAGACAGGCTTGTTTAATTTGATGGTTAGCTTAGCCTGTATCTGCTGCACAGTGCCTGGGGGCTAGGGTTAGGTTCATTTGTGGGGGAAGCAGGCACTCTGTTGGGTGTATTTCTGTGGCCTCTGTGACATCACTTCCTCCAGACTGATGATTGATGGCATTTTTCTCTCTGTTCAGAGCAAAGATACCACATAAAAACTCAAAAACTTAAACAGACTACAGGCACTGACGTCACAGCCAATATATTATATGCTGTGGTGATAACTACTGCAAACAAGTACATTTCAAGCATTTAGCAAAGTTAGCAACTGCTTTCATTCCTTCTACACAATTCATACAGCTGGGCATTAACTGGGGTAAGTCAGGGCATTAACTGGAGTAACTCAGGGAATTTACTGGGGTAAGTCAGGGCATTTACTGAAGTAAGGCAGGCAGTGCCCCTTCCTGCTCAGACCTCTTACACTGGCACACAAAGCTGTGATTGGCACCGCCCCTTCCAGCCTTCAGAGAACGATCACACCACACACTCAGACCAGACCTCCCTGTTCAACATCATCCCACCAGCTGTCTGTCTGTCCTTCTGAGTCCCTGATAACTCCTCCACTTCTCCATTCCAATCCCCAAATGGCGGAGCAACCTTCAGCAAGGCAGATTCACTGGCTGTCTTCCTCAAATGTCTCAAAACTCATCTTTTCACATTAGACCTCAATGTTTCTATTTAAATCAATGTTTTGATCTATTAATGGGCACATATGATGAAGTTCACTCATTTCAATGCTTTGCGTGGGCTGTAGACTCTTGCGTTAGTGTAACAATGTGAGAGTTGTGACTTTGTTTGATAAGAGATTTTAGGTGTTGCTGAGATAATAATCATTTCCCTCCTGAAACGGGTAAATCTGAACAAGTTTTTCAATGGAGAAAAAAGACTTTGCTTGAGTCAACTAATCATCTTTTACCTGCTAATTTATTACTGTACCCTCTCTGGAATTTGGGGAAGTGGGGACCGCGCACTTTTATGTAAATCACAGAACAATGGCTAAGAAGACGGGTGCAAGCAGTTCAGTTCTAGACATTAAATTTACAAACAAATCTGTACCCCTATGTCGTAAGGATCCAGCCGTCCAAAATCTCAGCTTAGCAAATGCATGCTCAGGACATTTCTCCACTAGCCATACTCTAAATGAGATGGAGTACAATTCTGGGTTAGTCTCCAATTTACTACCAAAACCAGGCACAGTTCCATCTGTTCAAGACTGCAGATGTCCATTGATTTAAGCTGATGGCATCTAACTAATGGAGTTTTACTGAAGCAAAATTATGATTTACTGAAAATAAGGGTGATTTACTGATGGGTGTAATGGAGCTGCTGCACATGGAGCTGCTGCATAATTCACGAATCTAAAAGTCACACACATCTACACAAATATGCACACGCGTGTGTAAACACCATGCTGCGGACGATGTACACACACACCTACACAAACATGCACACACGTATGTACACACCATGCTGCGGACGATGTACACACACACCTACACAAACATGCACACACGTATGTACACACCATGCTGCAGACGATGTACAGACACCTACACAAACATGCACACACGTATGAACACACCATGCTGCGGACTGAAAAGGGACCGCTGGTCACTGCAATGTACTCTGCATTAGTATCTACTCATGCTTACTAAGCAGTGCATTTCACACATTTACAGACATTTTCAATTCAGATGAATTAAAAAATAATTTAGCTGGGAATGCTACAGTACTCTCTAAATTAGCTGAGCTGGGAATACTGCAGGGATACAGTACTCTCTAAATTAGCTGAGCTGGGAATACTGCAGGGATACAGTACTCTCTAAATTAGCTGAGCTGGGAACACTGCAGGGATACAGTACTCTCTAAATTAGCTGAGCTGGGAATACTGCAGGGATACAGTACTCTCTGAGTTAGCTGAGCTGGGAATACTGCAGGGATACAGTACTCTCTGAGTTAGCAGAGCTGGGAATACTGCAAGGATACAGTACTCTCTGAGTTAGCAGAGCTGGGAATACTGCAGGGATACAGCACTCTCTAAATTAGCTGAGCTGGGAACACTGCAGGGATACAGTACTCTCTGAGTTAGCTGAGCTGGGAATACTGCAAGGATACAGTACTCTCTGAGTTAGCAGAGCTGGGAATACTGCAAGGATACAGTACTCTCTGAGTTAGCAGAGCTGGGAATACTGCAGGGATACAGTACTCTCTGAGTTAGCTGAGCTGGGAATACTGCAGGGATACAGTACTCTCTAAATTAGCTGAGCTGGGAATACTGCAGGGATACAGTACTCTCTAAATTAGCTGAGCTGGGAACACTGCAGGGATACAGTACTCTCTGAGTTAGCAGAGCTGGGAATACTGCAAGGATACAGTACTCTCTGAGTTAGCTGAGCTGGGAATACTGCAGGGATACAGTACTCTCTGAGTTAGCAGAGCTGGGAATACTGCAAGGATACAGTACTCTCTGAGTTAGCAGAGCTGGGAATACTGCAGGGATACAGTACTCTCTAAATTAGCTGAGCTGGGAACACTGCAGGGATACAGTACTCTCTGAGTTAGCTGAGCTGGGAATACTGCAAGGATACAGTACTCTCTGAGATAGCAGAGCTGGGAATACTGCAAGGATACAGTACTCTCTGAGTTAGCAGAGCTGGGAATACTGCAGGGATACAGTACTCTCTAAATTAGCTGAGCTGGGAACACTGCAGGGATACAGTACTCTCTGAGTTAGCAGAGCTGGGAATACTGCAGGGATACAGTACTCTCTAAATTAGCTGAGCTGGGAACACTGCAGGGATACAGTACTCTCTGAGTTAGCTGAGCTGGGAATACTGCAGGGATACAGTACTCTCTAAATTAGCTGAGCTGGGAACACTGCAGGGATACAGTACTCTCTGAGTTAGCTGAGCTGGGAATACTGCAAGGATACAGTACTCTCTAAATTAGCTGAGCTGGGAACACTGCAGGGATACAGTACTCTCTGAGTTAGCTGAGCTGGGAATACTGCAAGGATACAGTACTCTCTGAGTTAGCAGAGCTGGGAATACTGCAAGGATACAGTACTCTCTGAGTTAGCAGAGCTGGGAATACTGCAGGGATACAGTACTCTCTGAGTTAGCAGAGCTGGGAATACTGCAGGGATACAGTACTCTCTGAGTTAGCAGAGCTGGGAATACTGCAAGGATACAGTACTCTCTGAGTTAGCAGAGCTGGGAATACTGCAGGGATACAGTACTCTCTGAGTTAGCAGAACTGTAAAGTGTCTCTAGTGTGAGTGACTGAAACTAAGCCACCCAAATAGCTGTGAAACATGACAGCTCTCAATCTTTTTAACCACATTAGGAAGGTGAAATCACATTACTTGCAATGGTGATAATCTAGCAGGTACATAGAAAAACCGTTAGACCACACTACATAACATGCACTTTCCCCACTATTACTGTTTCAACACATTATTTCACAATGCAATTTCAGCTGTTTCTCAGGATCGTGTGGTTATTATTCGCATACGTCCCTTACTGAACACCACCAGCTTCACACCAGAACACACCAGAACACCATCAGCTTCACACCAGAATACACCTGAACACCATCAACTTCACAACAAGAAGCAGCATTGTGTTCACTCAGGGCAAGAGCATGTAATGAATAATAAAGTAAAAATAAATCAGGTTTCCATAGTAATTCTATGTGCTATGTATAATATGAAGAAGTCTAATGTGTACTATATGTGTGTAACGTAACCACAGCAGAGTAACCACCAAGCCACACCCTTCCATGTGCAATGTCACAGAAACAAGGAGTTCTGGGAGTTTAAGAAAATCCACTGCCATGACAAAGCAGAGATGAAGCATTTCCATCTTAAGTCCAGCGGAGGATTTTTTGTCAGAGAGATGGGGCCAGTTCTTCTATGACTACAGCCCTAAATTTACAGTGCTGACAGACATCTGATTCACAGGAACACATATTGTAGATGCTAATGCTTGTTAACGATTATCTGCGCGTACTGCCAGCAGTAAGGCCAGTATGGCTACCAAATCAGAGTAAATGTACATTGTGTCACTTATGAGAGCAGTTTGCATGCACGCACACACACACACACACCACACACACATATACAGACAGGTAAAGACAAATTAAAGGAAAAACCAACATAAAGTGCCTTAATAATGTTTTGGGCCACCACAAGCCACCTTGGCATAGACTCTACAAGTCTGTGTAACTCCACTGGAGGGATGGAACACCATTCTTCCAAAAGATATTCCCTCATTTGGTGTTTTGATGGTGGTGGTGGAGAGCGCTGTCTAACACATAAGTCCAAAAACTCCCATAGGTGTTCAACTGGGTTGTGATATGGTGACTGCAAAGACCATAGCATATGATTCACATAATTTTCATGCTCAAGCCATTTAGTGACCCCTCATGCCCAGTGGATGGGGGCTTTGTCATGCTGGAAGAGACTACTTCTATCAGGATAGAAATGTTTCATCACAGAATAAATAAAAGTGATCACTCAGAATAACTTTGTATTGATTTGCAGTGACCCTTCGCTCTACAGGGGCAAGTGGACCCCAACCATGCCAAGAAAATGCCCTAAACAGCATAACAGAGCCAATGGACCCCCTCACTGTAGGCGTCAAGCATTCAGGCCTGTACCATTCTCTTGATGTATGCCACACATGCACTCGCCCACTTGCCAAGAATATGGTAAATGATGACTCATCTGACCATATCACTTTTTTCCACATCTCTGTAGACCAGTGCCTATGGTTTTTGCACCACTGAACTCTCAAATGTGCATTCGTCTTTGTAATGATTTGTAATTTATGCACTGCAACTCTACTATAATATCCCTCACTATGTATTTGTCAATGGACTGTTCTTGCTGACACAGTCTGATCATGTCTTGCATTGACATTCTCAGTCACCTGAGGAAGACCTGCTCTTCTGTTTTTCCTTACATAACGCACTAATGCACAAGCATCACGATCATCGACTGTGCTGTTTCAACCACAATTTCCGACCCTATTCAGTGATGTCTTTCCCCTAGATCCGAATGCAGATGTTACTTTAGTCACTGTTTCTATTGAAACACTAGCCAGTTGAGCAGTCTTTTTGACTGAAGCTCCTGCCATCTGTCCCCCAATAATGAACCCTCTTTCAAAGTCACTTAGATCTTTTTCTCTTGCCATCTTGATCCAAAATCAAGGTCAGCTGGTCCTGCGCAGCATTTTTATACATGCCACAGAGCATGATAGGATGTTAATTACTTAATTGTATCATGCAATGCACCTGTATGGAAGCATGTGCACTTGTTATGTTTCTCCATTCATTTATTCAGATTTTTCCTTTAATTTGTCACCAGTCTGTATGTACACACCTTTGAAACTGTCTTCACATTCCTGAGTCAAAACACACATTTTCACATTTTATATTAATTTAAATAATATAGTATAATGCCAGCCTTATTTCTGCACAGCTTAAATTGTTTACACTTCTTAAAATAATATTCTGATTTGTTTCTGAGATTGAAAAAAAAAACATGTAAAGAAAGGCTAAAATACTAAACCTACAGTCTGTGTTTATAATCCTAAAGCCTGTTTCTAAGCCTGTAACCTGTGTTTCCAATCATACAGCCTGTGTTTCTAAACCTGTAACCTGTGTTTCCAATCATACAGCCTGTGTTTCTAAACATGAAGCCTGTGTTTCTAAACCTGTGTTTCTAATCCTACAGTCTGTGTTTCTAAACATGCAGCCTGTGTTTCTAATCCTACAGTCTGTGTTTCTAATCATACAGTTTGTGTTTCTAAACCTGTGTTTCTAAAACTTCAGCCTGTGTTTATAAACCGGCATCCCGTTATTCCTGTAATAAAAATATATAAACATATAAACACTAACTCATACAAAATGTGTATAGAATGAAATATTGGTCTGTCCACAAACATATTTTCCTAGTTCTTTCTCAACAGTCATTGATGAACAGTTTTTAAAATTAGGTATAATAAGATAAACAAAGAAACTTGACCACAGAGTGAACTTGTATGAAGGGACCCCCAAGTAATCTCTATTATACTTGAATCCAGTCACAGCAGATTACCTGCTTTAGTTGCCAACATTATTCTTTGTAAGTCTTTCAATGTTTTTTGATACCGAGCAGTAATACTTATATGGAAAAAAATGCTTTTGCTTAGCTAGGTTTAGTTGTGTAGATTTTAATGTGCGTCTTATTCACAGAAATGTGAAGCTGCTGAAGTAAAACAAATCTTGTTTCTCCACCCTGGCGCCCTCCTAAAATAGCAGATTTCAGAGGAACGGTGAATGATTGAGCTCAGCCCGCAGCGCAACAGGTTTGTGCACATCAAGGGCCTTCCGAACACGACACACTGAATGTATGACAAAAATACTCTCATACTGGCTGAACAACACATTTCTTCAATATATGAAGCAGAGTGTGAAGTTAGGTGATGGGGAGGAAAAACAATAGTAGTTAAACTGTGCTTTATGGTCCGGCCGGGGATCCCTGAAAACGGACATTGCTGTACTGCAGTACTGATATTGCATTCCAAACGTTTTCATATACATTATCTTACGCTCACTTCTGTTTTAACGCGCAGCTAACAGTTACTCGACACTTTACAAAACGACGTCATAGCTTTCACGTGGACACAAACGTTCCTAAGTGATCACCCATCAATTTAGTTATTGGCAAAGGAACAGCCTATTCCGGAGTTTTGATGAATAAGGACCATGCGATGATCGTGAGATTTTCACTATATTGCTACAAAGTTAAATTTTCAGAACTATAATATTGACGCTATTGACTCCAGCAGGATCCCGCTAAACGGGGCCGTGGAAAGTGTAGCTCATCCTGGGCGCAGCGTTGCAGGAAATCCAGCGATAGCTAGCAGTGTGGCTTCACTTCGATCGCGCACCGCCTACCTGACAGGGCCAGTTAGGCTGCGCGTGTTCAGAACACGCACGTACAGATGCATATGCACAGAAAAGTGCACTCCGCTTAACATTACACTTCACAGTTTAAAGGGTGACATTATGGTCCGTAACAGAATGCCATGTACTGAAGACTATAGCGTTGACACCTGTCTCCACCCCTCCCATTTACCTGAGCTTTACATGGCACTGGCACATTAACCTTTCATCGCTCTAAAATCACTATTCATAACAGAAACATAACAGCATCGGCTCAAATGTATCCATCTCGAGGCAATACATAGAGGAGAAAGACACATTTCTTCCTGTAAGATTTTGAGAATATGAACCATCTTGCAACCAAAATTGGCCAACATACCTTTTGAAGACGCACATGCAGAGAAAAGTGCAATAGATCACACTGAAGACAGGAAATTCTGGGTTTTATCAACGGCACAATTCAGCTGTGCAGTTCCATTTAAAGATATAACTAAAGAGCCGCGGGAGATTTATGAGACCAGCAAGATCCCTCTGCTGGATATTTTGCGTTATGCCGCATAACTACAGTCCTGTAAACAAATATGAATCCGCCACAAAACAGCGTCAGTAAATTAGTACATTTCGCAAGTCGCATTTTCAATGCAGGAGTTAAACGGGAGTATTGTTACCTTTGGCATGAAAAATGTCAGTAGAATATGTGGTCCTGTCTTTCATTAAAGACAGTTAATGTCTTTTTAAGATAATGACACGAATCCTTCCGCGCTTTGGTTGACTGTTCGAAGAGCAGGAAGTATGAACAAAAAGTTATACATCCCTCCCGCTCACCGTGTATTTAGAATGGCCTATTTATACGCAGAAGTGTATTTGGCATTTTCACTTCATGGTATGCCAGCGATTTTCCTTTCGTTGCGCTGCTCTTCGGCGGTTTGTCCCGAGTAAATGAATGTTATAGTATACTGGAGCAGAGAATGCGTGCAAATGCCCGTTCAGCGCATATTCTAGAGCAGGGGTGCACAATCTTATCGGGACGGTGTGGGTGCAGGTTTTTGTTTTAGCCCAGCATTTACACACACGATTCTACTTATCAAGGTCTGGCCCAATTCGGATAAATATGACACCTCAGTTTTAAAACACTTACCATGCTTAACGAAGCGTGATAAGATAACCCTAACCCTAACCCCAAACAATGAGCTAGAAACCCCGTTATTTGTACTGACGAGGCTTAGCATGAGTACCAACTGTGTGCAAAAAGGACGAGAAATTAATTTTCACAGAATTGCATTGTATGGCATTACAGTTCGCTTTTTTATGTACGGCATCCCATGCTCACATCATCACTCGCTCATCATGATCGCTTGCCCTCGAGAGAAATCTTCCACATAATATGTAATGTCATCTTTATGCGGCAGAACTTAACATTCTGAAATTACACTTACTATTGTTAATGTGCTTCCACAAAACATAAAGACGTCTCAATGAAACATTTTACAAATTCGCTGATTTAATTCATGCTGACTGTTTCCAGCCGCAAGGTGTCGGTGCTACATTGGAAATACGGAACGCTCTGATAGGACATTTTGTCGAACTGAATCTTTCATTACGAAGCGTTCTTTCCCTTCAAAAACTTTCGAGTGCCCATACACAAGCCTCCCAGAAAGAACAACATATTTCCTATAGTATTGACGAAAAAGCTACAAAGAGAAAACTCCAAATTGTTCATTGTCTCTACACTGGTTGCATGTGAATTTCAGAGTCGATTTTAATGTCATTTTTTCAGTCTATTACTAAGGCACTTTAACCGAAACAGTGATCCACTTTATCATGACCTCTACGGGAGATTTTTCCCTCAATGCATTTACGATGGAAACTTCTGATGTGATGTCAATGAGATGTGAGTTGATCAACCCATAGAAAGAATGGACTGAGAGTGCAGTGTTCAGTAATGTGCTTAGAGTACAGTGTTCAGTAATTTGTTGAGAGTGCAGTGCTCGGTAATGTGCTGAGAGTACAGTGTTCAGTAATTTGTTGAGAGTGCAGTGCTCGGTAATGTGCTTAGAGTACAGTGTTCAGTAATTTGTTGAGAGTGCAGTGCTCGGAAATGTGCTGAGAGTACAGTGTTCAGTAATTTGTTGACAGTGCAGTGCTCAGCAGTTTGTTGAGAGTGCAGTGTTCAGTAATGGGCTGAAAGTACAGTGTTCAGTAATGGACTGAGAGTGCAGTGTTCAGTAATGTGCTGAGAGTGCAGTGTTCAGTAGTTTGTTGAGGGTGCAGCGTTCAGTAATGGGCTGAATGTGCAGTGTTCAGTAATGTGTTGAGAGTGCAGTGTTCAGTAATGTGCTAGAGTGCAGTGTTCAGTAATTTGCTGAGAGTGCAGTGTTCAGTAGTTTGTTGACAGTGTAGTGTTCAGTAATGGGCTGAAAGTGCAATGTCCAGTAATGTGTTGAGAGTGCAGTGTTCAGTAATGGGCTGAGAGTACAGTGTTCAGTAATGTGCTGAGGGTGCAGTGTTAAGTAGTTTGTTGAGAGTGCAGTGTTCAGTAATGGGCTGAAAGTGTAATGTTCAGTAATGTGCTGAGAGTGCAGTGTTCAGTAATGTGCTGAGAGTGCAGTGTTCAGTAATGTGCTGAGAGTGCAGTGTTCAGTAGTTTGTTGAGAGTGCAGTGTTCAGTAATGTGCTGAGAGTGCAGTGTTCAGTAGTTTGTTGAGAGTGCAGTGTTCAGTAATGGGCTGAAAGTGTAATGTTCAGTAATGTGCTGAGAGTACAGTGTTCAGTAATGTGCTGAGAGTGCAGTGTTCAGTAATGAGTTGAGAGTCCAGTGTTCAGTAATGGGCTGAAAGTGTAATGTTCAGTAATGTGCTGAGAGTGCAGTGTTCAGTAATGTGCTGAGAGTGCAGTGTTCAGTAGTTTGTTGAGAGTGCAGTGTTCAGTAATGGGCTGAAAGTGTAATGTCCAGTAATGTGCTGAGAGTACAGTGTTCAGTAATGTGCTGAGAGTGCAGTGTTCAGTAGTTTGCTGAGAGTGTAGTGTTCAGTAATGGGCTGAAAGTGCAATGTTCAGTAATGGGCTGAGAGTGCAGTGTTCAGTAATGTGCTGAGAGTGCAGTGTTCAGTAGTTTGTTGAGAGTGCAGTATTCAGTAATGGGCTGAAAGTGTAATGTTCAGTAATGTGCTGAGAGTGCAGTGTTCAGTAATGTGCTGAGAGTGCAGTGTTCAGTAATGAGTTGAGAGTCCAGTGTTCAGTAATGGGCTGAAAGTGTAATGTTCAGTAATGTGCTGAGAGTGCAGTGTTCAGTAGTTTGTTGAGAGTGTAGTGTTCAGTAATGGGCTGAAAGTGCAGTGTTCAGTAACATGCTGAGAGGGCAGTGTTCAGTAATCTGTTGAGAATGCAGGCAATTCTGTTGTAATACATATACTTGTCTTTCTGTGCTGAAATTAAATAGCATTTATGTAAGAGTTTGTTTAAGAGAAGAGTTTGAGTGGGTGTTAGTTTCTGTGCCCCAGGCCTTTGGAACAGCCTGCTGGAGGGTACACAGGATTCTGCATCCATGGAGATTTTAAAGACTTCTTAAAGAAGCTCAAGAATCAAGAATCTCAAGACTTGTCTCTTTAGCTGTTTAGCCATTTTTGCACAGTACTTCCTTACTCTGTTTAGTCTGTTCTATCTTTTAGAATTATTTTCTTATTTTTATTTCTATCTGACTCCTACTAATCACCTGCTTTTTATGTACTCTTATTTCCATCCATTGCACTCTAATCTAATTTCAGTGTGCTTGATATTTTTATTTTGTGTTAAGGACATTGTCTTGCACATTTGTATGAAACATGCAGGATGAATAAAGCTTGACTGGACTTGGCTTGACCAGGATATTTATTGGGCCATTGATTAATAACTGATAGCGTAAATTGTGATATTATTTGACATATATTCAATGTTTTGGGTGTTATGGGAAAATTGCAAATATAATTCCATTTTAGAAGCTATGTTAACTGCTTGCGAATATGAGGAAAAGTGAGCTGTGTTGTGCACGTGCAATAACCCCAGCCCCAGCCCCAACCCTAACCCCAACACCAGCCCTAAACCCAGCCCCAGCCCCAACCTTAACCCCAACACCAGCCCCAGCCCCAACCCTAACCCCAACACTTGCCCTATCCCCAACTCCAGCCCCAACCCTAACCCCAACCCTAACCCTGCATGGCTTCATGCTCACCCTGCCCAATGGCTGCCTTTGAAACTGAGTCATATATTAGCTTGTAGCTGACAGCCTGTTCGTAGTCCCTGCAAAATCAATAAATAAAACAGAGATTTGCTCCAGAGCTTGAATATGTGACAGACTTCAGCACAAGCCTGAGCACCATTTCTGATCAGTGCTGGTCTGCTCTGTGTTTCACAAGCAAAACCCTAGAGAGACTTTTTTTACATTTTACCACCAAAAACAGAATACAGTCCCTTAATGTGCTCTATTTGTTCTGAAACCTGTTTGATCTACTGGTGACAATAAATCCCTTTGAACAAGAGCCGCGAGAATGAGCCGCGAGAATGATGAGATAATGAGATGACTGCGGATGGTTTGTCGTTCCCATGCCGCGGGAACAGGAGCGGTCTGACTGGTCTGACCTGGATAACGACCAAAGGTGAGAATTCCACACAACGCACGGAACGTGGCAATGCTGGGAGCTGTAATGTATCGCCTGGCTCAGAGATGATTCCACAGCCATTTTTATAACCAAGCTGATCTCTGACAGTGGCTACATCATTATGAAACTGAGTTGGATTATTAAATTGTTTTAAGTTTTATAGCAAAACACATGACACGTGTAATTAGCATCAGAAGTTTAGTCCTTCACTCATCCATGCACTACCAGAATGTACTGCAATACCCTACTGAACAGACTAGCACAGTCTTATACCACTATCATACTGGTTTCATCAGTTTTTACATACAATTCAATACTGTGTAATAGAGTACCCTTTCTTTTATTCATTTTAAGGTAAAATGAACCATTTGGTGCAAATTTTCTTTTTGTTTCTACATTATATGTCAGGCAATAATGTAGGAAACTTTTACTTATACTATATTTATACTAATAATGTAATAATGTAGGAAACGTATATTATATTACATTTTCCCTTATATCTAAGGAAAAATGACAGAAAAGTCTCTACCGCTGCATATCTACCTTGTATCTGTGCACTCTTTTGGGGGCCCTCCACCCACTTTAAGTCTTCCATCCTTCAATCAACTAACAGGTTAAAGCTGTGTCCTCCCAAACACAGTTAACTGTAGTAAGGCGGCAGTGTAGTATAATGGGAGTATAAAGGAGTTGGTCCTGTAACCTAAAGGTCAAAGGTTAGATTCCTGTGTAGGACACTGCCGCTGTACCCTTGAGCAAGGTACTTAACCTGCATTGCTTCAGTATATATCCAGCTGTATAAATGGATGCAGTGTAAATGCTGTGTAATTAGTTGTGTAAGTTGCTCTGGATAAGTCTGCTAAATGTCTGTAATGTAATGTAATGTTAACAAAGTGTCAGTGACGTTATGATGTTTAGTCTTTTACCTTCAAAAGTGACACTAACAGTCAAGCAACCGCCTAAACACACCTTACCTGCTTTGCATATTTATTTGTCACACATATCTAAAATGGCTAAAGGAGATATTTCTGATGAGACTAGATGAAAGATAAATGTAACTTAATCAAATTTGCAGATATTAGTCAAATTTGCAGATGATACAAAACTGGGAAGCCCAGCTAATAGTCTGGAAGCTACTACAATAATGCAAGAAGATTTAAATAAAATCGAGAAGTGGGTTGAAATATAGCCAAATTAAATTTAATATAGCCAAATGTAAAGTTCTGCATGTGGGAAATAAAAATATTAGGCAGGAAAATGGGAAAAACTGGAATGTGCTCAGTTTGAAAAAGATCAAAGCCTTTCTGGTTCTAGGCACTGTGCTGTCGCAGTAAAAAGGCCAACGGGATGCTGGGATATATAGCCAGAATTATTGAGTATAAATCCAAGGAAGTTATACTTTTCTTATACAATACATTTGTTAGAGCACACTTGGAGTATTGTGTGCAGTTCTGGGGACCGTACTACAAGAAAGATATAGAGGCTCTGGAGAAAGTTCAAAGAAGAGAAACAAAATTGATTCCTGGTATGAAAGATAAAAACTATGAGGAAAGACTTCAAGCTTAGTAAAAGGAGACTCAGGGATGATTTGATTGAGGCTTTTAAATTCATAAAGGGGATCAACAAAGTGAAATAACAAGAGATTATTCAGGTTGAGTTCTGTTAGTAGAACAAGGGGACATGAATGGAAATTAACAAAAGGTAGATTCCACACAGACATTAGGAAGAGTTTTTTCATACAGAGAGTAGACAATGTGTGGAATAGCCTGCAATGTCACATAGTAGAGGCAGAAACTCTGGGGATTTCCAAGACTAGGCTTGACATAGTGTTAGATACTGTCTAGTCTGTAGGTAATCAGAACACTAATTTAGTTAGGAAACTGGTGAGCATCGTTGGGCTGAATGGCCTGTTCTCGTCATTATATTATGTTAACTGCATAAGAAAGGTGAAAGTCAAAGGAAAATAAGTGAAAAATCTGCAGCTTCCAAAACTAGAGTTCACAAGATTATTGCAAGTTACATAGAAAATGGCACTCCTAACAACTGAGTAAAAATTGGTAGACCACCAAAACTACCACCATCAGAAAGACCGTACTTAAAGATTTTACCTTAGATAGGAATAACTGAAGCTCCAATTTAGCTTCAGATGTAAAGAAATTCACAGTTGTTTCCGTCAAGCATCCCCTGTGAGAAGAAAATTCAATGCTTTGGGTCTGTGAAGATGTGCGGCTGTCAAAAAGCCACTATCTAGAAAAGAAAATAAACAAAGGAGAAAAAAACTTGCACTAATTGTCATGGTTCTGTGTTTGTCTGCGTTTCCTTTTTTGGGCCGCCAGATGGCGGAACTTCAGTTTGTAGTTCTGTTCCTTTTCCCTGTTTAATTGTATTATTGTTTTCAATTATTCTATTGTTTTTTGGTTATCTCGTTTTCCCTTCCCTCTCTGTGGTCTGATTGTGCGTTGTGCCCTCCTGTGCCTCGTTAGTGTCGTGTCTATTTAAGTTCTCTGTTTCCCTGACTCGGGTGCTGGTTCCTTGTGTTTCCGCATGTGTTTCTGCCCTGTGTTTCGGCATGTGTTTCTGCTCTGTGTTTCTGCCTCTGTGTTTCCGCCCGTGAGTTTCTGCCCGACTATGTGTGTTTCTGCTTGCTGTTCTTCCCCTGTCCGAGTTTGGCTCTGCATGTTTTTGGTTTTTTGAAGTTCTGCTTTTTGTTCTGAAATTTTAGCATTTTTTTCAGACTGGCCCTGCATGGCCTTGTTATTAGTTCCTGGTTTTGTTAATTGTATGAAAGTAAACTCAAATTTTCCTTTTGATGTCTCCTGAGTTTCTTCCCCCACTCTGTGTTTGGGTCCTACCTACCCGTTACCTGACAGAAGGAACCAGCCAGTTCTGGACCCAGCAGAGACTTTTTTTTTCTTCCTCCCTGGGGTTTTTCATTTTTTGCTTTAGACATGCCACCGGTCTGGAGCAAGCCGGTGGGCACTCCGAGGCCCATTGGATCCAGTCCTGTCGCTAGACAGATGGCCGACAGACTCTTTGACATAAGTCAGTGATCGCGTAATTTATTGGATTATGCGATTGAATTTAGCGCTGTGGCCACACAGACTGATCTGCCCCAGTCAATCGTGTGCCAGATATTTCGGGACGGCATGAGGGACCCCCTCCATGGCGGGCTGATTTACTCTGGGCTTGAAGGGTGTTCTGACTTTAAAGCCCTAGTAATAATGACATTTCACTGGGAGGAGTATCTCCGGGGGGGTGCTGAGATGCCCCCTCTGGCCGAGAAGTACTCCGAGCCCAGTGCGCCGGAGCCCGCTGCCTCGCAGGAGCTGCCTGCACAGCCCGCTGCCCCGCAGGAGCTGCCTGCCCAGTCCGCTACCCCGCAGGAGCTGCCTGCCCAGCCCGCTGCCCCGCAGGAGCTGCCTGCCCAGCCCGCTGTCCCACAGGAGCTGCCTGCACAGCCCGCTGCCCCGCAGGAGCTGCCTGCCCAGCCCGCTGCCCCACAGGAGCTGCCTGCACAGCCCGCTGTCCCACAGGAGCTTCCTGCCCAGCCCGCTACCCTGCAGGAGCCGACTGCCCAGCCCGCTGCCCCGCAGGAGCTGCCTGCCCAGCCCGCTACCCCGCAGGAGCTGCCTGCCCAGCCCGCTGCCCCGCAGGAGCTGCCTGCCCAGCCCGCTGCCCCACAGGAGCTGCCTGCCCAGCCCGCTGTCCCGCAGGAGCTGCCTGCCCAGCCCGCTGCCCCGCAGGAGCTGCCTGCCCAGCCCGCTGCCCCGCAGGAGCTGCCTGCACAGCCCGCTGCCCCGCAGGAGCTGCCTGCCCAGCCCGCTACCCTGCAGGAGCCGACTGCCCAGCCCGCTACCCTGCAGGAGCCGACTGCCCAGCCCGCTGCCCCACAGGAGCTGCCTGCCCAGCCCGCTGCCCCGCAGGAGCTACCTGCCCAGCCCGCTGCCCCGCAGGAGCTTCCTGCCCAGCACAGAGTGCAGCAGCAGCCTCCTGCTCGGCCCAGCGCCCAGGAGAAGCCGACTGCCCAGCCCGCTGCCCCGCAGGAGCTACCTGCCCAGCCCGCTGCCCCGCAGGAGCTTCCTGCCCAGCACAGAGTGCAGCAGCAGCCTCCTGCTTGGCCCAGCGCCCAGGAGAAGTCTCCTGCTCGGCCCAGCGCCCAGGAGAAGCCTCCTGCTCCGCCCAGTGCCCTGGAGATGCCTCCTGCTCCGCCCAGCGCCCAGGACAGGCTGCCTGCTCCGCCTGTTGTCCCGGAGAGGCCCCCTGCTTCGCCTGTTGTCCCGGAGAGGCCCCCTGCTTCACCTGTTGTCCCGGAGAGGCCCCCTGCTTCGCCTGTTGTCCCGGAGAGGCCTCCTGTGTTGTCCTGCAGGGGCCTGCTCTGCCCGTTGTCCTGCAGGAGCTGCCTGCCCAGCCCGCTGCCCCGCAGGAGCTGCCTGCCCAGCCCGCTGCCCCGCAGGAGCTGCCTGCCCAGCCCGCTGCCCCACAGGAGCTGCCTGCCCAGCCCGCTGTCCCGCAGGAGCTGCCTGCCCAGCCTGCTGTCCCGCAGGAGCTGCCTGCCCAGCCCGCTGCCCCGCAGGAGCTGCCTGCCCAGCCCGCTACCCCGCAGGAGCTGCCTGCCCAGCCCGCTGCCCCGCAGGAGCTGCCTGCCCAGCCCGCTGTCCCGCAGGAGCTGCCTGCACAGCCCGCTGCCCTGCAGGAGCTGCCTGCCCAGCCCGCTGCCCCGCAGGAGCTGCCTGCCCAGCCCGCTACCCCGCAGGAGCTGCCTGCTCTGCCCGTTGTCCCGCAGGGGCCGTCGTCGCCTGGTCTGCGGCGGCCCCTGCGGGAGACTTTTGACGTCTTTTGAGTTTTGTCCCCCACTCTGTTTTTAGGCTCCTACCTACCCGTTACCTGATACTAGTACACCGAAACTGGACACCTGAGATGTGGAGTTAGGTTTAATGGACTGATGAGGCTAAATATGAGATTTTCAGTAGGTAGTAAGAGAAGGCGGTATGTACACCACCAAAGCAATGAAAGACTCTCAGAACCATGTCCACAGCCATCAGTAAAGCACGGTGGAGGATCCGTTAAAATTTGGCGTTGTATATCATCATTATTTGGTTTTGATTGAAGGCAACATCAATACTGATGAGTACAATCATAACATATGATGCAATACCCTCTGGAAAATGTTTTATTGAGAGCAAATTAATTCTACAGCAAGATGGGTACTGCAAGTTCAAGCTGCTGGTGTTCTTAGAACAGGTCTTAGAACTGGCCACCTGAGTCTAGACCTCAACATCACTGAATGTGTTTGGGATAACTTGGATCAATGTTTTCATCATCACCAATTATAGCCATCACTGATGGTGACAGCCTAGCTCAATGTTTCAGGAACTGGGCTTCCCAAATAGGACACTGCCATTGTACCACTGAACATGATACCTAACCTGAACTCTTCAGCAAATATTCAGCTGTATTTATGATACTATGTAACATTGTTCTATTGTGAAACTTTGAAAAAATAAGACAATTTACTACAGGATTTTGAATTCAGTATGACTTTTAAATTGCTATAATTGAAATGGAATTGATCTAAGATTACAAAGAGCATATTACTTTAAATCTTTCGGCCAGACGTGCTTTCAGATGGTTCATTTTGAGAGATGCCTCCTTTCCTGATAATCTTCCACACACGCCAGTTTTACGCAAACCTGGCTTACACTTTTTAAGAATGTACATGTTTGGCTAATTACCTTATAACCAGTGGTGGACAAAGTACACAACCCCATTACTTGAGTCAAAGTATAGATACCCCTGGTCAAATATTACTCCACTACAAGTGAAAGTTGTTCAGTCAAATTTTTACTTTGGTTAAAGTACTGGAGTATTTGCTTTTAAAAATACTTAAGTATTCAAAAGTACATTTTCTTTTTAATGCCAACGCACTGTTGTATTGTTTCTATGATGCATTTACAGAAGCTCATTTACAGATGCATTTTTACTGTTATTAGATAGCAACACATGATAGATAGCATTGCCTGAAATGTGAAACAGTTGGATGACCCTTCGCTCAAATTCCATAAAATTTCATCTGGCCAAAGCTCAGACAACTTCATAATTAGCAAACGGGCTACTGTTAGCTAACGTTTACATACCTCAACATCAGGGGTTAAACTGGGATTTGGGAGGTGGGTGGACCCTGAGATCCGGCGGGAGGTGGGTGAAAAAAGGTACAAACCAATGAATGTCTCAGCTCAAAATAGTTGTATCTTTAATGTATTGTGCACATAATTGTAATTAATGAAAACAATGTTTGAAAAAGAATGTATACTGTTGATGCAAGCTTTTACATAAAGTATTTCAAGTTATTGAAATACTTTATTTCATTAATGAGTGTCATTAATGCTAAGAATGTTTTTACCCACGAAAATAATCTGTCATCCTCCTCTTTTGTCCTCCCTTTCTTCCTCCTTTATCCATCTTTCTGAAACTGTCGAATTGAAACAAAATGAAACCAGCGGTGACTGGTGACCTGAAAATTGGTGATGCGCAAAACTTTCCTTTAAACTAATCATTGATCTCAAACTGTAGGCCTTATAGCCTACATGTATTTTAATTTGCAGTACGAAATTGTGCACATTTTTAATCAACATTATTTGTGGATACATGCACTTCTTTCTCCGCCCTCGAATTCATTGCAAATATCTGCAATGCATAGATTGTAAACAAAATTGAAGTGCAGGTTTTGTTTTTGCCAGTTATTCTGAAAGCTAACACGGGAGAGGACTGGTGTATCTTGTTTGTTAAGCGTACACTACTTGGTGATTAAAATTGATTTTTAACGGATAAATTGAATTGATGATTTAATCCCCCTAACACGGTATGAAGACGCTGTGTGTTAGGCTACTTGCCATTTGATTAGTCCGATTGTTGGCAGGCTTAATAATAAAGGAAAAATTACTAATGAAAACAGGTTGATATCAATGATTAGTTTAAAGGAAAGTTTTGGCCCCACCAATTTTCCGCTCACCAGATGCTGCTGAATAAAAAGGTATGTGGGGAAATATTAAATCTCAGTTTAGCTGCTGACCAGCAATCTGATGATTTTGCTCAAGCAATCAAAGTTGAAGTTAATAATAGCCGGCGTTCCTGGGGGCTGTTTATTCATCTCTCTTTAAAATGTTGCATAGATGAAATTACCTACCGTGTCCGCTTCCAAACAATCAACAACATTTTTCTTTCTGTACCGCCGCCAAGTTCAAACTGAACTGTTCAATCACTGGTGCAACAAGCAAGCACTTTGAACCTGACCGACAGCGTACTAGATGTCGGCTACTGTGATTGGTTTTTCTCCTGCGAGGAACACAGCGTGTGGCCAATCGCATTTTAGAAAAGAAAAAAAAAAGCTTCAACTGCTGACTTCAAAGCTATGCTTCAAAGTAACGAGTAACGACAACATTCATAGAAATGTAGTGGAGTCAAAACTACAATATTTATCTTTCAAATGTAGTGGAGTAAAAGTCATAAGTTTCCAAAAAAATAAATAAGTACAGATACTCGAAAAATGTACTTAAGTACAGTACTCAAGTAAATGTACTTTGTTAGTGTCCACCCCTGTTTATAACTTATCTGAACTCTTTATTTTACCATACACACACAGTGCAGATGTCGTGAGGCTATTCTGCACAGATTCACACAGGGGCAATCGGGTCCCAGCTGATTCCACAGCCCATAATTTAGTCAGTTATTATCACGCTATGCTTGCCCTATAGCACATTTGAAACCGTGAGATGATCTGGCTGTTTACAAGACCTGTGAACAGAGGTGAAAAGTCCAGGGGTCCTGTCAAGCGTTTCTACCACTCATTAACTCAGCCAGCTGATATCTCCCCGCGGAAGAATTGTGCGAATGAGCAAAAATCGATTTTCCATCTCTGTATCCTAATGTGAGGCAGTTCCTCTTAATTTTGCGCGAAGTTTATTTTTTGACGCAACGTGACCATAGTGTGAGAAAATGCAAATATTTTATCGTTAGTGACACTGTAGATGGGAGGCTACACGACACGACGTCTGTGAATAAACAGCGTCATATATACTTAATGTCTCCTCCCAGTAACCGCAAAAAGGGGAAACGCTGCGTTGTAAATGCGGGTGGAGGCACTGCGGACTTGAACACGGAATTCAGCGACTCGAAATGGCTGCGAGGAAGGCTGTTCTATTCGATCTGTGGGGCTGCGTTCAGACCCCGCGGCTTCATCACATTTTTAAGAAATACGAGGAGTCCCTCGGGCTGCCCAGGTAGGACAACGTCGCTAAAAAGTTACCGGCTAAAATCGGTCTGACTTGAATGAGCACGAAAGTGGTCAACACGAACTTATATAAAAATAAAAAAGTTATACAAATAAAAAGTTATAAAAATAGCTCCATATAAGAACTTCTGGTCAGTTTATCAGCGAAGTTCTCACACTATTATAAGGTTACGCTTATCAAACGAGAGATGGATTTCATAACCATGGACTGAACCAACGTAAATGTTGTTCTTATGTATTTTTATTTGCTTTTCGTCATCAGTATTTGCTTTATGCATTTTTGCATTTATGGCTTTCTTTGAATATAATAAAGATTAAAAATGATTGAGAATCACAGTTTAAAAGCAATAAATATCAATAATCTACTGCATGAAAATCGTGTTTCATTTAATTTTTCACAGACATGATTTATTCCCCATGTCTTCTATGGTGGATTTCTTTAATATAACATTTTACATTAAAAAAGACAATTTCATTGTTAAATGTGATATAGCAGAGGTAAATGGCAACAATTACCGATAAATAGTTTATATTGTTTGGAATTCCGATAAAGATTACATTGCATTTATTTGGCAGAAGATTTTATTAAAAATGATGTAGAGTAAGGGCATACCAAAGGTCATTGGAACAACTACAAAACACAGGGCCGATAAGGTACAATACTCATTATGTAGCAGTTATCCGTAGCCATGAACATCAAGTCCAGTTCACATAGTAAGCATAGACTTGGTCCGAAAGCTGTGGTAAATCAAACTAGAATGAGGCATTACGACGTGCTACAACGTCAAGAGAACGATACAAGTGCAATATAAGCGCTGGATGGAGATACAAGTGTAACATTAAAGTGCTATAATATATATTAAGTACATTCACATCCATTTTATATCTGCACTGCTTTGAAATTCCAATAATGTCCTAGATTTATTTAACACAACACAACACAACTTAATATAATATAACATAACATAACATATCATAACATAACATAACATAACATAACAACAAGAACAGACCATTCAGCCCAACATTGCTTACCATTTCCCTGACTAAATTGTACCTAGTGCTCTGATTACCTACAGGCTAGATAGTATCTGCTATAATTAAAATCTAAAACACTGTATCAAGTCTGGTCTTGAAAACCCTCAGGGTTTCTGCCTCTACTACGTGACCTGGCAGGCTATTCCACACAATGACTGCTCTGCATGAAAAAAAATCTTCCTAATGAATTTAAAAGCCTCAATGAAATCACCCTTAGTCTCCTTTTACTAAACTTGGAGAGATTAAGCATCTTAAGTCTTTCCTCATAGCTTTTATCTTTCATGCCAATAATGAAATTGGTTGCACTTCTTTGAACCTATTCCAGAGCCTATATATCGTGTAGTATGGTCCCCAGAACTGTGGTCTTGGAAAAGATATGTATAACTTATTTGCATTTGACTTCTTATTGGCCTATTTTTACTGCTACAGCACAGAGCCTAGAACCTGAAAGGGTTTTATCAAACATTACTCCCAAGTCTTTTTCAAACTGAGCACATTCTAATTTTGTTCCTCTCATAAAGTATTCCTGCATAATGTTTTAATTTCACACATGTAGAACTTTACATTTAGCTATATTGATTTATATACTACATTGAATCCACTTCTGGATTTTGTTTAAATCCTTTTGGATTCATTTAGTAAATTCCAAACTATTAGCTGGGCTTCCCAAGTTTTGTGCAAATCTGTAAATTTAACTAGTGTGTTTTCAATGTCCCTGTGAAGGTCATTCATATCAATGATATAAATGTATTTCACATGTGGTACAAGTTAAATTTACAGGCCTGTAGTTTCCTGGATCAGTACGGTCCCCCTTTCTTATATATTGTACTAGATTACCTTGCTTCTTGTTCTCAGGTATTTATGTGGTTTTTATAGACTGTCTAAGACACCTGCCATTGGTTTAAAGGTGATCTCACCTAACTCTTTGAGTACTCTTGGGTATACGCCATCAGAGCCTGCTGCCTTATTTGACATTATGTAATTTATCCAGTGCTTCTTTATTCCCTATCTCAATACCTGCTAAGACATTCTGTGTACTGAGTATGTCTTCCTATCCATTAGCATTCCCCTCAAGTAAAACTGTCGACAAAGAACCCATTTAAGGCATCAGCAATGTGCCTCAATAAAAACCCTTTGGAACCTGTCCTACTTTTCAGGCTACCAGTTTGCTAGTCAGTAAGCAGAACACAATGGCTACATATAGTGCTTATCCAAAACAGTCAGATCAATTGTTTTAACTTTTTGCACTTAACTTTTTACACATAAACAATTACAGCCGCTATCTTTAGGATACTTTCATTGTGATATCCTCTTTAAGTATTAAAATAATTATTTTATGTTGTGTATAAGATCATGTGGTTTGGTTTAGAGTGCCTTGTATTGTACCCTTGACCAATTTTCACATTTGCATGGGCGGTAGTGTAGTATAATGGGTAAGGAGTTGGTCTTGTAACGTAAAAATCGCAGGTTCAAGTCCCTGCTAGGACATTGCTGTTGTGCCCTTGAGCAAGGTACGTAACCTGCATTGCTTCAGTATATAGCCAGCTGTATAAATGAATGAAAGTTGTATAAGTCGCTCTGGATAAGTTAACAAGAACTTTAAAAACTGAAATATTTACATAGGTATTAAACCGCTGTTCTCTGGATGCTCTAGGTTTACGCTGATAATAATTGCCTTATAAGGACATAATTGCCTGTTCCTGTGAACCATTTTACTATCACATTTTGCAACATTTTAGTGTAGTTCTTACACTAAAGTGTAAGAGTCAGGAGCTCCTTTTTATAATTTAATAATACAACCAGTCGGGAACAGGGAAGTACAGTCTTCGAAAACATAAAGTCCAATATATGAGTTTATATAGTTTTCAAAAAGAGACAAAAGAACTGTCGTTCCAGCCTATGAGATTCATTTAATCATAACATGCAAAGATTCCATGATTAGCCAATCATAAGTTAGGGTCAGGGAATCCATACCAAGGCTGACCATGCAGGCCTAGAGGTCCTCTAATCCCCTAAAGCACTTGATATTATATACCACAGCTGGAGTCTGTCTCCTCTAGCTTACATTCCAACAGGGACATGGCATGGGGTGAAACAGCGTACACTTAGATAATATGGGCTTTCAAAAGTACACTTTCAGAAGTACGTTTATCAAGTTACCATAAGATTTATATGACATTTTATATAATTGCTTATATAATTGCTTTCTGTAATCAACTTTTTAATCATAACCCATCAGTAGACAATTAAAAAAAGAACACATCCACAAAGCTTGCAGACAGATGCAGAGTAAAAATATTTTTTTCCCTCAAAAAATGATATTAATGATGAATTTGTAATCTTAAATATATTTTACAGTCGGTAAGCACTGTTGTCTTTATGTCTGTCTGAGACAGCAGACACTGGGTGACTGCCTGCAGCAGCGCTCCTGTGTTAGCAGCACACCCGTTTTTTCATCAGTAAATTGCAATTTTTCAGAGTAAATTGCACAACCGGTTGCGAGGCAGACTTCATTAGGAAGTGCACAGCTCCACCACAGCCACCTCAGTCCAACGAGCTGCAGAAGATTCTCCAAGCTGCATAAACAATGCAGAATGCCAATGTTAACTTTCAAGCTATCATTCTTGTTAACTATCAAACTATCATTCTTTCATAGCTAACATTATTCAATTTTCACATGGACTAACACTGCACACATCCAGCCCCCATGAGACAAATCATGTCACTCGGAATCTGTGTTGCTAATGCAATGCTATAATATACCAATATAATGCAATATAGTGAATATGTATAGATACATCATTCATTAATTGTCCAATGTAAGACTCATCACTTGACATTCTGGATGCTACAATAGCCAGCTTCCTATAGCCAGCTTCCTATCACACTACGTTCAGCCCAGTACCACCACACAAAGCTACGAGCTGTGAAAGGACCAGACAGCCAATCAATTCGACTGAGAAAGGCTAGTGCGGTAGTGTCATGGGCCTTCATTCAGATCCACTTTAACACATTCCCTTCGAAATTCCCATCCACATTCCCTTCCCTAATCCCTTCCAAATTCCCATCCACATTCCCTTCCCCATTCCCTTCCACATTCCCATCCCCATTTTCTTCCACATTCCCTTCCCTAATGTTATTTACCTGGGAGGGCCAGCTAATAGTTTGGAATGTACTAAAGTAATTTAAATTTAAACAAAATATAGAAGTGGGTGGAAACCTATGAAATTTAATATAGTCAAATGTAAAGTTATGCCTGTGGGAAATAAAAACTTTTGGGACGATTACTTAATGGGAGGAACAAAATTGGAATGTGCTCAATATGAAACAGGTTTGGGGGTAATGGTTGATCAAAGCCTTTTCGGTTCTAGGCCAACATAATGCTGGGATATATAACCAAAAGTATTGAGTATAAATCCAAGGAAGTAATACTTATTTTATACAATACATTTGTTAGACCACACTTGGAGTATTTTGTGAAGTTCTGGGGACTGTACTACAAGAAAGATATAGAGGCTCTGGAGAAAGGTTCAAAGTAGAACAACCAAAATGATTCCTGTTATAAAAGATAAAAGCTATGAGGAAAGACTTAAGATGCTTAATTTCTTAAAGCTTAGTAAAAGGAGTAAAAGGGGTGACTTGATTGAGGCTTTTAAATTCATAAAGGGGATTAAGAAAGTGAACTACAAGAAGTTCTTCAGGTTGAGTTCTGTTATAACAAGGGGACATAAATGGAAATTAGTAAAAGGTAAATTCCACACAGACATTAGGAAGAATTTTTTTCACATAGCCTGTCAGGTCACGTAGTAGAGGCAGAAACTGCCTGGACAGAAAATCATGTGGGAGGAAATTCCACAGCAATGAGGCCAGGCACGCACATGTGCAGTGTGACCACATCCTCACCCCTCTCCTCCTTTATCTGCTTAACCTCCACCCTCTCCTCCACATCTCCACCCCCACCCTCACCTCCATACCTCAACCCTCACCTCCACCCCAGCCTTCACATCCCAATTCTCACTTCCACATACCAGTCGTTCAATTCAGGCAGACTGACCTGTCGGGGTGTGGCACCGAGCCGCTGCAGGGCGTGGCTGAACAGGTGACTCTAAACCATCATCTCCAACCCCACCCTCATCTCCATACCTCAACCCTTACCTCCACCCCCACCCTCACCTCCATACCTCAACCCTTACCTCCACCCCCACCCACGCCTCCACCTCAACCATCATCTCCAACCCCACCCTCACCTCCATTCCTCAAACCTTACCTCCACCCCCACCCTCGCCTCCACCTCCACACTCACCTGCACCTACACACCTCAACCCTCACCTCCACCCCCTCATTTTCAAGAACAAGCTTAATATGGTGTTAGATACTATCTAGTCTGTAGGTAATCCAAGCACTAGGTACAATTTCATCAGGAAAATGGAGAGCATTGTTGGGCTGAATGATCTGTTCTGGTCATTATGTTATGTTATGTTATGTTATGTTATGTTATGTTATGTTATGTCATGTTATGTTATGTTATGTTATGTTATGTTATGTTATGTTATGTTATGTTATGTTATGTTATGTTATGTTATGTTAAATATACCCAGGTAATTATATTGATGATGATGATGATGATGATGATGGTGAGTATACTAATGGTGATGATGATAGTGATGGTGATGATGATGATGATGGTGTTCATGCTGCATTACTGTTTCAGGAATTTTATCCATGAGACAGTTGTGAAAGGAGGACCTGGGAGTGCTTTGCACAGAGCAGAGCTGGGGAAGCTAACGCTGACTCAGGTAAGCACTGAGCAGAGCTGGGGAAGCTAACGCTGACTCAGGTAATCGCAGAGCTGGGGAAGCTAACGCTGACTCAGGTAAGCACTGAGCAGAGCTAGGGAAGCTAACGCTGACTCAGGTAATCGCAGAGCTGGGGAAGCTAATGCTGACTCAGGTAAGCAGTGAGCAGAGCTGGGGAAGCTAACACTGACTCAGGTAAGCACTGAGCAGAGCTGGGGAAGCTAACGCTGACTCAGGTAAGCACAGAGCAGAGCTGGGGAAGCTAACACTGACTCAGGTAAGCACTGAGCAGAGCTGAAGAAGCTAACGCTAACTCAGGTAAGCACTGAGCAGAGCTGGGGAAGCTAACGCTGACTCAGGTAATCGCAGTGCTGGGGGAGCTAATATTAACGAATGCTGGTCCCAGTAAGCAGAGAGTTTGTTGTGTGTGGAGCTAGTTTTAAGGCAATGTGTTTGTATGTGTGTGTGTGTGTGTGTGTGGGTGTGTGTGCACACTGCAGATGATTCCAGAGATGGAGGCTGAGTGTCTAAAGGAGGCTTCCAGTCAGGCCGTGTCCCTGCCTCCCCAGTTCTCTGTGCAGAAGCTTTTTGATCAGATCAGAGAAGCTCTGAGGTTCAACACTGCAATACTGGAGGCTTCTGACAAACTGCGTCGCCATGGTAACACCCTTTATTACAAATATACCTGCAGACTTGCATATGATGGCTAAAGGCTGATGTCATCACAGTGAGTGCTGGTGAGGATGACTACATTTGCTCTTCTTCTCGGAGGCGTGGCCACTTGTGTGCTGGGAAATAGCTGGGTGGATGACTCTGAGAAGCGGGATTGGATGGGCCTGGTCCTCTTAGTCCTGCAGCTGCACTTTGACCTGGTCTTGCAGTCCTGCCGTACAGGGGCCCGACTCCCCGACCCCACCCTGTTCAGCCACGCCCTGCAGCGGCTCGGTGCCACACCCCAACAGGTCAGTCTGCCTGGGTTGAAGGACTGGTATGTGGAAGTGAGAATTGGGATGTGAAGGCTAGGGTGGGGGTGGAGGTGAGGGTTGAGATATGGAGGTGCAGGTGAGGGTGGTGGTGTGGAGGTGCAGGTGAGGGTGGTGGTGTGGCGGTGAGGGTGAGGGTGTGGAGGTGCTGGTGAGGATGGATGTGTGGAGGTGCAGGTGTGGAGGTGAGGGTGGGGGTGGAGGTGAGGATTGAGGTGTGGGTGATGGTGGAGGTCTGGAGTTGCAGGTGAGGGTGGAGGTGTGGCGGTGAGGTGTGGGTGACAATGGAGGAGTGGAGGTGAGGGTGGAGATGTGGAGGTGGAGGTGAAGTGGGGATGTGAGGGTTGAGGTGGAGGCAAGGGTGGGGGTGGAGGTGAGGGTTGAGGTGTGGAAGTGGAGGCAAGGGTGGGGGTGGAGGTGAGGGTTGAGGTGTGGAGATGCAGGTGAGTGTGGAGGTAGAGGCGAGGGTGGGGGTGGAGGTAAGGTTTGAGGAATGGAGATGAGGGTGGGGGTGGAGATGATGGTTTAGGTGGAGGCATGGGTGGGGTGGAGGTAAGGGTTGAGGTATGGAGATGAGGGTGGGGTTGGAGATGATGGTTTAGGTAGAGGCATGGGTGGGGGTGGAGGTAAGGGTTGAGGTATGGAGATGAGGGTGGGGTTGGAGATGATGGTTTAGGTGGAGGCATGGGTGGGGGTGGAGGTAAGTGTTGAGGTATGGAGGTGAGGGTGGGGGTGGGGGTAAGGGTTGAGGTATGGAGGTGAGGGTGGGGGTGGAGGTAATGGTTGAGGTATGGAGGTGAGGGTGGAGGTGAGGGTTGAGGTATTGAGGTGAGGGTGGGGGTGGAGATGATGGTTTAGGTGGAGACATGGGTGGGGGTGGAGGTGAGGGTTGAGGTATGGAGGTGAGGGTGGGGTTGGAGATGATGGTTTAGGTGGAGGCATGGGTGGGGGTGGAGGTAAGGGTTGAGGTATGGAGATGAGGGTGGGGTTGGAGATGATGGTTTAGGTGGAGGTATGGGTGGGGGTGGAGGTAAGGGTTGAGGTATGGAGGTGAGGGTGGGGGTGGAGATAAGGGTTGAGGTATGGAGGTGAGGGTGGGGCTGGAGGTAAAGGTTGAGGTATGGAGATGAGGGTGGGGTTGGAGATGATGGTTTAGATGGAGGTGAGGGTGGGGGTGGAGGAAAGGGTCGTGGTATGGAGCTGAAGGTGGGGGTGGAGATGTGGAGGGGAGGGTGGAGGTTAAGCAGATAAAGGAGGAGACGGGTGAGGATGTGGTCACACTGCACATGTGCATGCCTGGCCTCATTGCTGTGGAATTTCCTCCCACATGATTTCCTGTGGGAGACAATTCCTCCCACTGTATTCCTGTCCTGGCAGAAAAGACTTGGCCTGGATTGTTTAATTCTCTTTATCACAAATTTCATCAGTTTTTGAATTAGTGGCAGTAACTGATACTGCATATATTACATCATATGTTTCACATAAAATAAAAGATTGGTGCCTCATGGCTTACATTCAACCATGTAATTATCCATTTGATATTTGTGGGTGCTGTGATTTGAGGGGGTATTTATGGGTGCTGTGATTTGAGGGGGTATTTCTGGGTGCTATGATTTCAGGGGGTATTTCTGGGTGCTATGATTTCAGGGGGTATTTCTGGGTGCTATGATTTCAGGGGGTATTTCTGGGTGCTATGATTTCAGGGGGTATTTGTGGGTGCTGTGGTTTCAGGGGGTATTTCTGGGTGCTATGATTTCAGGGGGTATTTCTGGGCGCTGTGATTTCAGGGGGTATTTGTGGGCGCTGTGATTTCAGGGGGTATTTCTGGGTGCTATGATTTCAGGGGGTATTTGTGGGTGCTGTGATTTCAGGGGGTATTTGTGGGCGCTGTGATTTCAGGGGGTATTTGTGAGCTCTGTGGAGGAGAGCGTGGCAGCAGGTCGGGACATTGGCATGGCTGTGGTCCTGATGGACGACTCCAATGAAGCCTTGAAGCATCTGCAGTGCCTCTCAGGCATGCAGGTATGGAATACACAAGCTTTCACAGACACACTTTCACAGACACACTTATACTCCCAACTTTCAGAGACACAAGCTTTCACTAGCATGCTTTCAACTTTCACAGACCCACTTTCATAGACACACACTTATACTCACAAACATTCACAGACACAAGCTTTCTCTTGTAAGCTTTCAGTGACACAAGCTTTCACTAGCACGATTTCAACTTTCACAGACAGACTTTCACAGACACACACTTATACTCACAAACTTTCACAGACACATGCCTTCACAGACACATGCTTTCACAGACCAGCTTTCACAGACACACTTATACTCACAAATAGTGAGTGATATGGCAAAAAATATCATATCATATCACAATTTTTTTCAAGCATGATCACGATCCACGATATGATCACAATTCTTTCTCATGTTGATATTTAAGGCTATTTTGCAAGTTAATGAACAGTGCAATCAAACTAATATCCCTATTTAAGAAAATATTTCCCTTCAAGGAAACAAAACCTAAAAGAAAAAGAATAACAGAGGATATTTGGACCAAAGTACCAGATTTTAATCAAGTGCAATTCTGCAAAGTATTAAGTTTGTACCGCTACCGCTAGCTTCTAGATGTGTAGCTGTGCCTGAGGCACTCACGTGAGATCCCCTGATTGTTTGATTTTCCGCGTGCTCTTTGGGGTGCTTTCTCCTGAGGTGATTAAAAAGGTTCCTTGTGTTGTCACCTGATGTGCGAACATTTTCATTTGCAAACTGCAAGTAACGGTGTTTTGCACCGTGTTGGTTTTGGAAAACCTAAACCAGTTCTGTATCACAGACGTCAATTTTTTTTGGGGGACCAACTCCTCCATGGTGTCAGCCATGCCGCTATGTTGTCAAATAAAAAAGGGGGAGGAAAATAAATCCAAGGCGCTACTGTTTGTTAGTATTGGTTTATTGGTGTGTCTGTTAGGGGAGGCGCAACAGGGACTAGCGAATAGTGTGATTTTAGGTTTGGCTGAGAAAACAATGTTGGATACTGTGTATGAGCGTTGTCAGTGCAACTGATAGAATGTGCAGTTTCGCTCTAGCCCGATACTCCTGATCTCTCTGGAAAGGCAAATCGTGGAGACATTTTAATCGTTCACAATCTAATATCTTTATATCGCCCACCCCTACTCACAGACATTCACAGACACACACTTATACTCACAAACTTTCACAGACACAAGCTTTCACTAGCATGCTTTCAACTTTCACAGAAACACTTTCACAGAATGTACACTGCAAAAGTCGGTGCAAAATTCGAGAGGCTGTAAGAGTTTGATTTGGTATTCACAGACACTTTCAGACATGCATTCACTGATGAGCTTTTGCAGACATGCTTTTTGACAGACAGGCGATATCGGTGGGTGCTGTGGTTTCAGGCCATATTGGTAAGCTCTGTAGAGGAGAGAGAGGCAGCAGGGAAGAAGATCGGGATGGGGATGGTCCTGACTGAAGACCCGAATGAAGCCATGCTGCAGCTGCAGTCCCTCTCAGGTGTAGAGGTAAGGAATACCTGCACTTTCACAGACCAGCTTTCACAGACACGTACTTTCACACACACACACACACACAGTTTCATACGCACACACACCGTTTCAAACACACACACACAGTTTCACACACACACACACAGTCTCACACACGCGCACACACACACACACAGTTTCACACACACGCACACACACACACTTTCAGACAAATGCTTTCACAAGCACAGTTTCACACACACTTTCAAACACAAATGCTTTCACACACACACAGTTTCAGACACAAATGCTTTCACACACACACTTTCACACACATGCTTTCACACACATACTTTCATACAAACACTCACACACACACTTTCACACACACGCTTTCATGCACACACTTTCACACACATACTTTCATACAAACACTTTCACACACACACACACTTTCACACACGCTTTCATGCACACACTTTCACACATACTTTCATAGACAGACAGTTTCACACACACACTTTCATACAAACACTTTCACGCACACGCTTTCACGCAAATGCTTTCACAGACACACTTTCACACACGATTTCAGAGTTTCACACAACATGCTTTCACACACACATGCTTTTACCATCTTTCACAGACATGCATTCACACAAATGCTTTCACAGACACTTTCACACACATCCTTTGACACACACACACACATACATACACCCACAAACACACTTTCACTGTCGAAGAATAATCCAGGTTCATGATATCATGGAGAGAAATACAACATCTGCAGTTCTCTGAAAAGGAACAGTTTATTCAGCATGTCTATGCCTCCTAGACAGAGAACCTTACAGTTCTTGCAAGGAACAATAATAGTTCTTTCTCTGAGGGAAGTGATTAAACATGGGAGTTTATAAATCTGGCAGCACGCCTAGACTGTGTGTTGAGCAGCCAGGAAACCACGATAAGGCACTGAGCATAAAGAAAACACTCCACATATGTCATCTTTGTAATTTCCCACAAGAAAGAAGGCATTTTGTTAAATTCTTCCACATTCACTCACACACTTTCACAGACACACAGTTTCACAGGTGCATGTGATTGTTTGTGTGTGACTGTTTGTGTTTACCTTTGATTGATTGATGTGCCTGTGTCTGTTTCTCTTTTTTTAGCTGTTGAGCTCTGAGGAAACATGTTCTCTTTGCTGTGATCCTGAAGATGTCCCCCACTGCTTTGTCACCATTAAGGTAAAGCTTTATCAGCTGTGGATAAGGCTGGTTCTGTCTCTGTTTCCTGTGCAACTGTTTACCTCTATGACCTGCTCTGATCCCAGCATCTTTACAAACCCTACTCTGATCCCAGCATATTTACAGAACCCTGCTCTGATCCCAGCATCTTTACAAACCCCGCTCTGATCCCAGCATATTTACAAACCCTGCTCTGATCCCAGCATATTTACAGAACACTGCTCTGATCTCAGCATCTTTACAGACTCCTGCTCTGATCCCAGCATATTTACAGAACCCTGCCCTGATCCCAGCATATTTACAGAACCCTGCTCTGATCCCAGCATCTTTACAGAACCCTGCTCTGATCCCAGCATACTTACAAACCCTGCTCTGATCGCAGCATCTTTACAGAACCCTGCTCTGATCCCAGCATATTTACAAACCCTGCTCTGATCCCAGCATATTACGAAGTCCTGCTCTGATCCCAACATATTTACAGAACCCTGCTCTGATCTCAGCATATTTACAGAACCCTGCTCTGATCTCAGCATATTTACAGAGTCCTGCTCTGATCCCAGCATATTTACAGAACCCTGCTCTGATCTCAGCATATTTACAGAACCCTGCTCTGATCCCTGCATCTTTACAGAGTCCTGCTCTGATCCCAGCATATTTACAGAACCCTGCTCTGATCCCAGCATATTTACAGAGTCCTGCTCTGATCCCAGCATATTTACAGAGTCCCCCTCTCTCTCCAGCCTGGGCATCAGGTGCACTATGTGGATATGGGGGAGGGGCCTGCTGTTCTCCTGTGTCACGGTTTTCCTGACAGCTGGTTCTCCTGGAGATACCAGGTAAGCTAGAGACACAGGTACACCCCACACAAAGGAACCCCTGAGGCACAGGTACACCCAAGATACAGGTACACTGCACACAAAGGAACCCCTGAGGCACAGGTACATCCAAGACACAGGTACACTACCAACACAGGTACACTGCACACAAAGGAACACCCAAGACAAGGGTATACTACCGACACAGCTACACCTGAGGCACAGGTATGTTACATGATAACTAAGCAATAAGTAAGTAATAAACAATATTTATGAGCTCTTAGAGAGTTATTGTAAAATGAAGGCCGTTTTTTGTTTGTCCCTCAGATCCTAGCACTGGCTGAATCAGGCTTCAGGGTTCTGGCCCTGGATATGAAAGGCTATGGGGACTCCACAGCGCCTCCTGGTGAGTGCAGCAATCATGATCAATTATTATATTTAGGGGTCCAAGCAGCGAAGCTGTTGGAACCCTATTGTATCTGTTAGGATTATTAGGGGTCCAAGCAGCGAAGCCAAAACATACTTTGTTTTCGATTTTAGGTCAATGAATGTCATTTGCATATTTCATAATATATGAAAATATGCAAATGATACTCAATACTTGATCTATAAGGGGAGGATGGGGGGAGTTATGTTTTATTTACTGGGCTATTAAGATGGTCAGTAGAAAGGCCTGAAGTAGCTGAGAGCTTGGGTAACACTTTCAGTTACAATTATTTTCTGCAGGTTTATATTGCTGGGGTCAAATTGACCCCAAACATAAAAGTTGTTAGTTAATTTGAACATAATACGAGGGTTAAAAATCGCTCCATAGGGGGCACAATTGTGCCAATGCTTGGACCCCTCCCAACGCCGCTTGCAGCTTTAATTTATATTATCATTATATAATATAATAATTATGTTGTAATATGTGTTATATAGAACATACAAAACATAATTATTCAATTATGTAATGTATATTTGTGATTATACATTGGAGTATTGCATTTACTGCTCCCTTAAATCTGAAACACAAAGGGCACACCACTGTTTACACTGTTTCCTGCCTCTGACAGGAAGACTGGTTCTGTTCACAAGATTAAAACATTTCATAATGTGATGACATAATGGTGAGAAGTTGCCCAAAGTAAACACACAGAGATGTGCTCAACACCAATGTTCATCATGCGTGTGCTCAACACCAATGTTCATCATGCGTGTGCTCAACACCAACGTTCATCAAGTGTGTGCTCAACACCAATGTTCATCATGTGTGTGCTCCTCAACACCAGTGTCCATCATGCCTGTGCTCAACACCAACGTTCATCAAGTGTGTGCTGAACACCAGTGTTCATCATGCGTGTGCTCAACACCAGTGTTCATCATGTGTGTACTGAACACCAGCGTTCATCATGCGTGTGCTGAACACCAGCGTTCATCATGCGTGTGCTGAACACCAGCGTTCATCATGCGTGTGCTCAACACTAGTGTTCATCATGCGTGGGCTGAACACCAGTGTTCATCTTGCATGTGCTGATCGATCTTTTACATGCAGTTCAGAATTCCTCAGTTTCTACAATTTCTGTATTACAGCATTTTCTGAAAAAGTCACTGTCTCAAAGTCACTGTGACCTCATCTATTAACTTTCCATTGGGCTTGCGAAAGGTGTGAAAGCACGGAAGTGTAGTTTTCGTGCTGCCTTGTTGCACATATTGGAGCCAGAGATGGGCGGTCCTTATATGGTCATGAAGTCCAGGCCGGGTTCGGGTACAGTGAGAATGACAGTCCGGAACCATTACTAAGCATGTGAGGTACCACTTCCCTGCAAGTGATGTGCAGTGACTAGGCAGTGATGCAAAATGTCCCTAATTGGTCTACAAAATATTCAGAAATTATCCAGATGACACAATAGCTTCATAAATCTGCACATGTGGAGGCATTAGACAAAGAAAAAACCATTACCATGAGTTACATTGAAATGGGTCACGGAAAGACCTATACTGGAGCCTACTACACTGGCACTAGTGAGCAAGCTCTCTCACCAGGCCCTGGAAGTGAGCTTCAGAACCAAGGCCTGGTCTTGGTCGCTTGTACTTCACAGCATTTCTACAGAGGGATCTTCTTGTGCATTGTTGACTACAGCCATAAATACCACAAATGAATTAAACCATAAACAGAATCACAATTATTTGTAGGACATTACTACAGAAATGTTTTTTGATTTAAGGGTTAGAATAATATTTTTGCAGGTGCTTGTGAGGGGGTTAAATGAAAGATTTGGGGAGCAGTTTGTGCTTGTGCGTGGGTTAAATGAAAGATTTGGGGAGCAGTTTGTGCAGGAGGCTGACTCCTTCTGGAAACAGACACTACGTTTCCATTTCAAATTAAGATGATTTCTGGGATGTTTTTTTGCAATCATTTAACACTCATTCACTGAACTGGGGAATGGTGCAGTAATGGCTGATCTCTCTTCTCTTTTCCATGCAGACATTGAGGAGTACTCACAGGAGCAGCTGTGCCAGGTCTCTCTCTCTCACACACACGTGCACCACACACACACAAACACACACACGCACACATACACTCTCTCTCTCACACACAGACACACACACACATATGCACACACTCTGCCCTGTAACTCTGCCCTGCTCTGACTCTCCCCTCTAGCTCTGCCCTACTCTGACTCTGCCCTGTTGGTCTGCCCTGCTCTGACTCTGCCCTGTAGCTCTGCCCTGTAGCTCTACCCTGCTCTGACTCTGCCTTGTAGCTCTGCCCTACTCTGACTCTGCCCTGTTGCTCTGCCCTGCTCTCTCTGCCCTGTAGCTCCGCCCCGCTCTGACTCTGCCCTGTAGCTCTGCCCTGCTCTGACTCTGCCCTGTAGCTCTACCCTGCTCTGACTCTGCCTTGTAGCTCTGCCCTGCTCTGACTCTGCCCTGTAGCTGTGCTCTGCTCTGACTCTGCCCTGTAGCTCTGCCCTGCTCTGTCTGCCCTGTAGCTCTGCCCTGCTCTCTCTGCCCTCTAGCTCTGCCCTGCTCTGACTCTGCCATGTAGCACTGCCCTGCTTTGACTCTGCCCTGTAGCTCCGCCCTGTAGCTCTGCCCTGCTCTGACTCTGCCCTGTAGCTCTGCCGTGTAGCTCCACCCTGCTCTGACTCTGCCCTGTAGCTCTGCCCTGCTCTCTCTGCCCTCTAGCTCTGCCCTGCTCTGACTCTGCCATGTAGCACCGCCCTGCTCTGACTCTGCCCTGTAGCTCCGCCCTGTAGCTCTGCCCTGCTCTGACTCTGCCCTGTAGCTCTGTCGTGTAGCTCCACCCTGCTCTGACTCTGCCCTGTAGCTCTACCCTGCTCTGACTCTGCCCTTTAGCTATGCCCTGTAGCTCTGCCCTGCTCTGACTCTGCCCTGTAGCTCTGCCCTGCTCTGACTCTGCCCTATAGCTCTGCCCTGTAGCTTTGCCCTGCTCTGACTCTGCCCTGTAGCTCTGCCCTGCTCTGACTCCACTGTAGGTCTGCTTTTGTTATGCTAATTATAATCACCTCAGTCTTCTTCTCTGTTCTTTTTAGGATTTGATAACATTCCTGGATAAACTGGTGAGTTTAATACGAGCAAACATTTTTAAATATGCGGCAAGCTTAATTCCAGTCACCCCAAACTCACACTGTCCTTCCTACTGTTGCATTTCACTGAGCTGGACTGCACTACAAACGCTCTCTCTCTTCTGTCTTTTTCTCTTACCCTCTCCCTCCTCTCTCTTTCTCTCGCTCTCTCCCTCCCTCTCACACTTCCTCTGCTGCCCTCTCGTTCTCTGTCTCTCTCTTTTTTCTCTTTCTCCTCCTCCCTGCCATCCAGGGGATCGTCCAGGTGACACTGGTGGGGCATGACTGGGGCGGCAGCCTGGTGTGGAATATGGCTCAGTGCCATCCTGAGAGAGTCAGGTATGAGTCCCCACCATTACACTCTGAGAGAGTCAGGTATGAGTCCCCACCATTATGCTCTGAGAGAGTCAGGGCATGAGTAAGCGCCATTACACTCTGAGAGTCAGGTACGAGTAAGCACCATTACTGTCTGAGAGTCAGGTATGAGTAAGCGCCATTATGCTCTGAGAGAGTCAGGTACAAGTAAGCACCATTATGCTCTGAGAGTCAGGTACGAGTAAGCACCATTACTCTCTGAGAGTCAGGTACGAGTAAGCGCCATTATGCTCTGAGAGTCAGGTATGAGTAAGCGCCATTATGCTCTGAGAGTCAGGTACGAGTAAGCGCCATTACACTCTGAGAGTCAGGTACGAGTAAGCACCATTACGCTCTGAGAGAGTCATGTATGAGTAAGCACCATTACGCTCTGAGAGTCAGGCACAAGTAAGCGCCATTACGCTCTGAGAGAGTCAGGTATGAGTAAGCGCCATTACGCTCTGAGAGAGTCAGGTATGAGTAAGCGCCATTACGCTCTGAGAGAGTCAGGTACGAGTAAGCGCCATTACGCTCTGAGAGAGTCAGGTACGAGTAAGCGCCATTACGCTCTGAGAGAGTCAGGTATGAGTAAGCGCCATTACGCTCTGAGAGAGTCAGGTATGAGTAAGCGCCATTACACTCTGAGAGAGTCAGGCACAAGTAAGCACCATTACGCTCTGAGAGAGTCAAGTATGAGTAAACACCATTACACTCTGAGAGAGTCAGGTACGAGTAAGCACCATTACTCTCTGAGAGTCAGGTACGAGCAGAGGTGGGTAGAGTAGCCAAAACCTGTACTCAAGTAAAAGTATTGTTACTTTAAAATAATAATGACTCAAGTAGAAGTAAAAGTAGTCATCCAAATAATTACTTGAGTAAGAGTAAGAAAGTATCTCGTGAAAAGACTACTCAAGTACTGAGTTACTTCATATAATCTGATTTAATGTTGAAATAAGAAGAGCAAGATGAACGTAAAAATCTAAATGTCCAAAATATAAAATTGTAAATGCTTGTCCAATAGAAATAAACCAAATATAAAATAGCCATGTGCAAATTCAAATATGGCCTAAATCATATCCCTTAAAACAATAATACATTAAAACAATACACAGGAGGTTCGTCAGAAGAGGAGGATTTTCGCTTTCTGTTGGACTCTATTAAGTCTGTATACCCCGTCAGTTTGTTGGGGTGAACCCTCCGTTGACAGAAAAAATATCAATGAGGCTACAGGGATTTATCCATTAAAATAGACTCATCATCACAACAAAGAGGAGCCTGCTCAAATTCAAACAGAAACTTTATATGTGGGAAACATAATGCTTTATAGCACCATTATTGTACGTTATGAGGCACTTCTCCACGATATTCCAAAGTCCCATGATGCCTTGCGCGGAATATGTGCAGAACTTCCGGTTTAGCGTATGTATTATGCTACGCATGCTATGCAACGTTATGTATGCTATGCAATGTTCCAGCGCTTACGTCTTGACTGTTGCATGCTTCACAAAAACTATTACACTACTAACTAATGCTTACATTACAGTGTGAAATATCCACATTAATGCCAGTAACCTATTTAAACACACTCAATTTAAAAAATAACGTATATAACCGAAGTATTCCTATGTGTTCAGTAGATGGAGACAGAGACCGTAAATCAACAATACAGTTCAATCCGCTTGTTTTGCTCCAGAAAACGATGTCATCTAGGTCTATCAGCAAACATACGGCTTAGCTATGCCCAGAAGTCCTCAATAATAATAGTATTTCCCAAGAAATTACGAATAATCGTTGACCGCGTTCCGTGCTGCGTCTTTTACTGCTAGCAAATTCATAAGTGAATGCGAAGATAAGAAAAAATTCGGTTACGCTGACCTAAAAAACTCTATTCCAAAAGCAAAATTAGATATGTTATACATCGTTAGAAAGCTTATACTCTGAATAAATGAATTGTCAATCAAGCCAGACTGTACTAAAAAGGGCGACAACGCCGTAAACAACGCGTGTGGTATTACGCACAGCTATTTTGGAAGATACCGAGGCATCACAAATGCCCGTATATTTCACAAACGGATTGTCCAAGACAATAAATAACCACTCAGTCAAATAGTTAGCTATCCACAGCCAAAACTAACCTAAACTTACCGCCACATATTTTCTCAAGTTCGAAGTTGAGTTCTTGTAGGCTGAAATGTCCACATTTCTAGGCAGACAAAGAAGGCAGCGCATAATGTAACTACTGTTTTTGGTAGTCTGTAAGCAAAACGTAGTTTGAACGTGAGGCCAGGGGTGTTCTGCCTGCTACGAATCACCCGCCGTTGTTTCAGCCATTGTTGTCACCCACTCATCCTTCTGTGTGCTGTGACTGGCTACGTTTGATTGGTGAAACGGAGTCATGTGGGGCTATGACAGAGCCAAAGCAAAGACCAGTCAGGCTCTTTGGCTGAAGTCTCTCTGAGAGAATGAAACGAACAGAACGTGCATTGAATAAAAAATGGGTAAAAAATAAAAGTAACGAGCGGAATGTAGCCGAATATAACGGAGTAAAAGTAACATTTTTTCTTCACAAATATACTCGAGTAAAAGTGAAAAGTATGTTGCATTAAAACTACTCTTACAAGTACAATTTATTCAAAAAGTTACTTAAGTAAATGTAACGGAGTAAATATAACGCGTTACTACCCACCTCTGGGTACGAGTAAGCGCCATTATGCTCTGAGAGTCAGGTATGAGTAAGCGCCATTATGCTCTGAGAGTCAGGTACGAGTAAGCACCATTATGCTCTGAGAGTCAGGTACGAGTAAGCACCATTACGCTCTGAGAGAGTCAGGTATGAGTAAGCACCATTACGCTCTGAGAGTCAGGCACAAGTAAGCGCCATTACACTCTGAGAGAGTCAGGTATGAGTAAGCGCCATTACACTCTGAGAGAGTCAGGTATGAGTAAGCGCCATTACACTCTGAGAGTCAGGTACGAGTAAGCACCATTACGCTCTGAGAGAGTCAGGTATGAGTAAGCACCATTACGCTCTGAGAGTCAGGCACAAGTAAGCGCCATTACGCTCTGAGAGAGTCAGGTATGAGTAAGTGCCATTACACTCTGAGAGTCAGGGCATGAGTAAGCGCCATTACACTCTGAGAGTCAGGTATGAGTAAGCGCCATTACGCTCTGAGAGAGTCAAGTATGAGTAAGCGCCATTACGCTCTGAGAGAGTCAGGTATGAGTAAGCGCCATTACGCTCTGAGAGAGTCAGGTACGAGTAAGCGCCATTACGCTCTGAGAGAGTCAGGTACGAGTAAGCGCCATTATGCTCTGAGAGAGTCAGGTATGAGTAAGCGCCATTATGCTCTGAGAGAGTCAGGTATGAGTAAGCACCATTACGCTCTGAGAGTCAGGCACAAGTAAGCGCCAGTACGCTCTGAGAGAGTCAGGTATGAGTAAGCGCCATTATGCTCTGAGAGAGTCAGGTACGAGTAAGCACCATTACACTCTGAGAGAGTCAGGTATGAGTAAGCGCCATTACACTCTGAGAGTCAGGTACGAGTAAGCGCTATTACACTCTGAGAGTCAGGTATGAGTAAGCGCCATTGTGCTCTGAGAGTCAGGTATGAGTAAGCGCCATTACACTCTGAGAGTCAGGTATGAGTAAACGCCATTACACTCTGAGAGTCAGGTATGAGTAAGCGCCATTACACTCTGAGAGTCAGGTATGAGTAAGCGCCATTACACTCTGAGAGTCAGGTATGAGTAAGCGCCATTACACTCTGAGAGTCAGGTATGAGTAAGCGCCATTACACTCTGAGAGTCAGGTATGAGTAAGCGCCATTACACTCTGAAAGTCAGGTACGAGTAAGCGCCATTACACTCTGAGAGTCAGGTATGAGTAAACGCCATTACACTCTGAGAGTCAGGTACGAGTAAGCACCATTACACTCTGAGAGTCAGGTACGAGTAAGCGCCATTACACTCTGAGAGTCAGGTACGAGTAAACGCCATTACACTCTGAGAGTCAGGTACGAGTAAGCGCCATTACACTCTGAGAGTCAGGTACGAGTAAGCGCCATTACACTCTGAGAGTCAGGTATGAGTAAACGCCATTACACTCTGAGAGTCAGGTATGAGTAAGCGCCATTACGCTCTGAGAGTCAGGTATGAATAAGCGCCATTACGCTCTGAGAGTCAGGTACGAGTAAGCGCCATTACGCTCTGAGAGTCAGGTACGAGTAAGCGCCATTACACTCTGAGAGTCAGGTACGAGTAAGCGCCATTACACTCTGAGAGTCAGGCATGAGTAAGCGCCATTACACTCTGAGAGAGTCAGGTATGAGTAAGCGCCATTACACTCTGAGAGTCAGGTATGAGTAAGCGCCATTACGCTCTGAGAGAGTCAAGTATGAGTAAACACCATTACACTCTGAGAGAGTCAAGTATGAGTAAACACCATTACCCTCTGAGAGAGTCAGGTATGAGTAAGCGCCATTGCGCTCTGAGAGAGTCAAGTATGAGTAAACACCATTACACTCTGAGAGTCAGGTATGAGTAAGCGCCATTACACTCTGAGAGAGTCAGGTATGAGTAAGCGCCATTACACTCTGAGAGAGTCAGGTATGAGTAAGCGCCATTACACTCTGAGAGTCAGGTATGAGTAAGCGCCATTACACTCTGAGAGAGTCAGGTATGAGTAAGCGCCATTACCCTCTGAGAGTCAGGTATGAGTAAGCGCCATTACACTCTGAGAGTCAGGTATGAGTAAGCGCCATTGCGCTCTGAGAGAGTCAAGTATGAGTAAACACCATTACACTCTGAGAGTCAGGTATGAGTAAGCGCCATTACCCTCTGAGAGTCAGGTATGAGTAAGCGCCATTTCCCTCTGAGAGTCAGGTATGAGTAAGCGCCATTACACTCTGAGAGTCAGGTACGAGTAAGCACCATTACACTCTGAGAGAGTCAGGTATGAGTAAACACCATTACACTCTGAGAGTCAGGTATGAGTAAGCGCCATTACACTCTGAGAGTCAGGTATGAGTAAGCGCCATTGCGCTCTGAGAGAGTCAAGTATGAGTAAACACCATTACCCTCTGAGAGAGTCAGGTATGAGTAAGCGCCATTGCGCTCTGAGAGAGTCAAGTATGAGTAAACACCATTACACTCTGAGAGTCAGGTATGAGTAAGCGCCATTACACTCTGAGAGAGTCAGGTATGAGTAAGCGCCATTACACTCTGAGAGAGTCAGGTATGAGTAAGCGCCATTACACTCTGAGAGTCAGGTATGAGTAAGCGCCATTACACTCTGAGAGAGTCAGGTATGAGTAAGCGCCATTACCCTCTGAGAGTCAGGTATGAGTAAACGCCATTACACTCTGAGAGTCAGGTATGAGTAAGCGCCATTGCGCTCTGAGAGAGTCAAGTATGAGTAAACACCATTACACTCTGAGAGAGTCAGGTATGCATGTCTGTAATTATTCAATTTTCTGATCTGCTGCTGATTCAGGAGAAGTTCTTCTGGGATGTGAATGTTTGAAGACCCATTACTGAGAAAAAAATGGCTTGTGTTGAGAGGATGGCTGTGTGTGTGTATGTGTTTGCACATGTGTGTATGTGTGCATGAACGTTCAGAGTGTAAAATGCCTCTGAGTGATCTTTCCCTGGTGTTTACTGTTTCCCCTTTGCTTTTATGTGTGTGTGTGTGTGTGTGTGTGTGTGTGCGCACTCGGTTCACAGAGCTGTAGCCTCACTGAACACGCCTCTCTTCCTTGTGGATCCAAACACCAACCCCATGGAGAGGCTGAAAGCCAATCCCACCTTCAACTACCAGATTTACTTCCAGACACCAGTGAGCTCCATCAGGGAATTTACCCTGCGTACCTGTTCTTATCCATAGCCACTTGCAAAATGCAAATGATAGCTATGCTCAGAGCATTTACCATAGCAACCTGTCAGTGACACTGCTCATAGTGTCAATGTACAAGCCTGCAACATTTCTAACTGCAGTGTGTTATACATGCAGGGCATAGAGGGCATAGGCAACAGAGTGTGTTCCTGTGGTAAATGCAGTGTGTAGTGTAGCACATTCCTGTGTTTTATGTAGTGGGTAGTGTAATATGTTTCTGGCTGCAGTGTGTTGTGTAGTATGTTTCTGACTGCAGTGCACTATATCCATTGTGTAGTTTAGCATGTTTGTGACTGCAGTGTGTAGTTTAGCGTGTTTTGACTGCAGTGTGTTGTATGCAGTGTGTAGTTTAGTGTGTTTTGATTGCAGTGTGTTGTATGCAGTGTGTAGTTTAGTGTGTTTTGATTGCAGTGTGTTGTATGCAGTGTGTAGTTTAGTGTGATTTGATTGCAGTGTGTTGTATGCAGTGTGTAGTTTTGCATGTTTTGACTGCAATGTGTTGTATTCAGTGTGTAGTTTAGCGTGTTTTGACTGCAGTGTGTCGTATTCACAGGGCGTAGCAGAGGCTGAGCTGGAGAAAGATCTGGCGAGGACCTTTAAAATCATGTTCAGAGATGCTGCTGGTAACGTGGTAAGAAGCTGTCTGGTGCTGATCTAAGCACGCATACGGTGCTGAAAAAAGCATTTGCGTCTTTCTGATGTCCTTTATTAACGCATATTTGTCATGCTGAATGGTTTTAGATTTTTCAACAAAATGTAATTATTTCATTAGATCAAACACTCAAAAGTAATTGCCTCCTTAGTTACTTAGTCAACTAAATAACCAAATTTAATTGATAATTAGATTCTGCTGTTTGATTTCAGCCAGTCTTGATTGCAGCCAGCCCTGTTGAACCTCATCCGTCTTTATATTGAACTTCAGTGAAGTTGGCTACACATAGCTAGCTAGATAGTGTGCATGCTCTATTGAATTCAGTTCCCCTGATTGAAATAAATGCAGGTGAATTACTGAGCTTGCTACCTATAAACTGTAATAGCAGTTCCCATGGGGGAAAGACATCTTGATGGGAAAACAGGATTTTATACCAAAGCTACCTAACCTTGGCAATCTAGCTGCCTAATGTAACTAGCTAGGTAAAAGTAACGTTACTAACAGGTAAAAGAGAAAACAGGCCAACTCTGCATCGCTTTTCACCCCCTTGGCGAACTTCAGCTGACAACACCGAGGCAAACTAATTCCAAGATTGACTCTCATTTTTGAACAAGCCCTGTTGGCTGGTCTTTTCGCTGAGCTGTATCTAGGCTTCTTAGCATCTGCCATTGGAGCAGCAAACACTTTCCTGGCATCCGATTCCAAACCACGGGCTCTGTTGCCCCGCCCCTCCCTCCCCACACAGAGAAAGGGCGCCACACCTAGAAATGTCCCGAAAACATTTTAGAATAACAAGTACAGGTAAAAGATGCACAAATTCAGCAAAAGTGCATAAAGACTGAGATTGCCAGTGTATCATAGATATGGTACAGTATTGTTATTTTATTATATTTTCAAGTGAAAAATCCTGCATAGTATGCCTTTAAAAAGCCAACTGCAACAATGGGCGATAGATAGTATGCTCTTTATAAATTAATATGATCTCTGCTTGTTTTTATTTATCAGTGACAATATGGAAATAAAAATGGCGCCATTTGAGTTGTGATCTGTAGTTATGATGTTACTAATGCCATTTTCCTTTACCTCTATAGGGGAAAGGTCTGAGCTCAGCGAATGTCACTGAAAGAGGTAAGGATGTCTGTGAGAGAGAAAAAGATGTCTGTGAGAGCGATAAGGATATCTGTGAGAGAGAAAAAGATGTCTGTGAGAGCGATAAGGATGTCTGTGAGAGAGAAAAGGATGTCTGTGAGAGCGATAAGGATGTCTGTGAGAGAGGTAAGGATGTCTGTGAGAGCGATAAGGATGTCTGTGAGAGAGTAAAAGATGTTGGTGAGAGCGATAAGGATGTCCGTGAGAGAGGTAAGGATGTCTGTGAGAGCGATAAGGATGTCTGTGAGAGAGGTAAGGATGTCTGTGAGAGCGATAAGGATGTCTGTGAGAGAGTAAAAGATGTCGGTGAGAGCGATAAGGATGTCCGTGAGAGAGGTAAGGGTGTCTGTGAGAGTGATAAGGATGTCTGTGAGAGAGGTAAGGATGTCTGTGAGAGAGTGAAGTATGTCTGTGAGTAAGTGAAGTATGTCTGTGAGAGAATGAAGTATGTCTGTGAGAGATGTAAGGATGTCTGTGAGTGAGTGAGTGAGTGAAGTATGTCTGTGAGAGAGTGAAAGACATCTGTGAGTGAGTGAAGTATGTCTGTGAGAGAGTGAAGGACATCTGTGAGTGAGTGAATTATGTCTGTGAGAGAGTGAAATATGTCTGTGAGTGAGTGAAGGTCATCTGTGAGTGAGTGAAGTATTTCTGTGAGTGAGTGAAATATGTCTGTGAGAGAGTGAAGTATGTCTGTGAGTGAGTGAACGATGTCTGAGAGTGAGTGAAGTGTGTCTGTGAGTGAGTGAACAATGTCTGAGAGTGAGTGAAGTATGTCTGTGAGAGAGTGAAGGAGGTCTGTGAGCGATCTCGTGCAGCTACACATTTTTGAAAATCTCATAAGCTAGCTAGCTCGCTATCTCTAGACTCTCTTTCACTAGTTAGCTACCTGGCTAGCGATCTCTCAATGCTATCTCTTTAAGTAAGTTACGTTATCTAGCTAGCTAGTGAGAGAGATTGATAGATCGCTTGCAGTAGCCAGCTCTCTATCGTGTATGAAACTCGACGTGTTTTGGTATTGATGTGAATGATTTTAGTAGAATAAGCCACATATTTTCTATATAGACGGCTGCCTATGTTTAGGCAATTATTCACTAAATGGTATCATAACAGTTGGAGAAATAGGAAAACCAAAACTTTGATTGGCTGTTGACGGGCAATGCCCACAAAAAGAATAACTGTAGGCAACATTTTTCAGGCAGGTTTTGTTGCTCAGTTGCCCAGTTGCTAGGGCTACTGGCCATTGCCCAGCTTCATAGAAAATGAATGGACTTCTGGCAACTGGTCACCTGCATCGTTCACTGTGTGACCAGAGTTCAGTCTGTTTCACAGGTGTGCTGTTTTACAGGTGTGCTGTTTTACAGGTGTGCTGTTTTATAAGTGTGTTGTTTTGCAGGTGTGCTGTTTTACAGGTGTTTTTTTATAGGTGTGTTGTTATACAGGTGTGCTGTTTTATAAGTGTGTTGTTTTGCAGGTGTGTTGTTTTACAGGTGTTTTTTTATAGGTGTGTTGTTATACAGGTGTGCTGTTTTGCAGGTGGGCTGTTTGTGGGGTTGCCAGATGACATTCCCCTCAGTCCTATTCTCAGTGAGGATGCTCTGCAATACTATATCAAACAGTTCAGCAAGACAGGCTTCAGGTTGGAAACAGCTCAATATGCTTATGCTGGTCTTTTATGCTTATATCAGTGTTATATGCTTATATTAGTGTTATGTTGCATATACAGTACTGTGCAAACGTCTTAGGCGCCCTTATTTTTGTTTTCTGCATTAGTGTGTCAGTAGAAAAGAGCAAATTTGAGCTGTCCAAACATGCACTTTCCAAAAAATGAAATTTTACAGATACATTTTTTTGTATTTTGTTAAATAAAGTAATATTTTAAGTAATAGACTACTTTTCAGATAAAAACTTGATCAAGGGTCTCTGGGATTACCTGGAGGGCCAGAAGCAAGCGAAACAGCCAAAATCTGCAGAACTGTGGTGAGGTCTCCAAAATGCTTGGAACAACCTACCAGCTGATTTTCTTATAAAACTGCCAAACAGTGTACCTATGAGAATTGATGTAGTTTTAAAGGCGAAGGGTGGTCACACCAAACATTGGTTTTATTTTGTTTTTAACTATTTACTGCTCTTTATATTGTTTTTTTTGATATTTATAACCTTTCATTTCATTATTTTGAGAGCATCTTAGCTGTACAGCATTTTTTTTACAGGTGCCTAAGACTTCTGCACAGTACTGTATTTTCAGAATAAATGCAACATAACACTAATATAGGGCAATACTATACAATGTATTTGTCATTTAATGCTGACAATGTTAATTTAGATAATTTATGTTAATTTAATTTATTCAATATTTAATTGTAATTATGTAATAATAGATTTTTTTGGCATCTTTGCTTTCCAGACGGCCTCTGAACTGGTACCGTAATACAGAGAGAAACTGGAGATGGATGTCTTCCAGACCAAGGGGGAAGGTGAATATTATTACCTGATCATTATGCATTACACCTGAGTATTACATTCCACCTGAACATCACACCTGAGCAGGACATATCACACCCAGGGTTTTCCCTAGGTTTTCAGAGGGCTTCGGCGCTCTCAACTGCATTTTGGAACAGTGTTTTTTTTTTGTTTAATGAAGAAACGCTTTGACCAGCGGTTTTCATCAGAAAAAGACGTTACGTGTGAACACAGCCTAACTTTGTTTAGCTACCAAGCCACGTTAGATACTAACGTTAGTTCAGTCGAGCTATCTTTATGTAACATCAACTAACTGGCTTCGCTGGCTAATGTAACTTAATTCAGTACATGAATATCTATGTAAGTTAGCTTGGTTAGCAATTTCTTTGTAAAATAGGCTGCATTAGTTATATCTTCTCTCTATCTGCTATCGCTGTTAACATCCACAAGAATTACTCCCTAATAAAAAAAAGTTTATATATCATTAATCTTTGTTGAGGCTTACCTTATCGATGGCTTGCAACTTGCTTATCCGAGTCGATGGTTGTGACTACCATCCCGAGTTGACAGTACAGAGAAATATCCAAATAGCGGTTTGATTAGCTTGGTGATGAGCATCTGTCACACACCAATCACACAAACATTCGTCCAAACACTGATTTTGATTGGCAGGTCATTCCTGTTGCCAGCTTACCTTTCCGTTTGAGATCTAGCCACCTCTCCGTTTTTTTTTTGTTTTTTGTGTCAGCGCATAGAACTCATCGTTGTTTTTACATTAATTCTGATATGTCGCCTAAATGCCTTTTTACATTCATTCGGATTAAGGTGATGCGCAAAAACATTTAGGTGCTGTGCTTAAGCCTTTCTATGGTAGGGAAAATCCTTACACCTGATCATTACACATTACCCCTGAATATTACACCTGAAATTTACACATGACAGACAGACAGACGTAGGCACACACACACACACACTCACACACACGTACACACACAAACACACACACATGCAAACACACACTCACACACTCGCACGCACCCATAATAGCAGTGTTTTTCTGTCCGTAGATACTGATTCCCTCCCTGATGGTGACGGCAGGGATGGACCAGATCCTCCTTCCCAAATTCTCCAGCGGCATGGAGACCATGGTGAGACCTGAGAGAGCTGCTCTGTCCCAGTGCACAGCTAGAGCAGTGTTTCAGACCCCCTCTGTCCCAGCGCTCAGCGCTCAGCTAGAGCAGTGTTTCAGACCCCCTCTGTCCCAGCGCTCAGCTAGAGCAGTGTTTCAGACCCCCTCTGTCCCAGCGCTCAGCTAGAGCAGTGTTTCAGATCCCCTCTGTCCCAGCGCTCAGCTAGAGCAGTGTTTCAGACCCCCTCTGTCCCAGTGCACAGCTAGAGCAGTGTTTCAGACCCCCTCTGTCCCAGTGCTCAGCGCTCAGCTAGAGCAGTGTTTCAGACCCCCTCTGTCCCAGCGCTCAGCTAGAGCAGTGTTTCAGACCCCCTCTGTCCCAGTGCACAGCTAGAGCAGTGTTTCAGACCCCCTCTGTCTCAGTGCTCAGCGCTCAGCTAGAGCAGTGTTTCAGATCCCCTCTGTCCCAGCGCTCAGCGCTCAGCTAGAGCAGTGTTTCAGACCCCCTCTGTCCCAGCGCTCAGCTAGAGCAGTGTTTCAGACCCCCTCTGTCCCAGTGCACAGCTAGAGCAGTGTTTCAGATCCCCTCTGTCCCAGCGCTCAGCTAGAGCAGTGTTTCAGACCCCCTCTGTCCCAGCGCTCAGCTAGAGCAGTGTTTCAGATCCCCTCTGTCCCAGCGCTCAGTGCACAGCTAGAGCAGTGTTTCAGATCCCCTCTGTCCCAGCGCTCAGCTAGAGCAGTGTTTCAGATCCCCTCTGTCCCAGCGCTCAGCTAGAGCAGTGTTTCAGACCCCCTCTGTCCCAGTGCACAGCTAGAGCAGTGTTTCAGACCCCCTCTGTCCCAGTGCTCAGCGCTCAGCTAGAGCAGTGTTTCAGACCCCCTCAGTGCTCAGCGCTCAGCTAGAGCAGTGTTTCAGACCCCCTCTGTCCCAGTGCACAGCTAGAGCAGTGTTTCAGATCCCCTCTGTCTCAGTGCTCAGCGCTCAGCTAGAGCAGTGTTTCAGATCCCCTCTGTCCCAGCGCTCAGCTAGAGCAGTGTTTCAGATCCCCTCTGTCCCAGCGCTCAGCTAGAGCAGTGTTTCAGACCCCCTCTGTCCCAGCGCTCAGCTAGAGCAGTGTTTCAGACCCCCTCTGTCCCATCGCTCAGCGCACAGCTAGAGCAGTGTTTCAGACCCCCTCTGTCCCAGTGCTCAGCTAGAGCAGTGTTTCAGACCCCCTCTGTCCCAGCGCTCAGCTAGAGCAGTGTTTCAGACCCCCTCTGTCCCAGTGCTCAGCTAGAGCAGTGTTTCAGACCCCCTCTGTCCCAGCGCTCAGCTAGAGCAGTGTTTCAGATCCCCGCTGTCCCAGCGCTCAGCTAGAGCAGTGTTTCAGACCCCCTCTGTCCCATCGCTCAGCTAGAGCAGTGTTTCAGATCCCCTCTGTCCCAGTGCACAGCTAGAGCAGTGTTTCAGACCCCCTCTGTCCCAGCGCTCAGCGCACAGCTAGAGCAGTGTTTCAGACCCCC
>CM077284.1:94069151-94079151 GCA_039654925.1 Anguilla pacifica | reverse complement strand
ATATATCCAGCTGTATAAATGGATACAATGTAAAAATGCTATGTAAAAGTTGTGTAAGTCGCTCTGGATAAGAGCGTCTGCTAAATGCCTGTAATGTAATGTAAATGCATTGCTGCTTCCTGTTCCTCAGGTCAGCTATGTGAATGTGAATCTGGACATTTTGTCAGGGTTTTCGGGGAAATGGACCCAAATGCAAAATGCAAAAAGAACTCAGGAGGTGTCAAAAAGTAAAATTCACACAAAGAATTTGATTACAAAAAAACTCAGGAACAAACAAAGCGACCACGAGGGGCAAAATCATGAAAACTCAAAAATTCCTCAAATAACGAAAACAGTAGAACTTCTCCCAATACAAGAAACACGGAGAACATGGGCAGGGCAAGAATGCACACAGAAACACAGGCAGAAACACAAGGAACCAGCATCCAAGTCAGGGAAACAAAGAACTTAAATAGACAGGCAACTAATAAGACACAGGTGAGCACAATACACAATCAAACCAGACAAGGAAGGGATAAGGAGACGCGAACAGAAACAATAATTGAATAATTGAAAACAATGATACAATTAACATCGGGGAAACTAACGAGGGAGCGAACAGAAATACAAACTGAAGTGCCGCCATTTGGCGGCCCAAAAAGGAGAAACAGAAACAGAGCCGAATCCTGAAACGTTTGGCTGAAATGTATAGCCATAGCTATTGACACTTGACTTATTTTAGGATCTATTATATAGTCACAAATATTAAAGCAATTGTGAAAGCTGAATTTCCAAAGCTGGAACATACTTTAATGTCAGCAGTATGTCATGGCAATAACATATATGCCGTATTTGTACACAAATAGCTCATTAGCACAGTAACTTCCACACAAAAATAATATGTTAGAGACTCTTTCTTCTACTGCTGCTTACAGTTTCTTCTTTTCAAAGAGCTCTTTCCAAGTTGGGTAAATCTGGCCATAGATCTTTTCAATCTGCAAAGGAAAGCATACATATTTATTAATTTATTATAACTTAGGATAAATGTAGCAATAGTGACAATGAAATACTGAAAATTATGAAATTATGCACAAAATGATATCGAGACAAATATGAAGTCATTAAGTCAAATTAATTCTGATTATTATACCTCAAGTAAATTATTACATCATTATTCTCCTTGTGAAAGAACTATATTCATTTTAATTGAAAATGATTTAGACTCATGGAGTATCCACTTCAGATGAATTATGTTTCAATTATGTTTCAAAACTGACATTGCAGCCAAGAATGATATTATAATATGCTACTTTATTTCAATCATTTTAAAATGTTTTAATTTGTTTTTCTAAATATATGAATATTGAATATGACTAGATTCATAATAAACATGCAGTTGTGTATACATGTATGTATATGTGTGTATGTGCATGTATGTGAGTAGGCCTATGCTTGTGTGTGTGTCTGTGCATGTATTTGAGTATGCTTGTGTGTGTGTGCATGTATGTGAGGAGGTTTGTGTGACTAGGTGTGTGCGTATGTGTGTGTGTGTGTGTGTGAGTGTGTGTAGTGTGTGTGCGTGTGTGTGTGTGCCTGTGTGTGTGTGTGTAGTATATGTGTGTGTGTGCATGTGTGTGTGTGTGTGTGTGTGTGTGTATGTGTGTGTGCGTGTGTATGTCTGTGTGTGTTTGTGTGTCTGTGTGTGTGTGTGTGTTACCTGTACAGATTTCTTCAGGCCGTAGCGGTACAGGGTGGCCTGATGTTCACAGTTGTGGAACAGGATGTCATAGGTGACGGTTTTTCCCACGGCTTCATCAATCTCGGGTTTCACCAGAGTGTAGAAATCCCGCGGAGTGTGTGTGCCATCCAGGTAGTTGCTGACTTTGTAATGTTTCCCCACCAGCTCTACCGGTTCCACCTTCACTGAGGACTTCATTGCCCGGCCAAACAGAAGCAACCTGGCATCTGAGTCTGAGAAGAAAAACATACCTCGAGTCTGAGACACACACACCTCACATCTGAGTCTGAGACACACACACCTCACATCTTAGTCTGAGACACACACACCTCACATCTGAGTCTGAGACACACACACCTCACATCTGAGTCTGAGACACACACACCTCACATCTTAGTCTGAGACACACACACCTCACATCTGAGTCTGAGACACACACACCTCACATCTGAGTCTGAGACACACACACCTCACATCTGAGTCTGAGACACACATACCTCACATCTGAGTCTGAGACACACACACCTCACATCTGAGCCTGAGAATAGACATACAAACCTCACATCTGAGTCTGAGAAGAGACACACACACCTCACATCTGAGTCTGAGACACACATACCTCACATCTGAGTCTGAGAAGAGACACACACACCTCACATCTGAGTCTGAGAATAGACACACATACCTCACATCTTAGTCTGAGACACACATACCTCACATCTGAGTCTGAGAAGAGACACACACACCTCGCATCTGAGTCTGAGACACACACACCTCACATCTTAGTCTGAAACACACACCTCACATCTGAGTCTGAGAATAGACACACACACCTCACATCTGAGTCTGAGAAGAGACACACACACCTCACATCTGAGTCTGAGAATAGACACACACACCTCACATCTGAGTCTGAGAAGAGACACACACACCTCACATCTGAGTCTGAGACACACACACCTAACATCTTAGTCTGAGAAACACACACCTCACATCTGAGTCTGAGACACACACACCTCACATCTGAGTCTGAGACACACACACCTCACATCTGAGTCTGAGACACACACACCTCACATCTGAGTCTGAGAAGAGACACACACACCTCACATCTGAGTCTGAGACACACACACCTCACATCTTAGTCTGAGAAACACACACCTCACATCTTAGTCTGAGACACACATACCTCACATCTGAGTCTGAGACACACACACCTCACATCTGAGTCTGAGACACACACACCTCACATCTGAGTCTGAGACACACATACCTCACACCTGAGTCTGAGAACAGACACACACCTCACATCTTAGTCTGAGACACACACACCTCACATCTTAGTCTGAGACACACACACCTCACATCTGAGTCTGAGACACACATACCTCACATCTGAGTCTGAGACACACACACCTCACATCTGAGTCTGAGAAGAGACACACACACCTCACATCTGAGTCTGAGACACACACACCTCACATCTTAGTCTGAGAAACACACACCTCACATCTTAGTCTGAGACACACATACCTCACATCTGAGTCTGAGACACACACACCTCACATCTGAGTCTGAGACACACACACCTCACATCTGAGTCTGAGACACACATACCTCACATCTGAGTCTGAGACACACATACCTCACATCTGAGTCTGAGACACACACACCTCACATCTGAGCCTGAGAATAGACATACAAACCTCACATCTGAGTCTGAGAAGAGACACACACACCTCACATCTGAGTCTGAGACACACATACCTCACATCTGAGTCTGAGAAGAGACACACACACCTCACATCTGAGTCTGAGAATAGACACACACACCTCACATCTTAGTCTGAGACACACATACCTCACATCTGAGTCTGAGAAGAGACACACACACCTCGCATCTGAGTCTGAGACACACACACCTCACATCTTAGTCTGAAACACACACCTCACATCTGAGTCTGAGAATAGACACACACACCTCACATCTGAGTCTGAGAAGAGACACACACACCTCACATCTGAGTCTGAGAATAGACACACACACCTCACATCTGAGTCTGAGAAGAGACACACACACCTCACATCTGAGTCTGAGACACACACACCTCACATCTTAGTCTGAGAAACACACACCTCACATCTTAGTCTGAGACACACATACCTCACATCTGAGTCTGAGAAGAGACACACACACCTTGCATCTGAGTCTGAGACACACACACCTCACATCTGAGTCTGAGACACACACACCTCACATCTTAGTCTGAGAACAGACACACACCTCACATCTTAGTCTGAGACACACACACCTCACATCTTAGTCTGAGACACACACACCTCACATCTGAGCCTGAGAATAGACACACAAACCTCACATCTGAGTCTGAGAAGAGACACACACACACCTCACATCTGAGTCTGAGAAGAGACACACACCTCACATCTTAGTCTGAGACACACACACCTCACATCTGAGTCTGAGAATAGACACACACACCTCACATCTGAGTCTGAGAATAGACACACACACCTCACATCTGAGTCTGAGAATAGACACACACACCTCACATCTGAGTCTGAGAATAGACACACACACCTCACATCTGAGTCTGAGAAGAGACACACACACCTCACATCTGAGTCTGAGACACACACACCTCACATCTTAGTCTGAGAAACACACACCTCACATCTTAGTCTGAGACACACATACCTCACATCTGAGTCTGAGAAGAGACACACACACCTTGCATCTGAGTCTGAGACACACACACCTCACATCTGAGTCTGAGACACACACACCTCACATCTTAGTCTGAGAACAGACACACACCTCACATCTTAGTCTGAGACACACACACCTCACATCTTAGTCTGAGACACACACACCTCACATCTGAGCCTGAGAATAGACAAACAAACCTCACATCTGAGTCTGAGAAGAGACACACACCTCACATCTTAGTCTGAGACACACACACCTCACATCTGAGTCTGAGAATAGACACACACACCTCACATCTGAGTCTGAGAAGAGACACACACTCCTGAAAGGTTCAGTAAAACCACCCACAGGTGGGGAGATCAAACATACATGTTTCATTATGTACAGAATTTACTTACATCGTCAATTTTACCAAAACCATTGATTTTACTCAAACTGTTGCTTTACTTATGCCATTGATTTTACTTAAAACATCAAACTTACTTAAACCATTGATTTTATGTAAATGATCAATCTTACTTAGACCTACTTAACTTACAACATCAATTTTGCTTTATTGTATAGTGTACATTATTTATGTGATTAATGGTATAAATCATGTTTGGGTACATTATTAATGTGATTAGGGGGTAGGATGCATTATTATTGTGATTAAAAATTGTTTAAGGTACATTGTTAATGTATATCAATGCCATTTTGGAGAAATTTTGCATTAAAAGTTATCCAAAATAATGTTATAACCAACAGTATTAGCTTAATCTGAGATGACAAAGAAAGTTAAGTCTCTCCTTCAGAAGTTCCTGCTTCAAAGGCTGTGCATGACAGAGAGAACATGCAAATATGTGAAAGAGGAACACAAGCAAACTATTTTAAAGTATCATGCAGAGACAGAAGCTCCCTAGACCTTCACACGAGAGTTGCTGGGTGGGTCATCCTGTTAAAGCACTGTTGCTGCACATGGAGGGAGGAGCTACAGCCAGCTGTGCCCGTCACCGGCAGCTCCCCTGGCGCTAGCCTCCACCAGAGGGGGGTGTGGGGGGTATAGAGGGGTGTGGGAGGGGCAGAGAGGGGTGAGAGGCATGGGGGGGGTGTGGGGGGGTAGGTACAGAGAGCTGATGGGGTAACTGTATGAGTGGGTAAAGGGTGTAGATCGAAGCGAGTGGTTCCTACCTCGTGAGGTCAGGTGAGCCACATAGGAAACTCCGTCTCTCTCTCCATAATAGACCCCAAAGTGGGAGAAATGCTTATTTCGGGGAAACTCCACAATGTCTCCAGGGTAGAGCTGAGGCCGGGAACTACGCTGAAACACATAGATAGGGAACATCATTCTCAGACGCACACACAGAGGGGACATCATTCTCAGACACACACACAAAGGGGACATCATTCTCAGACGCACACATGGAGAGAGGGGACATCATTCTCAGACGCACACACAGAGGGGATATCATTCTCAGACGCACACACTAAGGGGACATCATTCTCAGATGCACACACAGAGGGGACATCATTCTCAGACGCACACAGAGAGAGGTGATATCATTCTCAGATGCACACATGGAGAGAGGGGACATCATTCTCAGACTCACACAGAGAGAGGTGATATCATTCTCAGATGCACACATGGAGAGAGGGGACATCGTCCTCAAAGGCACACATAGGGAAAGGGGACATCATTTTCAGATGCACACACACACAGAGGGGACATCATTCTCAGATGCACACACAGAGAGAGGGGACATTCTTCTCAGATGCACACAGAGAGAGAGGGGATATCATTCTGAGACGCACACACAAAGGGGACATAATTCTCAGATGCACATAGAGAGAGGGGACATCATTCTCAGACGCACACAGAGAGAGGTGACATCATTCTCAGATGCACACATGGAGAGAAGGGACATCATTCTCAGAGGCACACACAGAGAAATGGGACATAATTTTCAGATGCGCACACACAGAATGGAGACATCATTCTCAGACGCACACACAGAGAGAGGGGACATAATTCTCAGATGCACACAGAGAGAGGGGATATCATTCTCAGAGGCTCACACAGAGAGAGGGGACATCACTCTCAGATGCACACACAGAGGGGAAATCATTTCGAGATGCACATACAAAGTGAGGGGACATTGTTCTGTGGTGCACATATTAGCTCAAATTAGTCTATTGAATGTGATGAAACATGTTGGGAAATGTATGATAATAGCTTAAAGTAAGAGCAGTGATTCCAGTGAATCCCCCGGCCCTCAGTACTTCACCTTTAGGGATCACAGAGCGTGTGATGCAGAATCAGGATCCGGAACCTGTTCATCTTTGCCATAATCTATCATCTTTTTACCCCTGTGTAAAAACTCCATGCTTAAGCACACAAAAAACGCAGCCCCATTCCCTGCTCAATATCCCCATTTAAAGCCAGTCCAGAGCTCAGACAAAGAGTTTGGTTCCATGTCCTCGCCTACGGCTCCACCCTGTTTCCAGCACCTTTAATATCAACATTTCATTTTTCATTATTTTCTGCTCCTAGAATCAATTTGTTATCAATTCGCCCACTAAAATCCAGCCCATCTTATGTTTTCTTCTGTTTATATGGAACACTGGAATACAGGAGTACAGATTCACCAAAAACAGAAAGTGCTGTCTTACCTGGCCCATGTGGTCTGTGTTGTTCAGTAAGCTGGTGAGATGTGGTCTGTGTTGTTCTGGTGAAGAGGTGTAAGTGCTGGTGAGGCAGCAGTGTCACTACGAGGACATCCCCAGCCACACCCTCTCTAAAAGCCAGATGTGCTTTTAATCTGCTCATTTACATACTGTTCTGATGCAACCCCCCACCCCCAGACACACACAGCAACCCTCTCTTTCACACACACACACTCACTCCCACACACAGACAAACACATACACACACACTCTCTCTCTCTCTCAGACACACACAAATGCAGACACACACACACACACACACACACACACATGCTCTCTCTCTCTCACATACACACATGCATGCACACACACACACACGTACGCACACATGCACAGACACACACACACGCATGCACACACACACGCACACATACTCACGCACACGCACGCGCACGCACACGCACATACACACACACACACACATACACACATGCACACTCGCACACACACACACACACACACACACACACACTGTCATGCTTCACTGCTGCATTTATTTCTTATCTCACTTTCTCAGAACAATCCCTCGGCACTCCCACCCTGTAATCAGGATGATTACAACACACCCCCAAAACTATACACCTCTAACTCTAAACATTACAATCAACACACCCCTTAAAACTATACACCTCTAACTCTAAACACTACAATCAACACACCCCTCAAAACTATACACCTCTAGCTCTAAACACTACAATCAACACACCCCTCAAAACTATACACCTCTAGCTCTAAACACTACAATCAACACACCCCTCAAAACTATACACCTCTATCTCTAAACACTACAATCAACACACCCCTCAAAATGATACACCTCTAGCTCTAAACACTACAATCAACACACCCCTCAAAACTATACACCTAACTCTAAACACTACATTCAACACACCCCTCAAAACTATACACCTCTAGCTCTAAACACTACAATCAACACACCCCTCAAAACTATACACCTCTAACTCTAAACACTACAATCAACACACCCCTCAAAACTATACACCTCTAACTCTAAACACTACAATCAACACACCCCTCTAAACTATACACCTCTAACTCTAAACACTACAATCAACATACCCCCGAAACTAAACACCTTCATTCTAAACACTATAATTAACATACCACCCATTTAACACTACACACATGTACAATCACATACCTGTAACACTACACATGTGAAACTACAAGTCAGTAACACTACACACACAAAACTACACAACTGCAACACTACAAATATGAAACTACATGCCAGTAACACTACACACACGAAACTACACGCCTGTAACAGCACACACGTGAAACTACAAGCCTGTAACAGAAATGCATTATATTGTTATAAACTGTATTGTGATATTCTCGGTGGGACAGGAAGGTTCAGGGTTAGAATGTTCAGTTCAGGACTGTCTCTCAGAGGACTCTGCATACCTCTTCTGCTTTCTGTCAGGAAGCACCTGTTCATGACCTGTGTGTGTGTGTGAGTGTGTGTGTGTGTGAGTGAGTGTGTGTATGAGTGTGTGCATGTGAGGGTGTGTGTGTGAGAGTGAGTGAGTGTGTGTGTGTGTGTGTGTATGAGTGTGTGCATGTGAGGGTGTGTGTGTGTGTGTGTGAGTGAGTGTGTGTATGAGTGTGTGCATGTGAGGGTGTGTGTGTGTGTGTGTGTGTGTGTGTGTGAGTGAGTGTGTGTATGAGTGTGTGCATGTGAGGGTGTGTGTGTGAGAGTGAGTGTGTGTGTGTGTGTGTGTGTGTGTGTGTGCGCATGTGAGGGTGTGTGTGTGCATGCGTTTGTGTGTGTGTGTGTGTGCATGTGAGGGTGTGTGTGTGTGTGTGTGTGTGTGTGTGTGTGTGTGTGAGTGAGTGTGTGTATGAGTGTGTGCATGTGAGGGTGTGTGTGTGAGAGTGAGTGAGTGTGTGTGTGTGTGTGTGTGTGTGTGTACATGTGAGGGTGTGTGTGTGTGTGTGTATGTGAGGGTGTGTGTGTGTGTGTGTGTGTGCATATGAGGATGTGTGTGAGTGTGTGTGTGTGTGTGTGTATGTGAGAGAGTGAGTGAGTGTGTGAGGGCGGCAGTATTGACCTGTCCCAAAGCCCATTATGTAAATCTGTACTGTCTGAGTCACACAGTGTCCACATGTGTGTGCTGCATTTCTGCTACGACTTCATCATATTATGCATAGTTGAATGAAATTTGAATTAATGAAATTTTATTTATATAGCACCTTTCCATTGTCAGCGTCACAAGGTGCTTCACAGATCATTAAAAACAATTAGCATATCCCCGTTATGGCACACACAATACAGCAACACACTACACAACGACATCACTGAAATGTCTGTCTATACAAAAAGATTTTCAAAGGCCATTTAAAACAGTGCACAGTAATTACCAATCTAATATCCCAGGGAAGACTACTCCCAAGCCAAGGAAGTACAGTACCAAAAGCTCAGTTACCCCTGGTTTTAAATGTAGCCCTGAGTCCTAACCCGAACCCTAAACCCTGGTCACATGACCCATAAGATAAGGGTACGGAAGTTCAGAAACATCAGAGGGAGCTCAACCAAGAAGTGCCATGAAGCGATTAGTAATATTTTAATATTTTATCTATCCTGTGTTTCACTGGTAGCCAGTGACCAATAATAATCCAATCTGGATGAAACAAAAACATATATAACTGATTCAAGTTCTTGATGAGTGACAACCAACACTAGTTTATAAATATTCCTAAAATGATAAAAACAAGACTCCTAAATAATGATATATAGATCAAACATGATTCCTAAATTCCTTAAAGATCTTACATGAGTAGCTAGTGAACCGAGGCTCAACTCTTCCTTGGATGTTATGCTAGCTGGG
>CM077284.1:93826651-94061651 GCA_039654925.1 Anguilla pacifica | reverse complement strand
TCATATCATATCAACATTTCAATCAGGAAATAGTGAAAAAAGTGAATGACCTCTCCGGGGGTCAGTAAGCTCAGGGACATAAGATAGTGGGGGAGAGAGGGAAAGAGAGAGGCTGAGAGAGAGAGAGAGAGAGAGAAAGAGAGGGGGGAGAGGCAGGGGAAAGAGATTGAAAGAAGGAGGGAGTGCCAGATGAAACTTGTTCCTGCGTCTCTTTGATCAGATGTGCGGTTTGTGGCTGTAAGAGCTCCACATATAATTCAGTGAAAATGAGGAAAGTAAAGGCATAGTAAGACACCAACGTGAGGCTGTAACATGAGGATGTCTGGAGGTGTGTTTGCTTTGGACAGGAAACATTCCAGGGGCAAATCGACACCCTTGCCTTCACTGGGAGTAAGCCCTGTGCCCGCCTCCTGCCCCGCCCCCGCCACCTCACATGATAGCAGTGGAACACAACAAGGGAGAAGACCCAGGACAGGAAGAACCACTCATCAAGGTGCAGTGACATCCCCCCCCCCAACCCCTGACTTCCACACCACACCCTAACACTGGGAGTGCTATTATCTGACTGCTCAGTCTTTACCCAGTATGTTTCTGCATTTAACTGCCTGCTACACACTGCACTCTGAGGACAAGTTTCTCATAACTTCTCATAACACACAGGTGGAGTTAGAGCACCAGTGTTATACACAGGTGGAGTTAGAGCACCAGCATTATACACATGTGGAGTTAGAGCACCAGCATTATACACAGGTGGAGGTAGAGCACTAGCATTATACACAGGTGGAGGTAGAGCACCAGCATTATACACAGGAGGAGGTAGAGCACTAGCATTATACACAGGTGTTACAGCACTAGCATTATACACAGGTGGAGTTAGAGCACCAGCATTATACACAGGTGGAGTTAGAGCACCAGCATTATACACAGGTGGAGTTAGACCACCAGCATTATACACAGGTGGAGGTAGAGCACCAGCCATCTAAGTGGGTTGAATGACAGCATGGGGCTAATGACTCAGTTACATGATGCTGCTCTTTCTCTGGAATGTGAGAGACATCACCTTCGTTCTCTAGAACTTGAGCGACATCGCCTTCGTTCTCTGGAACGTGAGAGACCAAGCTGTTGCCCTCTGGGGCTACATGCTTCCTTATATTCCCATATGAATCACTATCAGATATGGAATGTAAGGAAGTGTGTGGTTTTGGAGGGTCCTGGTCACCATGGCGATGTCCTGATGGGTATGCAGAAGGGGCGGAGCTTCACTCTGATGGGCACCATTACAGAAGCAATGCTGACACTGGTGTGCTGCGGAGTCTGAGGGGAAATGACCTTCCCTCGACAGACAAGCCCACACTTCCAGCTCTCTCTGTCCACTGCAATACTGCTGCAACAATCACACACATTCATCAAACAAAATGTCTGCTTGTGCAACAAAGATGGCTGTTTGTGTGACAAAGATTGCTGTCTGTAATCATACAAAGGCATGCGTGTTTTACCTGGACAACAGAGTTTATTTACACACTTTCTCAAAGGGAATTTCACTTTGAGAAAGACCATGGAGGACAGAACTGCTCTCAAATGAGAGATTTATATCTGCAGCATAACATTAAACCAGCTCTGTGGGGTCTCTCTTCTCCATCCTGCAGGTACAGGTAAGCCCCACCCCTCCGGCTAAGAGAAGCAGCACGTCCTGCTGTGGCTGGTAAAACGGAACCAAGTCAGGTGTTTCTGCGAGGTTTGGTCCCCTTCAACCAGCTACTGCACCGTGAAATCAGCCAGCAAGACCGCACATCAACCAGCTCCTGCACCATGCAATCAGCCAGCAAGACCGCACACCAACCAGCTACTGCACCATGCAATCAGCCAGCAAGACCGCACACCAACCAGCTACTGCACCATGCAATCAGCCAGCAAGACCACACAACCAGCTACCCCAACATCAAATCAGACAGCAGGCCCACCCTGCCTTATGTTAAGTGTCCCAGTGCATACGAGAGCTTCAGCATTCAAGCTCACCTGTAGGTGGAGTTTTACCTGTGCAGCGGAGCCCAAGCCTCAGGTCCTGATTCTCTTTCATTCCCAGCGTCTGCTGGATGTGGCCCTCACAGCCCCTGGCAGACTGCAGGGCCCACATGGCCTTTCCATTACAACTACCAAACACAAGCCAGGCTCTGCTTTCCATTACAACTACCAAACACAAGCCAGGCTCTGCTTTCCATTACAACTACCAAACACAAGCCTGGCTCTGCTTTCCATTACAACTACCAAACACAAGCCTGGCTCTGCTTTCCATTACAACTACCAAACAAAAGCCTGGCTCTGCTTTCCATTACAACTACCAAACAAAAGTCGGGTTCTGCTTTCCACAAAAACTACCAAACACAAGCCTGCCTCTGCTTTCCATTACAACTACCAAACACAAGCCTGGCTCTGCTTTCCATTACAACTACCAAACACAAGCCAGGTTCTGCTCTTATAAAGTTGTGCTTTTTGCTTCAGTTGTTTCTTGCTCATTTTAAATGTTGCTGTAGAGCAGTTACGACTCACAAATGTCCAAATGAGAGCCCTGTTGGGCCTTGCAAGCTCCAATCTCTGAAAAATAAAACAATCAATGGAACTTTATCTGTAAATGATTTTTTCCTGTATTTGACGCAAACTGTAATTTCTGGGTGTGTGTGTGTGTGGGGGGGGGGGGGGGGGGGGTATACTCCGGACAGGTCCCATCACAAGGAACACACATCATTCACTTACACACTCATACATACTTGTCAATTTTCTCCAATTATTCTCCAGTTAGCCTAACCTATCTTTGAAGTGTGGGGGGAAACCAGAGTCCACAGAGGAAGCCCACACAGGCACAAGGAGAACATGCAAACTCTACACATTTGAAACCAGGGCCATGTTAGTGTGAGGTGACAGTACTATCCATTGCACCACCATACTGCCCAAAACATGTTTATATACATATATAGTTTTTGTATAAATATATATTGCAAATTGTATATTTTTACATGAATCTAAGGATGTAGGCACTAATAAAACAAACTACAATTATAAACGGAATTATTAACCTTCATCCTCCATCCCCACCTAAAATATAACTTTATTTCTAGTTTATTTCCTTTAGGAACAATGAGTGCCTGCCTATATTTACTGTTCAGGTTTTCATGTTACACAAAACTGTGGGCTTGAAATTTCCGAAATCAGTGCCCAATTGACCTTAGGTTATCCAGGCACGGTCTAAAGGTTAAAGGTCATCACTCAAAAACATATTCGGAGCATCTCTAAACACACTTACTGCGGGAAGCAAAGTGAGTCGAAAACCAAGCTTCTCCAAATGTAACCTCTGTTAAGCCGTTTCCAGTACGCTGTGTCCAAAATCAACACTGCCATCTTTTGGCGAGAACGGAAATCGCGAACACACTTTTAATGAGAAACCTCTTCAAACCTCGCAAACAACATTTAGAATAAACAGGTTGCTTTCGTCTCTGAATGGGAAATTTCTAAAGCCAATAATACCCATTCCTGTATAATTTTTTGTTTGTGTCAAAGACCCCCACGCTGAAGATCTTAGATATGGCCGAATGGTGGGTTCTGGCCATGAGTTATCATGTTCATTGAAGACAAGTCAACACTTAAGACATTATTTCGGAAAACATTTTCCGATCCTTTAAAAATTCAGTACAACAGCGAAACCATTTTAAATCTTATATAGTCAGCTCGTATCGTCGCTTTTGCTGCCGCGGCAGTGCTAAAGCGGGCTTGCAGGAGGCGGAAATGCTGCTTAGTGTGTGCGCGTATCCGCGTGCCCGGAACCGCTCATTAATGGGGTTAATTCTCAAATTCAATCAAATGTACACAAGTCGTTTATTATACCTTATCGCGAGGCTTTCTTATTTCTAAATCCCCCTTCCTCCGCACTCAGTTCAAAATTATTATAATTAGACACCAGTGTGTAATTTAAATGTCCATTGGGGTCATAAACATCCACTTGCCTGCCTTTAAATGACTGCATATCGAGCACTTCGACTGAGAACATTACATCGTCGTCAATCAAGTACAGGGGAACAACCTGTTTCGGGCGAACGTTCCTTTACTTACCATCCCAACGGGAAAGTGTGAACCACCGTCGAATGACGGACTCGCTAAGACCGTTGTCAAGTTTTACTACCTTGTTAGCCAACGTTGTAGCAAGGCTGTCGTTGCTCACCATTACGCTACACCGCGATGCTGGCTTCTGATTTTGGCCGTCTTACACGTCCAGCACAATAGAATCATATGACTTTGTGGTTTTACTCGCTTAGTATGAAAGCGTACCGGAATATTTACTTTGATCTCATTAGCCCCCAGAATGAGCTTCTGTGTAAAACTGTCTGTTTGGTGCGCACTCTGTAACCTATTAGCTCAAACTTATTTCAGCTCAATGCTTGCTCAAAAAAAGACAGTAAATATTCTAAAAATGAAACCATACAACACACATGAAAAAAATATTTTTTAATCATACATTTGATACGCCCGAGGTCACGCGACATTTTCTTAGGAAATTTAAGCGAAAAAAAACTTTCACAGCGAACAGAAACCAATAAAAAAAAACAAAAAAAAAAAACATGATTTTCAAATCACCCGATAGCACGCGATATGCAATCAAACATATCTACAAACGCAGGCACATTCATATACACACGTACTCGCACACACACACACACACACACAGGCACACACAGTGTACACAGGAATCGGGGGAGAGGTATCTCTCCATTTGGCACCAGAGAACCCAACCCCTCCCCCAACCATTAACCCAAAGGCAACAGGATGTGGGGGGGCCACAGACTCTACACCCCCCCAAATAAAACATCTCAAACAGGAAGTATGTGCTGAAAGGGGGAGAGGACAATCCCCCTCGTTCTTCCTTTCCTCCTCCTCCCCCTTCCTGTTCTTCCTCTACATCTCCTCCTCCTCCTCCTCGGTGTGGGGCAGCTGCACTTTGACCCAGCCGTGTGCGGAGTGGCCGTGCTTCCTCTGGTGCCGTTTGTAGTTGTCCCAGTGGCCCGTGGTGTAGGGGCACTCCTGGCAGCAGAAGGGCTTCTCGCCGGTGTGCCGCAGCATGTGTCGCTTCAGGTTCATGCTCTGGTTGCAGCTGTAGCTGCAGACGGCGCACTGGAAGGGCTTGGCGCCGGAGTGGATGCGCTGGTGCCGTTTGAGGTTGGCCAGGTTGCCGCAGGCGTAGTCGCACAGGTGGCACTTGTAGGGCTTCTCGCCCGTGTGCACGCGGTGGTGGCGCTTCAGGTTGTCGAAGTGGGCGGAGGCGTAGTCGCACTGGGGGCACTTGTAGGGCTTCTCCCCGCTGTGGGTCTTCATGTGGCGGGCCAGGTGGTTGGGGTACTGGGTGGTGAAGGAGCACAGGGCGCAGGAGAACACCCGCTCGCCCCTCTCCCCCGGGTTGCTGGGCGGGGCCTTGGTCAGCATGTCCAGCGTGCAGCTGCTGCAGATCTGCGCAGATGTGCCATCCTCGTCGTCCAGGACCACCCCGCACAGCCGGCAGGTGAAGGGGAACAGCAGCTCCGGGAGAGAGTCTGACTCCGCCCCCAGGCCGACCCCCTCCCCCTTCAGGCCACCGTAGCTCTGGAGGAAGTCCGCCTCATTGCTCACGTGCAGAGTCAGGTCTGACACCACGGCAACTGTTACCAGGGAAATAAATGGCAATTCACCTGAACGTCAGACTTGAACAGGATAACTGACCACCTCTCTCTCTCTCTGTAAAACTAACCTTTACAATTATGTTGTACAGTACTATACTTTTCAGAAACTTTGTGACCATTTCACTTTAATCTGTGTGTAATGTATACATGGTGTAATCTCAGCACAGTGAAATATGAATGCAATCTAATTTCCTTGACAACTAAATGGAATGTAATCCCAGCACCATGTAAGGCACATTCAGTGTTATCTCAGTGCAGGGCAATCTGAATAGAGTAATCAAGCAGAGTTATCTAAACAATTGAGTATAATGTCTAAATTGACTAATCTGAGAGCAGTATAATCTAAATTAAGCACTCTATGCACAGTGAAATCTAATTTAAGTGTAATCTAGTGCAGTGTAGTGTAATCTTAATTGAGTGTAATCTAGTGCAGTGTAATATAAACTGACTGTAATGTAGCGCAGTATAATCTAAATTGACTGTAATCTAGCGCAGTATAATCTAAATTGACTAATCTAGCACAGTGTAAACTGAGTGTAATCTAGCAGTGTAATCTAAAATGACTAATGTAGCAGTCTAATCTAAAATGACTGTAATCTAGCGCAGTGTAATTTAAATTGACTAATCTAGCAGTGTAATCTAAAATGACTAACCTAGCGCAGTGTAATCTAAAATGACTGTAATCTAGTGCAGTGTAATCTAAACTGAGTGTATTCTAGCACAGTGTAAACTAAGTGTAATCTAGCGCAGTGTAATCTAAAATGACTGTAATCTAGTGCTGTGTAATTTAAATTGACTAATCTAGCACAGTGTAATCTAAAATGACTGTAATCTAGCGCAGTGCAATTTAAATTGACTAATCTAGCACAGTGTAATCTAAATTGACTAATCTAGCACAGTGTAATCTAAAATGATTGTAATCTAGTGCAGTGTAATTTAAATTGACTAATCTAGCACAGTGTAATCTAAACTGACTGTAATCTAGAACAGTGTGCTCTCTGTTTAATCTGACACACCTTCTGGCGGCTCTGACTTTTGGGCCTTGTGGCCCATCTGGTGCCTCTTCAGGCTGAGCGCGCTGCTGGCTCCATAGTCGCAGTGGCTGCACTTGTTGGGCTTGTCGTGTGTGTGCATGCGCTGGTGCCTCTTCAGGTTGCCCAGGGAGCTGCAGGCGAAGTGGCAGTGGGCGCAGCTGTAGGGTTTCTCGCCGGTATGGATGCGCAGGTGGCGCTGCAGGTTGACCAGCTGCGCAGATGCGTATGCGCAGTGAGGGCAGCGGTACGGCTTCTCGCCGTTGTGCGTCTTCATGTGACGCTTCAGGTGGTTGGAGTAGCGGGAGGAGAAGCTGCACAGCTTACAGGAGTGCAGTTTACGAGAGCCGCCCACTGCCCCGCCCACTGCCCCACCCACACCATCTCCTGCACCCCTGCCCACTGCCCCACCCATGCCACCTTTTCCTCTGGAACTGTTGTCCTCATCCCTGGCCCCAGCCCCCTCGCTGCAGTGCAGGCAGCACGGGGGGGTCAGGTCCAGCGCCCCCTGCAGGGGGTCCTCTAGCGGCTGGCCACAGCGGACGCAGGACAGGCCCCGCCCCAGGGCCCGCCCCTCTGCGTGCTCGCTCTCCTCCCCCTCGCTCTCCAGGCTGAGCTGGCTGTAGCTGCAGTCCTCATCACTCAGCGAGTAGACCGGGATCCCCATCTCCACGGCAACCGAGTCTGGAAAACACACAGCCAGTCAGAAACAGCCTCACTACCCTGAAGGCAGGACCAATCGAGAACAGCCTTGATAGTCTCTACCCTGATGCACCAACCAATCAAAAGCAACCTCACTACCCTCTAACCCCACATTATTTTGTATTAAGTTTTCTAGAAACTCATGTACAAGTGTCCATGATATTGCTACCATTTAACATACATTACTATAATTTACCATAAAGCAGCACTTTGAAACAATTAAGAACAATATTACCATCTCATATCCTAAAGCTGGGAGCATTTATGTACTTCCAGTTTCCAGTCTTAGAAACATTTGACAGGCTACTTAAGTACTGCTTCAAGGCCATTCTGCCCGCAAAAGATGTGTTGTTACCCTACACATCATCTTACATTACATTACCTTACATGACATCACATTGCTCAAGGCACAACCTTGCTCAAGACTACCAAAACAGTGGCCAAACTGGGAATTGAACCAGCAACCACTACACTGCCCCAAATATAACTAATAGGCAATTCAGGCAGATCAGCAACCTTTGGGATCCAGGGGTGAATGCTAAAAGTAGAAAAGCACACACTAATATCCCATTCAAACAGACAAACTCTTTTTGTTTACGGCTCACTCACCTGAATCCTTGTCAAATGCAATGATCTTGTAGTCGCTGTCATTGTCCCCAAACTCCAGATCCTGGCCCAGGAGGAAGTCACTTTCCAAGACTAAACTTGCAGGATTTACAGTGGCCACACCATCTTCTGAATCCACTACAAGCATACACACCATCAGTCCACTGCAAGCACACACAGCATCAGTACACTGCAAGCACACACACCATCTTTTGAGTCCACTGCAAGCACACACCCCATCTTCTGAGTCCACTACAAGCATATACACCATCAGTCCACTGCAAGCACACACCCCATCTTCTAAGTTCACTGCAAGCACACACCCCATCTTCTGAATTCACTGCAAGCACACACACCATCTTCTGAGTCCACTGCAAGCACACACACCATCAGTCCACTGCAAGCACACACACCAGCAGTCCACTGCATGCACACACAGCATCAGTCCACTGCAAGCGCACACAGCATCAGCACACTGCAAGCACACACACCATCAGTCCACTGCAAGCACACACACCATCTTCTGAGTCCACTGCAAGCACACACACCAGCAGTCATCAGTCATATGCACACACTCACACAGGCACATGCACACATTCTCTATTACAAACACACTCCTTACTCTCCCACACAAAAGCACACACATGTACACAGTGTAAAAGAGTGTGTTTGTGTGTGTATTTGTGTGAAAGAGAGTGTGTGAGCACATGTTTGTGAAAGGGAGTGTGTCTGAGAAAAAAGTATGTGTGGCTGTGTGTGTGTGTGTGTGTGTGTGAGAGAGAGAAAGAAAGTGTGTGTGCATGTCTGAGAATGAGGGTGTGAGGGTAAGCGAGAGAGGGTGAGCAGGGTGGTTTATACAAGGGAAATAGAGGAAGGAGTTAAAAAAGAGAGGAAGAGGAAGACAGGAAGAGGAAGGCAAAGTGGCTTCTTTTCAGTCAATGACAGGATAGTTCACAAATGTGTTGAGATGTATGGAGGAGTATCATTATCTCAGCATTATAAAATGTCAGTACAAACCGGAGGTCAGAACTTCCACCAAGCACAGGCACGATGTACCCACTCAATCTGTCCCACTTAAGATAAGCACACATTTTTAAATCACCTGAGTCTAACTGTCCACTTTATTCACTTATTACTGATAAGACTAATTTTAATCTTATCACTAACAAAAAAGCTTTGCCACAAACTCAACAGCGCGCAGAAACTTCATTTGCATTAAACCATGTTCTACAACCTAAGCCGGGTTTGCTCCGTCGACTAGAACTAACGTTAACTAGCCGACTCGAAAATATTATCATTTTAAAAAATAAATACTTCATTAAACTTTATGGAACTGCCTACACTCGATACACTGCCTGCAAAGTTGTGGTTTGCGAGTTGACAGTAGCCAATGTTTTTGTTAGCGTTCACTTCCTTGTAAAGTCATCTTGCTACCTAGCAGAACTAGGTAAAGGTACTTTTTAGAGGTATGGTTCGTGCTAAACACAACGGTTATAACTCAGCGTATCTGGTCATGCGGGATTTAAAAAGGCCAGACAGCAAACGGCTTCTGGACTGTATTTATTAAGCGTTTAAACAGAGTAAAATGTTTACTGGTTCAGTGCTAAGAGGAACCGGAAAACAATTAAGCCAACTTAGCTAGCTAACGCTACTTACATTTGACCGGCTGTGGGTGCGATTGTTTTCTTCTTGGCATTGTCCGGTTGGCCTCTCCAGCAGTCTCTTCCAGAGCAGTGATATTCTAGCTCTGTCCTTTAAACTCTCATGTCTGATCCTTCCCTCCGCATACAGTCAAACCGGCACCGCGGTAATACGTAGCTCGCCAGCTTGTTCCTCATTGGCATGAAGTTACCGAAGCGTCCGTACAGCTAATGCTAACAGCTAGCGAATCAACCCCATACTAAGCCACATTCGGAAGGCAACTGACACTAACGCGTGTGCGGTGACTGGTTCTTCAGCTAGTCACACAGATGTAGCGCACTTTACAGTAAACAGTCAATTTACAGTAAAGCCGCTGTTTTTCGACGGATTTAACTGTTTATCTTATTTGCTAACTAGTTGGACAACTCTCATTCGCCAACGTAATCGAAGCATTTATTTTCCAGCTGACATCTGCTAGCATGCTGTATTGTTACTGGGCATATGGCAAATAAACTTTGATTTGATTTCTTGATTTGTGAGGGTCTATCAGCTAATATCAACATACGCATCAAGCCACCGTTAAATACAACCAACAATACCTATTACCAAGAGAACAGAACACACAACAGACTAGTTAGCAAGCAAGAAGTTCATTATGCATACCCAATTTATCCTAGCCAGCTAGCCTCTCTGTTGACCAAATCTGTTATCGATATATTTTTTTCTAAGGTCCTCAACATACTTTCAGACTCTATAAATCAAGTTTTTTTAAAAAATATTTAAGAATAGAGGTATTCCTTAACTTAATTGACTTTCAATACGTTTATTGCATTTTCAAATGTCTTCCGTTATACACATTCTTCCGCTTCCGCTAATAATTTTCCGATCAGACAGGCTCATGGTCCATGAAGTCTTTTGTGATGAGGTTTAAACGTTTTAGTCAGAGCCAGAATATTAGTTAAATTCACGTACCAGACATACTTTGCAATTATTGTTTTTTTTTTGTTTGTTTTTTTTACGAATAATTTATTGAGCCAATTTCAAATACCTTCATCGAGCTGTCAGTAAACTGACACGTAGTCTAATAGGCTATCGTGGCAATTTTAAATATGTAATGTCTCTAGTCTTGGCTATGCCATTGAATCCGCAGGATTGTGTGAGGAGTCATAGTAATGGTCCGTGTGCGATATTCTGGGGACTAATGCGCTATAGAAGCATGGAACTTATCTACCTTTGTTTACGGGCGTGTCCATTTTAAACTACATATCTCACCGTGAGTTACAGGTATTTAGAAAAAACAGGAAGCTTTTACATTGTGCAGTTTCAACATATTAGGCAGCTTAATGAACAATCACACGATTTATTTTTGTTTTTTATTTTTATGGTTTTGCACGGTAGAATGGTATACACATGGAAAATTTTCCCAGTGGTAGCTTGGCTTAGTATACACATGACATAACCAGGGCCACCAGTTTGTCTCCCCTCGTTTTCTTGCAGTTATCCACCCGCTAGAGGTAGCGATAGCCTCTTTGTTAAACCCCTTCTCAAACAATTATCTAATTTGCACCATCTCAGTAATCTCGGTTGATAAACTAATTTCCACTAATTAAGCACAGATGATGACACAGCAATGTTTATAAGCGACACAAATTCAGTTCAATTACTTACTACCATGAACATACTGCAGATTTTTAAATGTTGTCCAGGGAAACAATATGTTTTGTTAGAAGCAGTGGGAAATGCCAACATTAAAAATGAGAGCAGTTATATAACATTTAACTTGCACAAAGAGGGTAATAAAAAATGAATTAATGATTCAACGAATAAACTAATCATGGTCCTCAATCAAGACTGAGTAGAATAAGGTATCTTTAGCCGCTTTTCCACCACATGGTACCGGCTCAACTCGACTCAACTTTTTTGCTTTTCCATCGGGCAAAAGTTGGGGATAGTATCTGGTACCTGGTACTTTTTTTTGTTATCACCTCCGTCGAGGTTCCAAGCGAGCTGAGGCGATACCAAAAGGTGACGTGAAAACACTGCAGACCACTGATTGGTCAGAGAGAATCGTCACTAATCCGCTTGCGTCGTCTTTGAACAACCAGATTTCCCTCGTCGTCTGAGCTCTGATGTAGGATTTCCCAAACTCTCTTGTTTTTTTCAGCAGTCTTTTGTCTTGCTGCCTTCAGCCTCCTCTGAAACAAAATTTGTCTCCTTGCTGTGACAAACAGCCACATACCGAGAATCAAGAACACCATCCCTTCGATATCCTCCATTGTTCCTGTGTGTGTCGCGTTGAAGATGACATCATGGCAGTTTCATGGGGCGTCGCTATGGCGACCAGCTACATTGACGGGGGTTCTATCTGCAGTGGAAAACGAAATACCTGGTACCAAAAGTGAGTAGAGTCGAGTCGAGTTGAGCCGGTACCATGCGGTGGAAAAGCTTTAGTGCTGGGTTAAAAACCTGCACCCGCACCAACTCTTTTAGGATAATATTGGACTCCACTGCTTCATTTGGGTGCATTTTTCTCATCACTGCAGTGATACTCAGTCCTGGTCCTGGAGAGCCGCAGTATTAGATCAACAAATTGGTTTCATAAACGTCTCATTTAGAAACAAAATTGCACAATTAGTCACTTTAGATTGATGTTGGAGTGCTATGGGGACCCCTGGAGGATAACCATTGAAATACAAGTTCAAATCCCTGCAGTTCACATGGTGGAAACAAACTGTTGGCCCTACAGATAACACATTTCCTATGGTTCATTGGCTTATATGGTTATACACCAATATTTATGAAGCAAACTTCTTTCTGAGTATTGTTCCAACCAGTATGGCTGCCCTTTCAGCTAAAGGCTCGTATGATTGGATATCACACTTACACACACACACACACACACACATCTAGATGCGAATACAAATATGAGTATTAAATGAATTTTCCCTTCCCTTTAAATCTCACAAACAATAAGATAGGTTGCTTCACATGTGACATCATTCCATTTGCCATCAGGGTGTATGATAGCACAGTCCTCTTGTCCATTGTAGTCGTTTGGTTCTGAATCTTTCCAGCTACTGAACCGGAATTCTTTCTCCTGTAAGTCCACAAATTTTCCCTCGGTTTTCCTGTCGTTTGCGCTGAGCCAGGCGCTCCCGGAGCCAGACAGAAAATTGGAAAGCTCTCGGTTTTCCTCCAGGCTGGTCGGCAGGGCAGGAACCCCACCGACAGAGCTGCACAATTTAACAGCTTCATCAAACTTCCCCGACTTCTTATCTGACACAAAGTATTTCTTTCCAACCCTTATTGTGATGTGGAACTGTGTTACTGCAACAGAAGCACACGGCACACCTTATTGCTCAGTTAACTGTCGTGCATTGGAGAAAGGTCCAGGGGTCAGAAAGTAAAAGTCCTGCCATGGAGTTCTTCCACCCATGTACTCAGCCAGCTGATTTCACTCATTAGTTCAACCTCCTGGCTGAATAATTGTGCTAAATAGCAAATCCAGGTGATTGGAGCAAAATATTGGGAGGACTTCTACTTTCTGAACCTGGATTTTTCACTTGTGCACATTGCACTTTGAGTTCTGACCTGATTTCTTTCACAACTCGTTTTTTAAATTTACAACAGACAAAGTGATACTGTTGTATCAGAAGTGAAGCGTAAACCTGGCTAGGATTCCTAAGACAAAGCAGGCAGCCGAGCAGAGAGCTGATTGGCTCAGCTGCATGCAGCCCTGTGACTCATTTCATTCCCCTCATCTGCTCAGCATCTTATGGCTTTTCAGAAGATTTAATGCTTCTTCAAAAAATGAAAATATCTCACTTTTTTTGAAAACTTCTGTCAGTGTCTGAAGCTCTGACTGCAGTTCCACCAGGGTTATGGCAGACAGGGGTCCTGAAAGAGACAAGATATAATCCAATGGGATTTCCTTTGGTTTGCCAAAAAAACATGAGTCATTTGCTTATATATGTTAACACATTTTATTGGCATCCATTCTTTTAAACAACAGGGTAAAACAGCTGCAGCCCACCCAGTATTTGAACCTGCAACCATCTTGTTATAAACACAGTACCCTTAATCACTCCAGTAACATTGTGCAGATTGTGTGCTTTGTTTTATGTAGTTCCACAGTAAGACATTTCACAATTGATCACAGTAGCTTTTGAACCGTGTATTACGGACTTCATTCTACCTGCAGGGCTGCATTCCCCCTTCTCCCCCTTCGGTCCAGTTGGGCCCACTGGACCCATCAAGCCCTTGGGACCCGCTGGACCAACTGGGCCTGGTGCACCCACTGGACCTGCTGGACCCGCTGGGCCTGCTGGACCAAACTTTCCAGGAAGCCCCTGTGCACCCATCATGCCTGTGAACACAGATCTATACTGTACTATATCTGCATAAACACACAGATCAATGCTGTACTATATCTGCATAATCACACAGATCTATGCTGTACTATATCTGCATAAACACACAGATCTATACTGTACTATATCTGCATAAACACACAGATCTATACTGTACTATATCTGCATAAACACACAGATCAATGCTGTACTATATCTGCATAATCACACAGATCTATGCTGTACTATATCTGCATAAACACACAGATCTATACTGTACTATATCTGCATAAACACACAGATCTATGCTGTACTATATCTGCATAAACACACAGATCTATGCTGTACTATATCTGCATAATCACACAGATCTATGCTGTACTATATCTGCATAAACACACAGATCTATGCTGTACTATATCTGCATAATCACACAGATCTATACTGTACTATATCTGCATAAACACACAGATCTATGCTGTACTATATCTGCATAAACACACAGATCTATGCTGTACTATATCTGCATAATCACACAGATCTATGTTGTACTATAACTGCATATTCACACATATCTATGCTGTACTATATCTGCATAATCACACATATCTATGCTGTGCTATATCTGCATAATCATAGAAATCTATGCTGTATTATATCTGCATAACCACGCAGATCTATGCTGTACTACATCTGCATACTCACACATATCTATGCTGTACTATATCTGCATAATCACACATATCTATGCTGTACTATATCTGCATAAACACACAGATCTATGCTGTGCTATATCCGCATAATCACACAGATCTATACTTTACTATATCTGCATAATCATAGAAATCTATGTTGTATTATATCTGCATAATCACACAGATCTATGCTGCACTACATCTGCATAATCACACAGATTTATGCTGTACAATATCTGCATAATCACACATCTATGCTGTACTATATCTGCATAATCACACAGATCTATACTGTACTATATCTGCATAAACACACAGATCTATGCTGTACTATATCTGCATAAACACACAGATCTATGCTGTACTATATCTGCATAATCACACAGATCTATGTTGTACTATAACTGCATATTCACACATATCTATGCTGTACTATATCTGCATAATCACACATATCTATGCTGTACTATATCTGCATAATCATAGAAATCTATGCTGTATTATATCTGCATAACCACGCAGATCTATGCTGTACTACATCTGCATACTCACACATATCTATGCTGTACTATATCTGCATAATCACACATATCTATGCTGTACTATATCTGCATAAACACACAGATCTATGCTGTGCTATATCCGCATAATCACACAGATCTATACTTTACTATATCTGCATAATCATAGAAATCTATGTTGTATTATATCTGCATAATCACACAGATCTATGCTGCACTACATCTGCATAATCACACAGATTTATGCTGTACAATATCTGCATAATCACACATCTATGCTGTACTATATCTGCATAAACACACATCTTTGACATGAAATTTAAACTTTATATACAGTTTGTAGTGTTTAGTAAAACTGTATTTACCCGTGAACACCTTACCTGTGATTACCCCACCTATGAACACCCTACCATTCTGTGAACAGCAAACCTATGAATACCCTCCCTGTGAACACCTCACCTGTGATTTCCCTACCTGTGAAAACACTACCTGTGAACACCTCACCTGTGATTTCCCTACCTGTGAAAACACTACCTGTGAACACCTCACCTGTGATTTCCCTACCTGTGAAAACACTACCTGTGAACACTCTACCAACCTGTGAACAGCCTATCTGTGAATACCCCACATGTGCACACCCAACCATATAAACAATCTACCTCCGTCACCCTTCTCCCCTTTCTGGCCGGCCACGCCCTCTTTCCCATCTCTCCCAGGCAGACCGTGGTGGCCAGGAGTCCCAGGTACACCTGTATAACAGGAGCAGGTGTGTTCTGGAACCTTCTCAGCATGGGCAGTGGGAAGGCAGTGCTGCAGCACCAGCAGGATGAACAGAGTGCATGACCTCAACAGCACCATCTATAGGAGCAGCACAGGTAAATCAGGGCACTGCAGTACAGAGTATGTGAATTGCACACAGCCTGAATAGCACCATCTACAGGAGCAGCACAGGTTCTGCAGTGTAGAGCGGTGGTTACCGACCTCCGTCCTGGAGACCCACTGTCTAGCACAGTGGGTCTCAAACTCGGTCCTGGGGGACCTCTGTGTATGCTGTTTTTCATTCCAACCTCAACAGCAATCCCAGAATTTTAACAAGCTGTTATTTTTTCTTAATTAGGTGCTTTCTGTGTTTTAGAGCTGGGGTTCCAGAAAGGGCAAGTGTGGATGTGCACACCTGATTCTACTAATCAGTCACTAGAGTCATTGCTAAGCACCTTGATTAGTAGAATCAGGATCAGGTGTGTGCACCCACAATGGCCCTTTCTGGATAAGACTGGGAACCCCAGCTCTAAAACACGAAAAGCACCTAATTAAGAAAAATTAGCAGCTTGTTAAAATTCTGGGATTGTTGTTGAGGTTGGAATGAAAACCAGCATACACAGGGGTCCCCCAGGACCAAGTTTGAGAACCACTGGTCTAGTAAAACCAACCCCTTGATCAGTTAAGGTTGTTGAAAATGTGTTTACGTTCTACCATAATTGTGTGATTAAACTTATTTTAACAAAATGCATGTTTTTGCAGGCAGTAAACTCAATTCATTTTACACCAATGGTTTTAGGTAGGTTTCCACACTCTAAGCCAGTGGGACCCAACTGATTTCACCTGTGAGTTTGTAATTGAGTAGACTAAGAATGCAACCTCTTTCAATTGGAGTCATTTGTCACGAGCTGGTCTGCAATTCCTGGGATGTGAATAACATGGCTTTAAGGAGGTAAATCATGCTTCAGTTGACTGTAAGTGTCTAAGTGAGATCAACTGAAGCTCATTATAATATTAAATTATGGTTGAAAATAGAGAGCAGGATCTGCTGGTTTTTGTTCTTACTCTGCAGTCGATACAAAGTTAACTCACCTCACCTGGTTTCTTTGGGCTAAGTGGTTGTTGTATTTAAGGTGAAAACAAAAACCAACAGACCCTGTGGCTCCCCACTCCTGGGGGTGTTTCATGAAGTGGGATTACTAAATTATTTGGATAACTGCGCTGATTAAAACCCATGCAGTTATCCAGCTAACACAGTAATCCTGCTTTGTGAAATACCCTGCCTGAAGTGTATGAATCACACACACAGTCTCACCACACCATGTATAACAGCAGCAGGTAACACTGGGTCCTCCAGTATGGAATATAAGATTATCCACACAAAACCATGCCAGACCAAAAGCAAGCACTGCTGCTCTTGCCTCCCACAAAGGTAATCAAAATATTAATACAATTATCTGTTTGCAAAATTATCAGTTCTTAATAGCACGCTTTTTAAAATAGCATTTCCTTCTGAGCAAAATAATCTGCTGCATCACTGCCTTCTCTTTTTAATCACAAATTCTGCTTTTTAAACGGAGGATCAGAAGAGATTACCTGTTGTGTTGGGAGAAGTTCCAACGTTTCCTTGGGTGTAGATGGTACACTAGTTACAGAGGTGTGGAGGGAGCATTTATATGCGCTGGTGCAAAGAAACGTGAGAAGCCTGCTCTTATTAATGTGTGTCTGAGTGAGATTTTGATTTATGTGTCAGAATGCAGTGTTTCGAAACTCTGGACTTGGACAGTGCTTGTGTTTTACTGTAAGTCCGGGGGTATTTTTGAGTAGCTTAATCAGTGGGAGTGAAGACAGCTGTGGTGTCTTGGAGTCGTTGACATGGCAGATAAATGAGTTAGCGTGACATCCTCAGTGTAACCTTTCACCCGGTGGTGTCCAGCAAGCATCAGCGGTTTTAATAAATGATTTTCAGTAAATTATAACAAGCATAAGTTGTTTTAGTAAATGCCTTTTGATGAATTAAAACTTCCCTGCAGAAAATATGTGGGTGGAATCCTCCCTAGTGAACTGCACAATGTGTCCAAGAGTTTATCTGCTATCTGGAAAGTCCAAGAGTTTCCTGCTACCAGGTTAACTCTTGCACAACCCTGCAGATTGAACTGTGTTGTAATATGTTCATGTGACTTTCATATTTACGCTACACAATATAATCGGAACTGCATGTAATGTAAGTAACGTATACCATCACCTGTAATGTAAGTAACCTATCCCATCACCTGTGATGTAAGTAACCTATCCCATCACCTGTAATGTAAGCAAGTTAAACTGTCAGTCTCATTTTCCTGTGCTCTGGTTGGACTGTGCTGGAATTGACGCACAATATTTTTCCTGTGCTCTGGTTGGACTGTGCTGGAATTGACGCACAGTATTTTTCCTGTGCTCTGGTTGGACTGTGCTGGAATTGACACACTGTATTTTTCCTGTGCTCTGGTTGGACTGTGCTGGAATTGACGCACAGTATTTTTCCTGTGCTCTGGTTGGACTGTGCTGGAACTGACGCACAGTATTTTTCCTGTGCTCTGGTTGGACTGTGCTGGCATTGCGCACAGTATTTTTCCTGTGCTCTGGTTGGACTGTGCTGGCATTGACGCACAGTATTGCTTTGAGCCTTTGTCTATTTTTATATTTCCTCTTATTCTGTGCATGTGTGCTTGTGACAGCTGAAGGGAAAGAATGGTTTGGGGTCTGTGTTGTATACTGATGTACAAATAATGTTCAATTGAACTACATTAGCCTGGCAACCCCTACACTGGGAAACATTTGGGTTTTCCCCCTCCAGTAAACATTTGGGTTTTCCCCCTCCAGGCACACCATATCATCACATTAAAATCAATTAGAGTAACCCTGCGTGTGTCCGCTGTCCAGACGTCCTCTGGACGGTTTTGCGCATTCCGTACACTGTACATAAACAAATAGACTAGTACTATGTTCATAATGCCCACCCACCCTGTCCTTTTTTAAAAAAAACAAACTGATGTATGGTCACTCCACACATGTGAGCTGAACTGACACAACATCAACATCTCCATGCAGGCTGAGGTGGCTGTCTCGTTGAAAGTAGTCTGAGCTGATTGGCTGTGATGGTTGAGAACAGGCTGAGGCGATTGGCTGTGTCTTGCTGAGATCCAGCTGCGCTGATTGGCTGTGTCTGGCTGAGAGCAGACTAAAGGTCAGTTTGTGAACTTAGACCTGCTGGTATTTCCTGTTTCTGCTGTATCATTTTCTTTCTTTTCCCTGGAGACAGAAGGAGCTGTTGGTGAGCATTCAACTAGCCTGTTAGTACACAGGTACATATTAGTCATTTCCCCAGCACTCGACTGCCCAAGGACACTAGCAGCACAGGATCAAACAGATATGGACAGATGGGAGGTAAGGGTGTGTGATTTTTCAAGAGGCAGCGACATCACTTGCCCTGGTGCAGTATCTACAGGTGTAGCTGGGTTCAGATTTCCACACTTATCTGACAAAGAGCTCACTATTCAGCTACTGCTGCCTATTCCAAGCTATGCCTCAGCTAGGGTGTATAAAAAACAATAATAACACCTTTCCTTGTCTAAAAGGTGATAGGGAGACGTATCCTCTAATGCACTGGTTCTGGACCTTTTTAGCATCTGGACTGAAATGATAAATTTAGTACCTTCTGGGGACCCGTCAACTACACATACTAGTACAGCTTAGTGGACGACAGACTCATTTCAGGTCCCACCTCATACACTCCCATGACCGATTTTGGGTCCTGACGCTTATTTTAAGAAACACTGCTCTAATGTATTTCACGTGGGTGATGCACAGTAGCTGATAATAACACAAATATCATAACATAAATAATAATATTCACATATTGTTACTTTCACATGTTGTATGCAGTTGTAAAACCAGAATGGCGAAGTCAGATGTGCTGCAAATATAGGCATAAGCATGCCCTTTTGGCATATTTCCATAAACACTGGCACAGATATGAACACAGCACATTAACCTGAGAACATGGTGCTCGCAGGTGCCCAGCTATGAGCCTGACCTGCCAATCACTGAGAAGTCCAACTCTCGAACCCGGGACATGGACCGGGCCCAGCCTGAGCAGCTGGTGCAGCTGCTGCGGGACTGTGACACAGAGATATTTCAGCACCTGTGGGAGGGAGGCGCCGGTTACCAGGTGAGCAACCTCAGCAACTTTGTTTAGAGTGGAAGGAATTGTCTAATGGCCTCTCCGCACAGATAATTTCCATCCAGTGGGCCATTATGCTGACCATGGGTTTGTGCAGGCAGTGGGAAGCAGAGGAGCATGGGAAGGCCTGACCCATGGGTTTGTGCAGGCAGTGGGAAGCAGAGGAGTATGGGAAGGCCTGACCCATGGGTTTGTGCAGGCAGTGGGAAGCGGAGGATCATGGGAAGGCCTGACCTATGGGTTTGGACAGGCAGTGGGAAGCAGAGGAGCATGGGAAGGCCTGACCCATGGGTTTGGACAGGCAGTGGGAAGCAGAGGAGCATGGGAAGGCCTGACCCATGGGTTTGTGCAGGCCGTGGGAAGCAAAGGATCATGGGAAGGCCTGACCCATGGGTTTGTGCAGGCAGTGGGAAGCGGAGGATCATGGGAAGGCCTGACCCATGGGTTTGTGCAGGCAGTGGGAAGCAGAGGAGTATGGGAAGGCCTGACCCATGGGTTTGGACTGACAGTGGGAAGCAGAGGAGCATGGGAAGGCCTGACCCATGGATTTGGACTGACAGTGGGAAGCAGAGGAGCATGGATAGGCCTGACCCATGGGTTTGGACAGTGAGAAAGAAAAGGGTTTCCTTATTAGCCATACGTATTTGGATAGTTTAACATACACTGACTGTTTAAATAGGCTTATTTAGTGACTCTGTGTAAATTGGGATTGTACAGTGACTCTGTTTGTGTGTACAGGGATTGTACAGTGACTCTTTTTGTGTAAACAGGGATTGTACAGTGACTCTGTTGTACAGACGATTGTCCATGTGGCCAGGAATGTGGAAGAAATTTTGAAGGTAAAATTGATGCATCATTATCATCACCAATCATCTGTCTCTAAAATGTAGGCCCACATATCATATATCACCATTATCAAAAGCCACCAATCATGCATCAGCAACATTCAGTAGTCTCAGTTACACAGAGTGCTAGTGGTTTAACAGCACCCAGAGGACAGTCTCAGTTACTGACAGTGTGTTCATGTTCTAACAGCACCCAGAGGACAGTCTCATCGTCATGAGTGGGTGTGGCACCTCGGGCCGTCTGGCGTATCTATTGGCGGTAAACAATGACATTAACCCTCTTCAAAAATTTGATTTCTAATATTAATATTCATAAGTACCTTGCCATACAAAGGGGGTTTATTTATTTTATTAATAGCTTTTTTGGTTGTGTGATGCATGGAGTTGTTTGGAGCAACTTTCCATTTCAAATATTCTTTCCTTCAAAACAGAATTCATTTCGTTCTCCAACTATACATCCATATAGCCTTAGCTTACTGGTACAGATGTACAGACCTGTACCTGAACTCCATGCCTCTTTGCTGCTGTTAATCATCTTCTTCTGATGGAAGTCTGAAGCCCATGTGATCACAGGAACATGCATATGTATTTGTCATGTTTACTCATTAGTTCTTCATATTTCAGACATCTTTCAACAGACTTCTGAAAGGATTAAAGAAGCAGGAGGTCTTTGCATATATTATTGCTGGAGGTGACAAGTGAGTTGCACCATTTATGTGTTTACTGTACATGAAATATGAAGCACCCAATGAATAAGAGAATATTTAATATGAAGAGGAACAGTGTAATTTTAGATTTTTTTTCTTTTTTGTAGATGTTTCAATAATAATAATAATAATAATAATATAATAGCTTAAAAAAACAAATTAGGGTTAGGGTTTTACGGTTAGTGTAAGGACTGGACCGAATGAAGAAGATCAGGCAGATTTTGCAAAAGATACAATGCAGCATAGCAGGAGCGTGATCATCTGTTATGAGTGGCGAGTGCGCTAACAACAGGGTTATTGGCCTGTGGCCATTAGACCCAAGCGCTAACGTCAGGGTTAGTGGCCTGTGGCCATTAGACCCCAGCGCTAACAACAGGGATAGGGGCCTGTGGCCATTAGACCCGAGCGCTAACGACAGGGTTAGGGGCCTGTGGCCATTAGACCCGAGCGCTAACTACAGGGTTAGCGACCTGTGGCCATTAGACCCGAGCGCTAACGACAGGGTTAGCGGCCTGTGGCCATTAGACCGGAGCGCTAAGGACAGGGTTAGCGGCCTGTGGCCATTAGACCCGAGCGCTAACGTCAGGGTTAGGAGCCTGTGGCCATTAGACCCGAGCGCTAACGACAGGGTTAGCGGCCTGTGGCCATTAGACCCGAGCGCTAACGACAGGGTTAGCGGCCTGTGGCCATTAGACCCGAGGGCTAACGACAGGGTATGGGGCCTGTGGCCATTAGACCGGAGCGCTAATGACAGGGTTTGGGGCCTGTGGCCATTAGACCGGAGCGCTAAGGACAGGGTTAGCGGCCTGTGGCCATTAGACCCGAGCGCTAACGTCAGGGTTAGGAGCCTGTGGCCATTAGACCCGAGCGCTAACGACAGGGTTAGCGGCCTGTGGCCATTAGACCCGAGCGCTAACGACAGGGTTAGCGGCCTGTGGCCATTAGACCCGAGGGCTAACGACAGGGTATGGGGCCTGTGGCCATTAGACCGGAGCGCTAATGACAGGGTTAGCGGCCTGTGGCCATTAGACCCGAGCGCTAACGAAAGGGTTAGCGGCCTGTGGCCATTAGACCCGAGCGCTAACCACAGGGTTAGCGGCCTGTGGCCATTAGACCCGAGCGCTAACCACAGGGTTAGCGGCCTGTGGCCATTAGACCCGAGCGCTAACGACAGAGTTAGCGGCCTGTGGCCATTAGACCCAAGCGCTAACGACAGGGTTAGCGGCCTGTGGCCATTAGACCCGAGCGCTAACCACAGGGTTAGCGGCCTGTGGCCATTAGACCCGAGCGCTAACGACAGAGTTAGCGGCCTGTGGCCATTAGACCCGAGCGCTAACGACAGGGTTAGCGGCCTGTGGCCTTTAGACCCGAGGGCTAACGACAGGGTTAGCGGCCTGTGGCCATTAGACCCGAGCGCTAACGACAGGGTTAACGGCCTGTGGCCATTAGACCCGAGGGCTAACGACAGGGTTTGGGGCCTGTGGCCATTAGACCCGAGGGCTAACGACAGGGTTAGCGGCCTGTGGCCATTAGACCGGAGCGCTAATGACAGGGTTAGTGGCCTGTGGCCATTAGACCCGAGCGCTAACGACAGGGTTAGCGGCCTGTGGCCATTAGACCCGAGCGCTAACCACAGGGTTAGCGGCCTGTGGCCATTAGACCCGAGGGCTAACGACAGGGTTTGGGGCCTGTGGCCATTAGACCGGAGCGCTAATGACAGGGTTAGCGGCCTGTGGCCATTAGACCCGAGCGCTAACCACAGGGTTAGCGGCCTGTGGCCATTAGACCCGAGCGCTAACCACAGGGTTAGCGGCCTGTGGCCATTAGACCCGAGCGCTAACGACAGGGTTTGGGGCCTGTAGCCATTAGACCGGAGCGCTAACCACAGGGTTAGCGGCCTGTGGCCATTAGACCCGAGCGCTAACGACAGGGTTAGCGGCCTGTGGCCATTAGACCCGAGCGCTAACCACAGGGTTAGCGGCCTGTGGCCATTAGACCCGAGCGCTAACCACAGAGTTAGCGGCCTGTGACCATTAGACCCGAGCGCTAACGACAGGGTTAGCGGACTGTGGCCTTTAGACCCGAGCGCTAACGACAGGGTTAGGGGCCTGTGGCCATTAGACCCGAGCGCTAACCACAGGGTTAGCGGCCTGTGGCCATTAGACCCGAGGGCTAATGACAGGGTTTGGGGCCTGTGGCCATTAGACCGGAGCGCTAATGACAGGGTTAGCGGCCTGTGGCCATTAGACCCGAGCGCTAACGACAGGGTTAGCGGCCTGTGGCCATTAGACCCGAGCGCTAACCACAGGGTTAGCGGCCTGTGGCCATTAGACCCGAGGGCTAACGACAGGGTTTGGGGCCTGTGGCCATTAGACCGGAGCGCTAATGACAGGGTTAGCGGCCTGTGGCCATTAGACCCGAGCGCTAACCACAGGGTTAGCGGCCTGTGGCCATTAGACCCGAGCGCTAACCACAGGGTTAGCGGCCTGTGGCCATTAGACCCGAGCGCTAACGACAGGGTTTGGGGCCTGTGGCCATTAGACCGGAGCGCTAACCACAGGGTTAGCGGCCTGTGGCCATTAGACCCGAGCGCTAACGACAGGGTTAGCGGCCTGTGGCCATTAGACCCGAGCGCTAACCACAGGGTTAGCGGCCTGTGGCCATTAGACCCGAGCGCTAACGACAGGGTTAGGGGCCTGTGGCCATTAGACCCGAGCGCTAACCACAGGGTTAGCGGCCTGTGACCATTAGACCCGAGCGCTAACTACAGGGTTAGCGGCCTGTGGCCATTAGACCCGAGGGCTAACGACTGGGCTGGTGGGCTACGGCCATTAGATTTGAGCGCATGGGGGTTTCCAGGGAAAAGAGCAGCTCATTCAGACAGGAGGGACTGTCACAACTGAGGGACCATGGGAAATGTTTTTATCTGAAGATTCTGATGTGTTTTAGGGCCCTTTTGACATCCCAGGAGGCCCCTGAAGACAGCCCCCACCTGGGAGCACTCAACCTGGAGCAGGTGGGGTGCTGTTTAATTACAGGGTTATTCAGGTGGGGGTGTTACTTAATAACAGGGTTATTCAGGTGGGGGTGTTACTTAATAACAGGGTTATTCAGGTTGAGGTGTTACTTAATAACAGGGTTATTCAGGTGGGGGTGCTGTTTAATGACAGGGTTATTCAGGTGGGGACGTTACTTAATAACAGGGTTATTCAGGTTGGGGTGTTACTTAATAACAGGGTTATTCAGGTTGGGGTGTTACTTAATAACAGGTTTATTCAGGTGGGGTGCTGTTTAATAACAGGGTTATTCAGGTGGGGGTGTTACTTAATAACAGGGGTATTCAGGTGGGGGTGTTGCTTAATAACAGGGTTATTCAGGTGGGGGTGTTACTTAATAACAGGGTTATTCAGGTTGGGGTGTTACTTAATAACAGGGTTATTCAGGTGGGGGTGCTGTTTAATAACAGGGTTATTCAGGTGGGGACGTTACTTAATAACAGGGTTATTCAGGTTGGGGTGTTACTTAATAACAGGGTTATTCAGGTTGGGGTGTTACTTAATAACAGGTTTATTCAGGTGGGGTGCTGTTTAATAACAGGGTTATTCAGGTGGGGGTGCTGTTTAATAACAGGGTTATTCAGGTGGGGGTGCTGTTTAATAACAGGATTATTCAGGTGGGGTGCTGTTTAATAACAGGGTTATTCAGGTGGGGGTGTTACTTAATAACAGGGTTATTCAGGTGGGGGTGTTACTTAATAACAGGGTTATTCAGGTGGGGTGCTGTTTAATAACAGGGTTATTCAGGTGGGGGTGTTACTTAATAACAGGGTTATTCAGGTGGGGGTGCTGTTTAATAACAGGGTTATTCAGGTGGGGGTGTTACTTAATAACAGGGTTATTCAGGTGGGGGTGCTGTTTAATAACAGGGTTATTCAGGTGGGGTGCTGTTTAATAACAGGGTTATTCAGGTGGGGGTGTTACTTAATAACAGGGTTATTCAGGTGGGGGTGTTACTTAATAACAGGGTTATTCAGGTGGGGTGCTGTTTAATAACAGGGTTATTCAGGTGGGGTGCTGTTTAATAACAGGGTTATTCAGGTGGGGTGCTGTTTAATAACAGGGTTATTCAGGTGGGGGTGTTACTTAATAACAGGGTTATTCAGGTGGAGTGCTGTTTAATAACAGGGTTATTCAGGTGGGGTGCTGTTTAATAACAGGGTTATTCAGGTGGGGGTGTTACTTAATAACAGGGTTATTCAGGTGGGGGTGTTACTTAATAACAGGGTTATTCAGGTGGGGTGCTGTTTAATAACAGGGTTATTCAGGTGGGGGGCTGTTTAATAACAGGGTTATTCAGGTGGGGTGCTGTTTAATAACAGGGTTATTCAGGTGGGGGGCTGTTTAATAACAGGGTTATTCAGGTGGGGTGCTGTTTAATAACAGGGTTATTCAGGTGGGGGTGTTACTTAATAACAGGGTTATTCAGGTGGGGTGTTACTTAATAACAGGGTTATTCAGGTGGGGTGCTGTTTAATAACAGGGTTATTCAGGTGGGGATGCTGTTTAATAACAGGGTTATTCAGGTTGGGTGTGCTGTTTAATAGCAGGGTTATTCAGATGGGGTGCTGTTTAATGACAGGGTTATTCAGGTGGGGGTGTTACTTAATAACAGGGTTATTCAGGTGGGGTGCTGTTTAATAACAGGGTTATTCAGGTGGGGGTGTTACTTAATAACAGGGTTATTCAGGTGGGGTGTTACTTAATAACAGGGTTATTCAGGTGGGGTGCTGTTTAATAACAGGGTTATTCAGGTGGGGTGCTGTTTAATAACAGGGTTATTCAGGTGGGGGTGCTGTTTAATAACAGGGTTATTCAGGTGGGGGTGTTACTTAATAACAGGGTTATTCAGGTGGGGGGCTGTTTAATAACAGGGTTATTCAGGTGGGGGTGTTACTTAATAACAGGGTTATTCAGGTGGGGGTGCTGTTTAATAACAGGGTTATTCAGGTGGGGGTGCTGTTTAATAACAGGGTTATTCAGGTGGGGGTGTTACTTAATAGCAGGGTTATTCAGGTTGGGGTGCTGTTTAATAACAGGGTTATTCAGGTGGGGGTGCTGTTTAATAACAGGGTTATTCAGGTGGGGTGCTGTTTAATAACAGGGTTATTCAGGTGGGGTGCTGTTTAATAACAGGGTTATTCAGGTGGAGTGCTGTTTAATAACAGGGTTATTCAGGTGGGGGTGTTACTTAATAACAGGGTTATTTATAAATAAGTGTATATTGTTAAAACTTGAAATGCACTTTTCCATAGCAAAGAAATCCATCTTAATGCATTTATCAATAATGGTTTTAATGAGTTCTTCATTTCGCAGGTTTGTGCTGGTAAAAGGCGAATCCTCTTCATTGGGATATCCTGTGGACTGTCGGTAGGAATAAGAGCAGTGTGATTGTGTTTAAAACAAAGTGTGCACACCCGGAAAAGCTTCAGTGGAGATGCTAGGAATTAAACCCAGGACCTCATACTTGCGAAGCATGCACTCTACCACTGAGCTGCATCCCTTGCCATTCTGACTGCTCACCATTAGGTTCTGTGCCACTGATAAACAAATTATGGGGTACATTCCAATCGCTTATTTTTTTACCTCCTTGCATCCTTTCCTAGCTCCATCCATCAAAGAAAGCAAGGAAAGCAAGCAAGGATGTGAGAATGGAAGAAACCATGGAGACGTATATTAGGCAAATGGAATACTCTTGCATTTCAGCTCAGTTTGAAGCCATGCCAATTACAAACGTGCCATTTGGGTTGAGGTGGATCCACAGGTCGTTCATTTATACAGCATGCACTCCCAAATCAATGCTTCTGCAAAGGTTGCTCTTGTACTTCTAGCTCAAGCATCCTACGGGGGCCTCCTAGCTCCTGCAAGGAGCATTTCTAAGGTTGGAATGTTCTTGAAAATGGGGAAAATCCATAAACTTACAGATCAGGAAAGGACTTATAAACTATTCATATATATTGGAATGAGCCTAAGGTATTTTCATTACCAGCACGGGAATAGTACTTTGGAAAATGGCCAAATTACAAAGATAGTTCTCTCTTGGAGATGCTGGGGATTGAACTCAGGAAATTCAAACATGCAAAGCGCTCACAACACTCAGTATGCGATTTTTCCTTACTGATGGTCTAACTTGTTATGCTGCATTATCAAGTTATCAAGTGGAAACATTTTGAAAACTTTATGAATTTAGAATTACCTCTACTTTCCTTTACACTTTCAAAAAGTAGTTTAGTTTCCCACAACTTTGCAGCAAATGATAGTACCATGTGTCTCCAATAAAGAACGACCTGCATATATTCAGTGGAACTTTCATATACATTTTCCTGTTGTGACTTGCAATTGAGGTTATCGCATTATTATTGTCGTACGTAGTAATCGAGCAACTTAACTAATGACTTTTTCCAGCTAAAGCAAGAGAAGCTACTGTCCCTATGCATCGACAGCTATGAAGCACTGCAGAACTGCCGCAATGGAGATGCAGAGGCTTGAACCTAGACTTCATACATGCAAAATACACTCTCCACCACTGAGTTACATCCCAGTTTCCCGCAGTAGAGATTTGATTTTAGGATGAAGATCGGCTGAAGCAGTGCATAATCTCAAATGCTGATCCCATTGGCTAGCGCTTCCTTCCCAAATGCTGATCCCATTGGCTAAGCCTCCCTCCCAAATGCTGATCCCATTGGCTAGAGCTTCCCTCCCAATGCTGATCCCATTGGCTAGCATTTCCCTCCCAAATGCTGATCCCATTGGCTAGAGCTTCCCTCCCAAATGCTGAACCCATTGGCTAGTACCTCCCTCCAAAATGCTGATCCCATTGGCAAGCGTTTCCCTCCCAAATGCTGATCCCATTGGTTAGAACTTCCCTCCCAAATGCTGATCCTGTTGGCTAGTGCTTCCCTCCCAAATGCTGATCCCACTGGCTAGCACTTCCCCCCCCCCCCCCAAATGTGCTGATCCCATTGGCTAGCTCTTCCCTCTGGTCTCTGGTCTCTCTAAGGCGCCCTTTGTTGCTGGCCAGCTGGATTTCTGCATGGACAACCTGAATGTATTCACACCTGTGCTGATTGGGTTCAATCCTGTAAACATGGCGAGGTGAGGCAATCCATATAAGGATATCACTGATATATTTGTATATTACTCTTATTTCGTTCCAGTGTAATTATGTGTCACAAAGTGATTGTGTTTGAGTAACAGAGCAGGCTTGGTGATTGTTATTAGAGTAAAAGATCTGACATGGTGATTGTTAATAGCATAACATATCTAATGTGGTGACTGTGTTTAAGTAACAGAGCTGGCTTGGTGATTGTTATTAGTGTAACAAATCTGACATGGTGATTGTTATAAGCATAACATATCTAATTTGGTGACTGTGTTCGAGTAACAGTGCTGATGTGATGACTGTGTTTCAGTAACAGGGCTGATGAGCTGACTGTGTTTCAGTAACAGGGCTGAGGTGCTGCCTGTCTTTCAGTGACAGGGCTGATGAGCTGACTGTGTTTCAGTAACAGGGCTGATGAGCTGACTGTGTTTCAGTAACAGGGCTGAGGTGCTGACTGTCTTTCAGTAACAGTGCTGATGTGGTGACTGTGTTTCAGTAACAGTGCTGATGTGATGACTGTGTTTCAGTAACAGGGCTGATGAGCTGACTGTGTTTCAGTAACAGGGCTGAGGTGCTGACTGTCTTTCAGTAACAGGGCTGATGTGGTGACTGTGTTTCAGTAATAGGGCTGACTGTTTCTCTCAGGAATGAGCCCATTCCTGGCTGGACTCCAACATTCCGCACTGTGACAGAGCGAATGCTGCAGATGCAGGAGACACACAGAGCCTTCATCATTAATCCTGCTGTTGGAGTAGGTCTGGTTACTATTCACCCTTAACCAAGCTGTTGGCGTAGGTCTGGATACTGTTAGTGAGAAGCAGAGGTAATGGAACTGGTGTTATGTGTAACAGGAAGCAGAGGTAATGGTGCTGGTGTTATGTGTAATGGGGAGTAGAGGTAATGGGGCTGGTGTTATGTGTAATGGGAAGTAGAGGTAATGGCTCTGGTGTTATGTGTAATGGGGAGCAGAGGTAATGGGGCTGGTGTTATGTGTAATAAGAAGCAGATGTAATGGCTCTGGTATTATGTGTAATGGGGAGTAGAGGTAATGGCTCTGGTGTTATGTGTAATGTGGAGTAGAGGTAATGGCGCTGGTGTTATGTGTAATGGGGAGCAGAGGTAATGGCTCTGGTGTTATGTGTAATGGGGAGCAGAGGTAATGGCGCTGGTGTTGTGTGTAATGGGAAGTAGAGGTAATGGCTCTGGTGTTATGTGTAATGGGGAGCAGAGGTAATGGCTCTGGTGTTATGTGTAATGGGAAGTAGAGGTAATGGCGCTGGTGTTATGTGTAATGGGGAGCAGAGGTAATGGTGCTGGTGTTATGTGTAATGGGGAGCAGAGGTAATGGTGCTGGTGTTATGTGTAATGGGGAGTAGAGGTAATGGTGCTGGTGTTATGTGTAATGGGGAGCAGAGGTAATGGGGCTGGTGTTATGTATAATGGGGAGCAGAGGTAATGGCGCTGGTGTTATGTGTAATGGGGAGCAGAGGTAATGGCGCTGGTGTTATGTGTAATGGGGAGCAGAGGTAATGGCTCTGGTGTTATGTGTAATGGGGAGCAGAGGTAATGGCGCTGGTGTTGTGTGTAATGGGGAGTAGAGGTAATGGTGCTGGTGTTATGTGTAATGGGGAGCAGAGGTAATGGGGCTGGTGTTATGTATAATGGGGAGCAGAGGTAATGGCGCTGGTGTTATGCGTAATGGGGAGCAGAGGTAATGGCGCTGGTGTTATGTGTAATGGGGAGTAGAGGTAATGGCGCTGGTGTCTCTCCTGCAGCCGGAGCCCCTCAGTGGATCCTCCAGGATGAAAGCAGGAAGTGCCACCAAAATCCTCCTGGAGACACTGCTGTGGGCCGCACACACCAGCGCCCTCTCACACACACACACCACACACAGGTATACATACACACACACACACACACACACACTCATGCACAGGTACACACACACACACACACACACAGGTATACATACACACACACACACACACACACACAGGTATACACACACACACACACCAGCGCCCTCTCACACACACACACCACACACAGGTATACACACACACACACACACACACTCACGTACAGGTACACACACACACACACACACACAGGTATACACACACACACACCAGCGCCCTCTCACACACACACACCACACACAGGTATACACACACATGCACACTCACATTCAGGTACACACACACACACCACACACAGGTACATACACACGCACCAACCAGCGCCCTCTCACACACACACACCACACACAGGCACACACACACACACACACATACAAGTACACACCACACACAGGTATACACACACACACACACACACACAAATCAGTGCCCTCTCACACACACCACACACAGGCACACACACACACACACACATACAAGTACACACCACACACAGGTATACACACACAAACACACACACAGGTACACACACACACCACACACACACACTTCATACACAGTTGTACACATGCACACAGGTATGTACACATCAGCTCCCTCTCACACGCACACACACACGCACACACACAGCTATGCACACACATGCACATGCACACACACAGGTATGCACACACACACGCACACACACAGGTATGCACACAGGTATGCACACACCAGCACTCTCTCATGCACACACACCACTAACAGGCACACACACACACACACACACACACACACACACACACACACAGGTACATACATTCTCACAAACAGGTATGCACACACCAGTGCCTCACACACGCAGGTACACACAGACACCTCACTCGCAGATGCATACACACATACACACAAACACATTACTACTGCCACATAAGTACAGGTACACATACACAGGCCTGTTTGGCATGTTAGTTTATAACATCAGTGCTCCTTGTTCCTGACTGTGACACACCCACCCTGACAGACATGATATTGATATTCACTCTGTCAGCTGTTTTCCATTACTGACTGTTTTATTTATCACAGAGATGTTCTGAACTTGCTGAGAGACTATGAGCATGTTCACAGGATCACATATTCCCAGAGTGATCGGATAGCTGTGCTGGTGAAGCAAGCAGGTTCAAGGTAAGATTACCTGAGTACCTGCCTCTCTGTGTGTGAGCTAAGATTACCTGTGTTTCTGCTGCTCTGGGTGTAAAGTAAGATTACCTGTGTTTCTGCTGCTCTGGGTGTAAAGTATGATTACCTGTTTCTGCTGCTCTGTGTGTAAAGTAAGATTACCTGAGTACCTGCCTCTCTGTGTGTGAGCTATGATTACCTGTATTTCTGCTGCTCTGGGTGTAAAGTAAGATTACCTGTGTTTCTGCTGCTCTAGGTGTAAAGTGAGATTACCTGTGTTTCTGCTGCTCTGGGTAAAGTGAGATGACCTGTGTACCTGTGCGTGTTGTGTTGCAGCCTGCAGAAGGGAAGGCATGTGTATTATGTGGGCTGGCACACTTTAGGAGTGATGGGGATTATCGATGCCAGTGAATGTGTTCCAACATTTGGAGCAGGTAACCGATTTTACCTATCACTGATTATTTAATACATTAGACCTAGGGGTTTATTTATAATGGTCCTTTTTTAAATCCAGGTGTTTTGACATCATTATTGGCAAAAATTGCATTCAAAACTAGAAACACTTTATGAAATTGGTCTTTTTAAGTCAACAATTATCATCCTAAAGTTATTATCCTTCTGCAGATGTGGGTGATATTTGTGGATTCATAAATGAAGGGTATGCTGAAATGGGTAATGCTGAGGGAGACCTGTCATCACTGGTGAGTCGAGGACAGCATCCGTCCGCAATTTATATCCTCACAACCACAGCCTTCAAATGACAGGCATGGCAAGCTGCTTTGTCCCAGACCTCGTTCATTCAGGAAAAATGAAATGTGTAAGGAAAGGTCAGCAGGAAGTGACATAAATATGAATTTATAATTTATTCCAGATTAAAGATCTCTCTAGTGGGTAGATTTGTGAGTTTATTCCAGATTAAAGATTTCTTCAGTGGGTAGATTTGGGAGTTTATTCCAGATTAAGAACTCTTCAGCATGTAAAGCACATTAGTTTGAGGCTTGCTGTCTGATCTCTAGGGGCCGGAGTTCTGCATTGGACACAAAGACTTTGTGAGAGCCATCTTGCCGAATGTGACCCAGTCAGACAGTGTCATTTTTCTGTTCACTTTGGGCGGTAAGTCAGGTGCACGCCTTTGTTAGCGGGAATATTTCAATGTTTGGTTTAGCTTGCATTTCCTTTGAAGGATGTCATGAAATTAAGCAACAAAAAAAGAGTGATTAAAGTGTACTGTACCTATGTACAATCTGTAGACATGACACAGGAATAAAACCTTATTTCTGAGTAATATTTTATAATGAAATATAACTCCCTCTGCCTGCAGATGATTTGCACACGGTTGAAGATCTGGCTCTCTGTGTGAAGCAGAGAACTTTGGGCCTCTATGCTGTGATTCATGCTTCTGGGCCACACAGTGTTCCGGTAGGGTCCATTTAAAATAAGAGCTTTCCAGTGGACTGGCTTTGAAATGGCAGGAAAGATGAGGGGCCCAGCACCTGACCCAATTCAATGCGCTGCATATACAAACATACATTTTGTTGCACATTAGAGCACTTTTAAAATTCCTGCTGGCCTAATTTGCTTTCATTTTGTTTGAAACAGATTAATGTGGTTTCCTCCTCCTTTCTCTTCTGTATTCAGTAGGCATGTGTCTTTAACACTGACACTGTTGTGGTTGCACATTGTGCTAATGTTCTTTTGCAAAAAATAAAAAAATCAATGAACTGATACTGAAAGCAAATTAATTTAATACCCAGCAGCTAATATAGGACAGCTGCATCTGAACCTTTATGAAAATGACACCATATTTCTTTGGTTTCTTAGGACAATATCAAAGAAGTGTTTGCATCTGTTATGACCTTCACATGGCCCAGTACGTCTGAAGAGGAGAATTCTTTCCTCAGGGTGAAAAAAACATCCAACTCTCTAGAATCAGGAACTGTTTCACAATTTATCTACAGCCCAAAAGACTATTTAATTATTGTGTGTGTATGCATGTGTGTGTATGTATGTGTGTGTGCATGTGTGTATTCGAATGTGTTGTTTGTGTGTGTGAGTGTGTGTGTGTGTGTGTGTATGTGCGTGTATGTGAGTGTGTGTGTGCGTGTGTGAGTGTGTACGTATGTGTGTGTGTGTGTGTGTGTGTGTGTGTGTGTGTGTGTGTGTGTGTGTGTGCGCGCATGGGTGTGTTTCCGGTCCTGTTTGTAGACACTGCAGGTGGAGCTGGCCACTAAGTGGGTGTTAAATGCTGTCAGCACAGGAGCTCACATCTTAAAGGGCAAAATCTACAGGAACTACATGATGGATCTGAAAGTGACCAACAGCAAACTGTTCAGAAGAGCAGTATCTCTACTTCAGGTGAAAATCACTCATATCACACATTACCTGTGTTTACAGTGCTGCTGTTCTCAGTGACTGAGTTGCTCTGTAGATGTTCTTAGTGAATGAGACACTCCGCAGATGTTCTCAGTGACTGAGTCTCAGTGTGCAGATGGTATCAGTGACTGAGTCTCAGCATGGAGATGTTCTCAGTGACTGAGCCTCAGTGTGTAGATGGTCTTAAAGACTGAGTTTCAGTGTGTAGATGGTCTTAATGACTGAGTCTCATGTGGAGATGTTCTCAGTGACTGAGTCTCAATATGTTGATGTTCTCAGTGACTGAGTTGGTGTGTAGATGTTCTTAGTAACTTAGTCTCAGTGTGTAGATGTTCTTAGTGACTGAGTCACTCTGTAGATGTTCTCAGTGACTGAGACAATCTGCAGATGTTCTCAGTGACTGAGTCTCAGTGTGGAGATGTTCTCAGTGACTGAGTCTCTGCAGATGTTCTTAGTGACTGAGTCACTCTGTATATGTTCTCAGTGACTGAGACAGTCTGCAGATGTTCTCAGTGACTGAGTCTCAGAGTGTAGTTGTTCTCAGTGACTGAGTCTCAATGTGTAGATGTTCTCAGTGACTAAGTCTAAGTGTGTAGATGGTATCAGTGACTGAGACTCATGTAGAGATGTTCTCAGTGACTGAGTCTCAGTGTGTTGATGTTCTTAGTAACTTAGTCTCAGTGTGTAGGTGTTCTCAGTGACTAAGTCACTCTGTAGATGTTCTCAGTGACTAAGTCTAAGTGTGTAGATGGTATCAGTGACTGAGACTCATGTAGAGATGTTCTCAGTGACTGAGTCTCAGTGTGTTGATGTTCTTAGTAACTTAGTCTCAGTGTGTAGATGTTCTCAGTGACTGAGTCTCAGTGTGTAGATGTTCTCAGTGACTAAGTCACTCTGTAGATGTTCTCAGTGACTGAGACAGTCTGCAGATGTTCTCAGTGACTGAGACTCAGTGTGGAGATGTTCTCAGTGACTGAGTCTCTGCAGATGTTCTTAGTGACTGAGTCACTCTGTAGATGTTCTCAGTGACTGAGACAGTCTGCAGATGTTCTCAGTGACTGAGTCTCAGAGTGTAGTTGTTCTCAGTGACTGAGTCTCAATGTGTAGATGTTCTCAGTGACTAAGTCTAAGTGTGTAGATGGTATCAGTGACTGAGACTCATGTAGAGATGTTCTCAGTGACTGAGTCTCAGTGTGTTGATGTTCTTAGTAACTTAGTCTCAGTGTGTAGGTGTTCTCAGTGACTAAGTCACTCTGTAGATGTTCTCAGTGACTAAGTCTAAGTGTGTAGATGGTATCAGTGACTGAGTCTCAGTGTGGAGATGTTCTTAATGACTGAGTCTCAGTGACTGAGCCTCAGTGTGTAGATGTTCTCAGTGACTGAGTCTCAGTGTGGAGATGTTCTTAGTGACTGAGTCTCAGTGACTGAGCCTCAGTGTGTAGATGTTCTCAGTGACTGAGTCTTAGTGTGTAGATGTTCTTAGTGACTGAGTCTCAGTGACTAAGTCTAAGTGTGTAGATGGTATCAGTGACTGAGACTCATGTAGAGATGTTCTCAGTGACTGAGTCTCAGTGTGGAGATGTTCTTAGTGACTGAGTCTCAGTGACTGAGTCTTAGTGTGTAGATGTTCTCAGTGACTGAGTCGCTCTGCAGATGTTCTCCGGTTGTCCTGAGGAACTGTGCCATAGGGCCCTGATCCAGGTCATCTACAGCACAGACCAGCCCACAGAGGAGATGAACACAGCCCCACTCACTGAACACGCCCACACCGCCAACACCTGCAGCAAGGTACTACACACACACACACACACCACCACCAACACCAGCAGCAAGGTACTATACACACACACTGCCAACATCAGGTGCTTTCTGAGAACACCTGCATAGATGATAACCATGCTGTGTTTATGGATCTCATATTAACGCTCTGGCCTGTCTCTAATAGTCCTCCTGGTCCTCCTGCCAGGTTGTGCCCACGGCTCTGCTGATGCTCAGGTGGAGGTGTTCAGTGCACGAAGCCAGGGCACGACTCAATGGTCACATGATCATCAGAGACGCAGTGGAGGCCTGCCTCACAGCCTGAACACACATGAAGACCGCACACACCACTCCCACCTGAACACCTAACACATACACACACCCTAACATAACCTGAACACCTAACACACCACACCAATACAACCTGTACACCCAATACACACCACCCCAACCTGAACTTCCAACACACACACCACCCCAACCTGGACACCCAACACACACACACCACCCCACCCACATACACACACCCCAACATAACCTGAACACCTAACACACCACACCAATACAACCTGTATACCCAACACACACCATGCCAACCTGAACTCCCAACACACACACCACCCCAACCTGAACACCCAACACACACACACCACCCCACCCTGAACACCCAACACACACAAAGACCATCCACACTCTCACAACCTGAACACCTAACACACACACACCACCACAACCTGAACATTCAACACACACACACACCACCACACCCTGAACACCCAACACACACAAAGACCATATACACTATCTCAACCTGAACACCCAAAACACACACACCACCACAACCTGAACACTGAACATGCACAAGGATCAGACACTCCACCGCAACCTGAACAACCAACACACACATTCCACCGCAGTCTGAACACCCAACATGCACACTCCACCGCAGCCTGAACACCCAACATGCACACTCCACCACAGCCTGAACACCCAACACACACAAAGACCATATACACTATCTCAACCTGAACACCCAAAACACACATCACCACCACAACCTGAACACCAAACATGCACAAGGATCAGACACTCCACCACAACCTAAACACCCAACATGCACACTCCACCGCAGCCTGAACACCAAACATGCACACTCCACCGCAGCCTGAACACCCAACACTGTAACACTGCCACAGTGTGACCACTGAGAAAGAATTCCAGGACCACACAAACGTGAGAATCACAAACACTACCTCTGTGGGACAGCCAGTTACCACAACACAACTGCATAAAGTCACCCTGACTGCGCAGAATCCCTTTGACCACACAAAACCAGGACATGACTGCACCAGAATAAAGGATCACATGTGGAGAAGGAATTGAAGATTCAGCATTAATATGAATTTGTTGTATTTTCATACAATATGAGCTTCACTAATAAAGGTAATCTGACCAATCTACCCATTTGTGTGCAGCTGTAAATTTGTATTGCTGTAGTTTGTGAAGGGATTAGCATTCTATGGCTGTAGCATGTACAGGTGTGACAATAATGCAGTAGTACAGGTGTGACACTAATGCTGTAGTACAGGTGTGGCAGTAATGCTGTAGTACAGGTGTGACACTAATGCTGTAGTACAGGTGTGGCAGTAATGCTGTAGTACAGGTGTGACACTAACGCTGTAGTACAGGTGTGGCAGTAATCCTGTAGTACAGGTGTGGCGTTAATGCTGTAGAACAGGTGTGCCAGTAATGCTTTAGTACAGGTGTGGCACTAATGTTGTAGTACATGTGTGACACTAACACTGTAGTAGCACTTCGGCACAGCGCTCAGACACAGCGCTCAGACACAGCACTGAGGCACAGCACAGAGGCACAGCGCTCAGACACAGCACTCAGGCACAGCACTGAGGCACAGCACTCAGACACAGCACTCAGGCACAGCACTCAGGCACAGCACTGAGGCACAGCACTCAGACACAGCACTCAGGCACAGCACTTAGGCACAGCACTCAGACACAGCACAGAGGCACAGCACTCAGGCACAGCGCTCAGACACAGCACAGAGGCACAGCACTCAGGCACAGTGCTCAGGCACAGCACTCAAACACAGCACTGAGGCACAGCACTCAGACACAGTGCTCAGATACAGCACTGAGGCACAGCACTCAGACACAGCACTGAGGCACAGCACTCAGATACAGCACTCAGGCACAGCACTTATGCACAGCGCTCAGACACAGCACTGAGGCACATCACTCAGACACAGCACTGAGGCACAGCACTCAGACACAGCACTGACGCACAGCACTCAGACACAGCACTCAGGCACAGCACTCAGATACAGCACTCAGACACAGCGCTCAGACAGTGCTCAGACAGCACTCAGGCACAGCACTCAGACACAGCACTGAGGCACAGCACTGAGGCACAGCACTCAGATACAGCACTCAGACACAGCGCTCAGACAGTGCTCAGACAGCACTCAGGCACAGCACTGATGCACAGCACTGAGGCACAGCACTGAGGCACAGCACTGATGCACAGCACTGAGGCACAGCACTGAGGCGCAGCACTCAGATACAGCGCTAAGACACAGCACTCAGACACAGCACTGAGGCACAGCACTCAGACACAGTGCTCAGACACAGCACTCAGACACAGCACTCAGACACAGTGCTCAGACACAGCGCTCAGACACAGCACTGATGCACAGCACTCAGGCAAAGCACTGAGGCACAGCGCTGAGACACAGCACTCAGGCATAGCACTCAGACACAGCGCGCAGACACAGCACTGATGCACAGCACTCAGACACAACACAGAGGCACAGCACTGAGGCACAGAGCTAAGACACAGCACTCAGACACAGCACTGAGGCACAGCACTCAGACACAGTGCTCAGACACAGCACTGATGCATAGCACTCAGGCAAAGCACTGAGGCACAGTGCTGAGACAGCACTCAGGCACAGCACTCAGACACAGCGTGCAGACACAGCACTGATGCACAGCACTGAGGCACAGCACTCAGACACAGCACTGAGACACAACACTGACGCACAGCACTCAGACACAGTGCTCAGACACAGCACTGAGGCACAGCACTCAGACACAGCACTGAGACACAACACTGACGCACAGCACTCAGACAGCACTCAGACACAGCACTGAGACACAACACTGACGCACAGCACTCAGACACAGTGCTCAGACACAGCACTGAGGCACAGCACTCAGACACAGCACTCAGGCACAGCACTGAGGCACAGCACTCAGACACAGCACTGATGCACAGCACTCAGACACAGCACTCAGGCACAGCACTCAGACACAGCACTCAGACGCAGCACTGACGCACAGCACTCAGACACAGCACTCAGGCACAGCACTGAGGCACAGCACTCAGACACAGCACTGATGCACAGCACTCAGACACAGCACTCAGGCACAGCACTCAGACACAGCACTCAGACGCAGCACTGAGGCACAGCACTCAGACACAGCACTCAGACACAGCACTCAGGCACAGCACTGAGGCACAGCACTCAGACACAGCACTGATGCACAGCACTCAGACACAGCACTCAGACACAGCACTCAGGCACAGCACTGACGCACAGCACTCAGACACAGCACTGAGGCACAGCACTCAGACACAGCACTGATGCACAGCACTCAGACACAGCACTCAGGCACAGCACTCAGACACAGCGCTCAGACACAACACTCAGACACGACAATCAGACACAGCACAGAGCTCAAACGGTACTCCAGTCTTCTGTGGTGTCACCTGCTTTTTGTTAGGAAACCACAACCACAATAATGAGTAAGCAGTTCACAATAACAGCAAGTGTGCTTTCTGTCTCATGCAGAACCCCTTCAACATTCTTTCTCATTTCAGTTTAACGCTCTTTTATTCCTCAGCTCTGTATGAGGGGATCTATAGCAAGGTTATGGCTCTCGCGGCATGATGTAGAGATGTAAAGATTATATTTACTCAGTAAGGTGATACTTTGAAAGTATCACCAAGCAGGTGGAATCCAAAGAGCAGAGAGAGAGCTTTAGGTGAGGAGTGAGGAGAACTCACAAGTGATTAAGTAAACTTACCAAACTGTGAGGAAAAACTCTTGTATTTGTGCATCAGTTTTTAAGGATAAAATGATTTTTCAATGTAGCCTGTATCTTTTCCTGGACATTTGAACATTTTATTGTTTTAAATATTTAGAATTTTAATGTGTATTCTTATTACCTGAAGTGCAGGATACTGATTGGGTGAGTGTGTGCAGTTTAGGGTTCTGATTGGGTTAGAGCAGGGGTCCTCAATCTCATCCAGGAAGGGCTGGTGTGGGTGCAGGGTTTTGTTCCAACCAAGCAGTGATGATTCTACAACACACCTGATGCTGCTAATCAAGGTTAGCAAAGATGCTAGTGGTTGATTGTTAGAACCATTACATTACATTACATTACAGGCATTTAGCAGACGCTCTTATCCAGAGCGACGTACAACAAGTGCATTAGTTCCAGGTGCAGAGGTGCAAAAGAGACACACTAGAGCGAAGTAAAGATCGTAGTGCCAGAAGTGACCACATAGATCAGGACTCCAACCCTGTAGAGTAACCTGTTCAGCAAACAAACAATCCTGCCAAGTGCAAACTAGCACTGAGAACCAGGTGTGTTATTGCTTGGTTGGAATGAAAGCCAGCACCCACACCGGCACTTTTTGGATAAGATTGAGGACCGCTGGGTTACAGTGTGCAGGACAGGGTTCTGATTCAGTTAAAGTGTATAGTGCATGGCTCTGATTGGGTGAGTGTATGCAGCGCAGGGTTCTGATTGGGTGAGTGTGTACAATGCAGCGTTCTGATTGGGTTATAGTGTGCAGTGCAGAATTCTGAGTGGGTTGGGATGTGCACCCAGCTTGGTCACATTACTGATTGATTGCTCCTATTGCAGCTTTATAAGTTATAATTCAATAACATTAATAATACCATATTATTTACAAATCATTTTTATCAAGAACATTTAATAAATTATATCAGATATACAGCATACTGTCTTTTAAACTGTGTTGCATTATTAATATAATAACATGATTTGGATTCAATAATAAAGCTGAAAAACTAATAAACTTAGAAACTGGAAGTCTCCTAACCCCAACACTACCCCTAACCCAACACTACCTCTAACCCAACACTAACCTTAACCCCAACACTACCTCTAACCCAACACTAACCTTAACCCCAACACTACGCCTAACCCAACACTACCCTTAACCCCAACACTACCTCTAAGCCAACACTAACCTTCACCCCAACACTACCTTTGACTCAACACAAACCTTAACCCCAACACTACCTCTAACCCCAACACTATCCTCATTGAGGCAGCAGGTAGGTATTGCACAAATAAAAACTTTACATTTTTAAAACATTCTAAGGCCTGGTCAGAGGAAATACAGCCCATATTTTTCTCAGTAAATATTTTGCAAGGCATTAATGACTCTTATTAATTCCATCTCCCTAACAACCTCCCACAGCGAGGGGCCAGGAGCTCAGGGTTGGCTCTCATACTGCGTTTCCGTGGCGATGTAGAAGTCCTCCAGGGTGTGCTGCAGGTGCTCGAAGGTGGGCCGATCCTCAGGCTCCTCCCTCCAGCACCAGTGCATGACCTGGTACAGCTCACTGGGGCAGCCCTCCGGGCACGGCATCCGGTACCGCCGGTCCAGGTTCCGTACCACCTCCGGGTTCGCCATACCTGCGTCATTACATTACATTACAGGCATTTAGCAGACGCTCTTATCCAGAGCGACGTACAACAAGTGCATTAGTTCCAGGTGCAGAGGTACAAAAGAAACATACTAGAGCAAAATAAAGATTGTAGTGCCAGAAGTGACCACAGATCAGGACTCCAACCCTGTAGAGTAACCTGTTCAGCAAACAAACAACCCTGCCAAATACAAACTAGCACTGAAATCACAATTTCCTGATCAGAATCAGACAAACAATCCTGCCAAATAAAAACTAACATGCTTGAATTAGCCTAACTAGGTACATTGAGCTAAACTATAGGCTAGGGAGGGGTGGGGAGAGGTGCAGCCTGAAGAGATGAGTCTTTAGTCTGCGTTTGAAGGTAGTTAGATTCTCTGCTGTTCTGACCGCCACGGGGAGGTCATTCCACCAGCGCGGGGCCACCAGCTCCTGGTCATGCACGCACACACGTGCAAACACACACACAGGCATGCACACACACACACATACGTGCAAACACACACACACACACAGGCATGCACACACACACATACGTGCAAACACACACACACACACAGGCATGCACACACACATGCACACACACATGTGCAAACACACACACACACACACACACACACAGGCATGCACACACACATGCACGCACACACGTGCAAACACACACACAGGCATGCACACATACACATACGTGCAAACACACACACACACACACACGCACACACACAGGCATGCACACACACATGCACACACACATGTGCAAACACACACACACACACAGGCATGCACACACACATGCACACACACGTGCAAACACACACACACACACGCACACACACGTGCAAACACACACACACGCACACACACACACAGGCATGCACACACACACATGCACACGCATACACACATGCACGCACACACGCAGGCACACACATGAACACACACACCCACACCAACAGAAGTGTCATTATATTACACACGCACACGCACGCACACGCACGCCGTTGCCTTGGTGAGGGCCTTACCCGGGTAAGGCACTCTCCCGTATGTGACGATCTCAGTCAGCAGGATGCCGAAGGACCACACGTCAGATTTGATGCTGAAGGTGCCGAAGTTAATGGCCTCTGGAGCCGTCCATTTGATGGGGAACTTGGCCCCTGCACAGAAACCCCAGACACAGAACACCACACACACACAGCGAGATGACTACTGATATACGCAATACACAGGTCTACATATGAATAATATACGGGAGGCATGGTGTAGCTGTGCTTTTGAGATGTTGTGTTGCGTGCTATTGCTGTACCTTCATGTGCTGTGTATTCGGAATCGATGAGCCTGGCCAAGCCGAAGTCGGCCACCTTGCAGTGCAATGTTTCGGACACTAGGACGTTGGCCGCGCGCAGGTCTCTGTGGATGCAGTTGTTCTGCTCGATGTAGGCCATGCCCTCCGCAATCTGCACAAGAGCAGTCCACTGAGTCAACTGAATTCACTGAGTCAGCTGATTCCACTGAGTAAACTGATTCCACTGATTCAACTCATTCCACTGAGTCAGCTGATTCCACGGAGTCAACTAATTCCACTGAGTCAACTGATTCCACTGAATCAACCCTTTCCACTGAGTCAATTGAATCCAGTGAATCAACTGAATCCACTGAGTAAACCCCGTCCACTGAATCAACTGATTCCACTGAGTCTAAAGTGAAGACATTAGATTATCTTTTACATTTAGACTTAAACATTATATTTTACACTTAGACTTACATGTAGGGTTAGCAAAAATATTAGGGACAGCACTGTAAGATATGGCAGCTCAGCAAAACATTTCACCCTTAATTTACCGAGTTAGATAAATCGCTCCAGACCACAGCCTAAGACTGAGAAAACGCAGGAGTCTGCCAGCTGTCCTGCCGCATCAAAGCCAGGAAAGAGACAGCTACGCGCCGGATGGGATATTTTTAGAATGTAGGCGTGACCTGCCGCTGCCTCACGTCCGCGCAGCGCGGTTCGGGTTTGGGTCACGTGCAGCGGTTTCAGCAGGATGTGCAGCATGACGCGCATCTCACAGGCATGGAAAATGGCAACGCCGCGTCACATCCTGTCCAGATCTTAATTACTGATAGAGATGTATGCACTGATAGATGCATACACTCATAACTGAACACAAACGTTATTACTGCCTTCTGAAGAGAAAGCATGTAACCACTGATTGGCAGACTGGAAATACATATTTAGTTTAATTTTATAATGTGTATTTCAGTAGCAGTCATGGTCCTGTGCGAACTGGTCTCAGAAGAACATTTTTTACTTTTGATGTTTCATGCAAATTAAATACACTGTGTGATAACAAAATCTGGCTGACCTGTGCTGACATATCCAACAGCTTGGGAAGCATCAGACAATTTCCCTCTTCAGTCTTCAGAAAGTCAAGCAAACTCCCTTCAGAAGAATGGAATACAAAACAGCTCAGATACAGAACAGCTCAGATACAAAACAGCACAGACACAGAACAGCACAGGCACAGAACAGCTCAGATACAAAACAGCACAGACACAGAACAGCACAGGCACAGAACAGCACAGACACAGAACAGTTCAGATACAAAACAGCACAGACACAGAACAGCTCAGACATAGAACAGCACAAACACAAAAAGCACAGACACAGAACAGCTCTGATACAGACCAGCTCTGATACAGAACAGCTCAGACAAAGAACAGCACAGACACCGAACAGCACAGACACAGAACAGCACAAACACAGAACAGCTCTGATACAGAACAGCACAGACACAGAACAGCACAGACACTGAAAAGCACAAAGAACAGCACATATAAAGAACAGCACATATAAAGAACACGACAGCACAGACATGCAACAGCACAGACACAAAAATATTATTAATAAGATTAATTCTTAAACTGAGTTTCTTAATAAAGACCCAGATTGAGTGTTTGAGCATGAAATCTGCACTACACATCCCAGAATGCACCTCACCATTTTCCATGAACTCTGTGACGATGAAGATGGGCTGCTGCGTGACGACGGCATACAGACGCACCAGACGGTCGTGCTGCAACCCCTTCATCAGGTTGGCCTCCTGCAGGAAGGCCTCCGGCTCCATACTGCCTTCCTTCAGCGTCTTTATCGCCACCTTCTGGCTGTTCTTATAATAGCCTGTAAGATGAACAGAGCCCTATAGCAGCCTTCCACGTAGTCAGAGTGAGAAGGGCTAGCCATAAGGAGCACTAAGGCACCCTGCCCTAAATGGGTGCAGGAACTGGACTGTATGCCAAATAAGTGCAAGAAGTAATAATAATGAATGAAAGATAATCAGAGCCTTGCTCACCCATCCACACCTCTCCAAACTGCCCACAGCCCAGTTTCTTCACCATGCGCAGCGTTTCCCTGGGAATCTCCCAGGTGTCCTGGGCCCATGGATTCTGGGGCTTCTGAGCTTTACAAGGAGAAGCTAGCCTCTGACACAGCCCATCAGCTACTCCTGAGAGTAAGACATCCCCAAACCCCAAATCATTACATTACATTACAGGCATTTGGCAGACGCTCTTATCCAGAGCGACGTACATCAAAGTGTATAGATCAGAAAATCAGAAAGACACCCCCAAACCGCTATCAGAGAGACACCCCCAAACCCTGATCAGAGACACCCCCAAACCCCAAATCAGAAAGACACCCCAAACCCCAATTAGAGAGACACCCCCGAACCCCTAATCAGAGAGACACCCCCAAACCCCGATCAGAGAGATACCCCCAAACCCCCAATCAGAGACACGCCCAAACTCTAAAAGAGACACCCCCAAACCCCGATCATAGAGACAACCCAACCCCAAATTCTGATAAGAGAGACACCCAATCAGAGAGAAACACCGCAAGACCCCGATCAGAGAGACACCCCTAAACCCCCAATCAGAGAGACACCCCCAAACCCCCAATCAGGGAGAAACACCCAAAGACCCCGATCAGAGAGAGAGAGAGAGATAGAGACACCCCCAAACCCCGATCAGAGAGAGAGAGAGAGATAGACACACCCCCAAACCCCGATCAGAGAGACACCCCTGAACCCCCAAACAGAGAGACACCCCCAAACCCCCAATCAGAGAGACACCCCCAAACCCCCAATCAGAGAGAAACACCCAAAGACCCCGATCAGAGAGAGAGAGAGAGATAGAGACACCCCCAAACCCACGAGCAGCGAGCATGTTCTGGCAGTCTTACGTGAGTAGTGCTTGACCAGATCCTGAAGGGAGAGGAAACTGGTCTTAGGAGAGATGTAGTAACCGCCGGTGTCCAGACAGCGGATTTTGTAATGTTTCACAACGTTCCTGCGATCTGGCAAAACGTCTCTGACAGACAGAGAGAATGCTCCTGCAATACAGGCCATTTCACCACCACCACCACTGTCATCATTATCATCATCACCACCATCATAAAAGTCATCATCATAGTCACCATAATCACCACCACTGTCATCATTATCATCATCACCGCCATCATAAAAGTCATCATCATCGTCACCATAATCACCACCACCATCATCATTATCATCATCATCTTCACCACCATCATTATCATACGGTTAGATCTCAATTTAATCTCATACCCAGTTAAATCTCATTCTTGGTTTAATCTCATGCTCAGTTTAATAAACACACGTGCAGTTTAATTTCATACCAAGTTAAATCTCATTCTTGGTTTAATCTCATACTCATGCTCAGTTAGCTCATGCTCACCTTTGCTAGTCTCGCTCTCCCTGATGAGGAAAGCTCCAGCTTTGTTCCCAGGAGCTAGGAGCAAACGCTCTGTCTCCTTCCGGCTCAGATTTTTAAAGAACCATCTGGAAAACATGCACAGACCCACACGCACACACACACATCATACACACAGAAAATAAAACATCTGTAATGTCATGAATCATGATTTTTCTGTTGGACCTGGGTATTGGTTAATCAGAAACGATGCAGATTGTAATAGACTTTAAAAAGAAAAGGTGAATGATTCTGAGGGGCGAGGTGTGTGCTTACCTTTCCACCTCCAGGGTGTGCATCCTGGCCACATACATACGAGGAATGTACCCCTCCTCTCCACTGACCAGGGACTTAGCCAGCCACCAATCCCCTTTCCTTTAAAACATAACAACCTATCACAGCTACCCAGGAATTAACCAGCCACCAATCACCTTTCCTTAAAAATATAACAACCTATCACAGCTACACAGGAATTAGCCAGCTACTAATCGCCTTTCTTTAAAAACATAACAACCTATCACAGCTACCCAGGACTTAGCCAGCCACCAATCCCCTTTCCTTTAAAACATAACAACCTATCACAGCTACCCAGGAATTAGCCAGCCACCAATCACCTTTCCTTAAAAACAAAACAACCTATCACATTTACCCAGAAATTAGCCAGCCACCAATAACCTGAATTCTAATCTTCAAATCCATTATGTAACTATGTTCTTCTAAATCAATGACAGAAACTTACCTCATTCAAACTAGGAAACAGTACAACGAAAGAGTGACAAATCTAATTTAGATCTGCAATAGCCACAATAATATACCTTTTAAAAACATACTAGCTATGTTACATTTATGAGTGTGGTGAATGTGTGGACGCTGTGTGATGAGAAGGAAGTCATACTTACTCACTAATTATTTTCAGTTTGTCCCCCTGTTTAAATGCAAGGTCATGATCATTCATTGGTTTGAAATCATACTGAGCCAGGACAATGTCTCTCTCTGAAATCAAACAAAAATATAATATTTTAAACAAGGAAATAAATGCATGCTAATTTTTAAAATCAGAAACATCTATAATTTCACAAATATTTACTAATTTGTCCTCTTCATTAAGAAACAGGATGTTTCTATCGCACCTATCCAACTTGACCTTTGACCATTCAGTCTGTAATACCTGTGGATGGAGGACCCAGTCTATCCTGTGGAAATGCCTTAAAAAATGAGAATAAAACACAAATAAGCTTGACATTCATGTTGACTGACACTATCAATCAAACATCAGTATAGCAGTTCTGTAATCACTCTTTCAAAGGCTGATATCCAACAAATTCGTAAATGCTTTATAAAATGAATTAAAATGAAACTTTTAAATATAAAAAATGATGAATCATTTGTTTTGGAAGTAACTAAACTTTTAACAGCTTGTCATGGGTGGGCCATTTTGGGGGTGAAGTCAGTTGGTATTTATTGTGGGTGGGCTTTTAAGTGGGGTGGGTCGGTTTGGTATGGACAGTGGATGAGCTGTTCTGGGGGGTGGAGTCAGTGGGTACTTACAGTGGTTGGGCCATTTAGGGGGGCATGGTCAGGATCCCCTGCTTGTTGCGTCTCCGGCGAGTGTTTTGAATCTCTGAGGAGTCTCAGGGCGCTGTGTAATGAGCCCATTTCAGTGCAAATGCCCTTCAGACAGAAAACCATTATCAGCAGATCAGGGCATGCCTCGGGTATGTCATAAACTGCACTGTAATGTAATGCGGGGCGTGCAGTTGCCAGGGACTGTAGGCATCGACGGCTGCCGGGTCCGGGAATAAATCTACGCTCTTTTGCTCATGCATCAACTTGACTTGCTCCCATCTGCCGCCGTAGCCTGCTGACCAACTATACGGGGAAAACTCTACTTTCACACAGTAGATCAGCAGGCCGACTATATGGGGAAAACACTACTTCACACAGTAGATCAGCAGGCCTACTATACGGGGAAAACACTACTTTCACACAGTAGATCAGCAGGCCTACTATATGGGGAAAACACCACTTTCACACAGTAGATCAGCAGGCCTACTATACGGGGAAAACACTACTTTCACACAGTAGATCAGCAGGCCGATTATACGGGAAAAACACTACTTCCACGCAGTAGATCAGCAGGCCTACTATACAGGGAAAACACTGCTTTCACACAGTAGATCAGCAGGCCTACTATACGGGGAAAGCACTACTTTCACACAGTAGATCAGCAGGCCTACTATACGGGGAAAGCACTACTTTCACACAGTAGATCAGCAGGCCTACTATATGGGGAAAACACCACTTTCACACAGTAGATCAGCAGGCGTACTATATGGGGAAACACTACTTCACAAAGTAGATCAGCAGGCCTACTATGCAGGGAAAACACCATTTTCACACAGTAGATCAGCAGGCCTACTATATGGGGAAAACACCACTTTCACACAGTAGATCAGCAGGCCTACTATACAGGGAAAATACTACTTCACACAGTAGATCAGCAGGCCTACTATATGGGGAAAACACCACTTTCACACAGTAGATCAGCAGGCCTACTATATGGGGAAACACTACTTCACACAGTAGATCAGCAGGCCTACTATGCGGGGAAAACACCACTTTCACACAGTAGATCAGCAGGCCTACTATACGGGGAAAACACTACTTTCACACAGTAGATCAGCAGGCTGATTATACGGGAAAAACACTACTTCCACGCAGTAGATCAGCAGGCCTACTATACAGGGAAAACACTGCTTTCACACAGTAGATCAGCAGGCCTACTATACGGGGAAAGCACTACTTTCACACAGTAGATCAGCAGGCCTACTATACGGGAAAAACACTGCTTTCACACAGTAGATCAGCACGCCTACTATACGGGGAAACACTATTTTCACATAGTAGATCAGTTGTACCTGTTTTTAAAAACAGTTTGTGTACCGATTGGAATTAACATAAAATTGGATTTCTCTGAGAAAAATGAGTTGTAATTGACATGTTCAGAAAAGTGAAAAAAGAAATAAAAATGTACATAAAAAGGCACACATGCTTGTCAATGAGGTGGAACTCTTATTAATTCATTAGCATTATTCATTTGTGCCTTTTTTGTAAAAGGTACTTTAGTTAGTTAGTTAGTTGCTGTCGAGTCGTTTACGACTCATGGCGACCCTGTGTGTAACAGAGCAAAATGTTGCCCGGTCTTGCCTGACCATTCTGACGTTTGCGTCCATTGCTGCGGCAATTGTATCAATCCATCGAATTGAAGGTTTCCCTCTTTTCCGTTGGCCCTCGACTTTACCAAACATGATGCCCTTTTCAAGCGATAGGTCTTTTCTGATGATGTGCCCAAAGTATGAGAGTCTAAGTCTCATCATCTTCGCCTCTAAGGAACATTTTGGCTGTATTTCTTCTAAGACTGATTTGTTTGTTCTTCTGGCAGTCCATGGTATTTTCAGTATTCTTCGCCAGCACCACAACTCGAATGCATCAGTTCTTCTTCTATCATGCTTTTTTAATGTCTAGCTTTCACAAGCGATTGAAAAGACCATGGTGCGAGTCAGATTCACTTTTGTTTTCAAAGTGATATCTTTACTTCTGAAAACTTTAGACAGGTCTTTGGCGGCAGATTTTCCCAGTGCAATACGTCCTTTGATTTTTTGGTTGCTACTTCCCTTGACATTGAATGTTGATCCAAGTAGAATGAAATCATTGACGACTTCAATTCCTTCTCCATTTATCGTGACGTTGTTTAGTTGTCCATTTGTAAGAATCTTTGTCTTCTTCACATTCAGATGTAGTCCGTATTGCTGACTACAATCTTTGATCTTCGTCAGCAAGTAATTCAAGTCTTCTTCGTTTCCGGCAAGCAAAGTCGTATCATCTGCATATCTTTTATTAATGAGTCTTCCACCAGTTCTGTTGCCACGTTCTTCTTCGTACAGTCCAGCTTCTCGAATGATTTGTTCGGCATACAAATTGAATAAGTAGGGTGAAAGTGTACAACCTTGTCGCACACCTTTTCCAGTTTAGAACCACTCGGTATTACCATTATCTGTTCTAACGACTGCCTCCTGATCCATGTACAGGTTCCGCATGAGCACAATTAAGTGTTCTGGAATTCACATTCAAAAGGTACTTACTAGTACCAAAATAGAACATTATTGTACTTTCAGAATACATTTAGGAAATGTGTTCCTCATAGAACAAAAATGTGGATCCACTGTTCCTTTATTTTTGGGAGTGTGCAACATTCGGTCACAGCTAAAGGGCAGGCTCTTTATTAAAAGCACTTTTAAATTAATTTCACATTTCAATTTGCACTTCTCGGAAAGTGTGACTTCAGTGAAGATATTTGACTGGAATGCTGTAGTAAGTATGCAGCTGTAGAAACTGATTTTATGTTAAAGTACTAATCTCCTACAACTGTATATACGTATATGCAAAGCCAAGACTCTTTAAATACATATATACAACAGAGGCCTGTATTATACGTTATAAATATGTAATGCTAATTACACTGGGAAATTCTGGCCATTTCGTACACATGATTTAATTGCGCTATACTAATTGTTTAAATATTTTGTTAAATCATTTTTACCTTGTAGGCCGATTCTGACGTGTGAATAGATTGAATTGTTCATATCTACTGTGCATTAGTACACATGTTCAAATGCAAGTCAAAGCAAAAACAAGTTCACGTTTATATTATTTTAATTAATTAAATAATTTATTAATAATAGATAAATAATACAAATACAATTTATATGGAATTTTTTTTTTTTTAAAACCTATGAACTAGATATTTCTTGTTCCTTAACCCCATAGTACCCTTTTAGATTTTATGACAAAAATAATAAATATGACAAAAATAAAAAATAGTATTTTTTACATGATTTTTAAAAAACATTTTTTTTTTTTACATTGTTTCCCCAATTTTTTGAAATGCATGTGAAATCACAGTAATATGTTTGATACCTATGTTAAGTAATGTGTTGCCTCTGTCCACATGGCCTTGTGGGAATTAATTCCTTTTTTGTGAATATTTCAGTAACAGTAAGAGCCAGAGGGAGCTTATTCTGATGGAAACTCATTCTTATGCCTCACACTAGCCAGCTAATTTGGGGGTGATCAGTGTACCCCCACCATGTGCGAGTGTTTGGCCTGTGAGAATGGTTTTTAGGCTTCTACAGTGTTTTACAAAAATGTCTCAAAACAATAGATTACTCTAATATCACACAAATTAAAGGAGATTTAAAGGTTTTGGGAGATTGATGCAAATGAAAATTATAAAGAATCGGAGACTAGTTACGTTGAAATTGTTGTATTTTAGCAGTTTTAATTTTACTTTTTATCAAACGGTATGAAGTAATTTTCAGAGAAATGTGCTTTTTGTGGAAGACAAAATAATTATTAGCATGTTAATATAAGAAGCTACAAATTCATAGAAATGTACCTTTTTTAAGGACTTTCTCTAAAACAATGGGACACCAGGTAATAAATGGTCAGAACAAAAAACTTTTTTTTACATTGTTGTTTTACATCATTTATAACTACATACAACTATATGTGACCTTCCTTTTATATATAAAAAATGATTAGCATTATACTAAAGAAATCTTACTGCATTAATATTACGATAAAAAATGTTGGTAAATAAAACAACGATATGGTGGCCTACATCATTTATAACTACATACAACTATATGTGACCTTCCTTTTATATACCAAGAAGTAGTACCATTATAATTAGGAAATCAACTGCATTAATATTATATTAATATTAACTATTTTAAAGAAGTCCTATTGCATTAATATTTTTAATACACTACTCCCCAGATTATCTTAACCAATGGAAGCTTGATATGGAGGCAGTGCTTTTAAGATATTGTATTTTGCTAGCTAGTAACTTTAAGACAGAATTAAATGTTGCTTTTCTGGTTGTCAAGCCTAACCTGTTTGGATAAGGTTATCCAGCTAAGCTGTGAGCCAGCCGATTCTCACTCTGGGACTCTGGGAAGTGCCCCGATCACGCGCTATGAACAGTGTAGAGCAAGTTAATTAAAATCTGTTTTATATCAAGTGTTCACAAAATGAAACAGACGCCATTTAATATGTCTAATCGATTGGTCCAGATTTTATCAAATTAAAAAAATTAAAAACTATTATTGAATTATATTTAATATAATATTCTGCAGGTCAAAGTTAAGGGATGCAGTAAGTTAGTAACAGAATGGGACATACAGTACGTACGCATGCATGTTGCAGTATCCCAGTATAGAACGACCAGTAATTTAGTTGCTTGGTATCCCAGCTGACTGGCACATGGATAAATGAGTTTTCTACCTCTGGGTCACCATATACAACATATGGTATGTGTTATTCAAAAATCAGGCGTGGAAAATAACAAAAATGTATAAAATGTAAGTCTCCGTTCAAAGGCTCTTGGAATTATGACAAAAAAAGAGTGAAAAGAATAAATTAATACCTTAAGCATTTTAAATTAATGTGCTAAATTAAATTAACAGCCCTAAAGTGTGTGAGCGTATACACACGCACACACACACACACACACATGTATATATATATATATATATATACACACACACTCATAATTTTTTTAATACGGAGTGCGAATACATTGATTTCTCTTGTTTAATCTTGACTTATCATTTATGTACACGGATGTCCTCTTTCTTGAGCCAGCACTTTAAGTTTTATGTGCAATTGATTTAACCAAACCAGACCAAACAAAAAATGTATCCATATTTGTCATAATATCTACTCTTTCTGCATGGATCACAGTTTTTTGTCCTGTCCCATAAACAAAGATATGATCAGGAAATATGACAGACATACCTGGTTCTTAGTTTTGAGTGTAACGGTCTACTTTGAGAAGATGTCAGTTACATCCCACAGAGCATGTTGTGTCACTGAGGCTGGGCTGAGCGGTCTCTGTATCTCGCTTGTACTCTCTCTCTCCCGCGAGCTCACCCGCACGCACAGTTTTAGTTTCCTGAAGAAAGGAGCCATGTATTGCCAATACATCTTTTAAAAATTAAAATTAACAAAACAAATTGTTTATATATCAACAAAAATGATTAATTTATAAATTATAAAAAAATGTTAATTATATAAAAGAAGCTTTTCAACAACTCTTTCCCTACACCACACTGACAATTTATAAAGAATGACCTCTTGCTAATGAATTTTATTATATCAAATAAAATATATAATTTATGGCCCATAAAAATTATGGTAAAAGTTAATGAATGCTATCATCTATTTTTGGATTTAATTGTAACATTTGGTGTCGTTTATACACACTATGCCAGATTGTTACACTCTGGAAACTCTGGAACACAAAGGGTCAAAGGTTAAATCCCCAAATAGAACACTTCTGCAGTGCAGTTGCATTTCCTCACCTGCACAGGTAAACCTTTACCTGCATAACTAAGTGAAGACTGGGTTAATATCTATCCATTATGACTTACTCCATATCTGCTAACGAAGTAAAAATATCTATATGGTTTTTTAAATAAAACATAATTTTTCTGTTGGATGTTCTGATAATTAATAAATATATAAATGAAAAACAGGGCAACATTCTAAAAATGCATGGCTACCTCAGTTAAATAATCCAGACTTTGAAAATAAGATCATTCTTGGTTTCATTAGCGTTCCTTCTCAGGAAGCTGCTTGTGTACCTCCCCACACAAGCTTCCTGTTTGATGTATGTTATCACAGATCTCACAAAACCAAAATACACCAGAGCACCAACTTATGCTTCAAAATAAAATAAAAAAGCGCTCAAAGATGATCTTAACAGAGACATCAAAGTGAGGACTCTCAAAGTGAGAACCCGGCTGTGCAGGTGTGTGTGAGTTCCGTTTCTCAGCCTCTCCCTCTGGGATGCAGTGTTTCCTGTGCTGCAGTAACTGTGTGAATATGTGTTTTCTGTGCTACAGTAACTCTGTGTGAATATGTGTTTTCTGTGCTGCAGTAACTGTGTGAATATGTGTTTTCTGTGCTACAGTAACTCTGTGTGAATATGTGTTTTCTGTGCTGCAGTAACTGTGTGAATATGTGTTTCCTGTGCTACAGTAACTCTGTGTGAATATGTGTTTTCTGTGCTGCAGTAACTGTGTGAATATGTGTTTTCTGTGCTGCAGTAACTGTGTGAATATGTGTTTTCTGTGCTGCAGTAACTGTGTGAATATGTGTTTCCTGTGCTGCAGTAACTGTGTGAATATGTGTTTTCTGTGCTACAGTAACTCTGTGTGAATATGTGTTTTCTGTGCTACAGTAACTCTGTGTGAATATGTGTTTTCTGTGCTACAGTAACTCTGTGTGAATATGTGTTTTCTGTGCTACAGTAACTCTGTGTGAATATGTGTTTTCTGTGCTGCAGTAACTGTGTGTGAATATGTGTTTTCTGTGCTGCAGTAACTCTGTGTGAACATGTGTTTTCTGTGCTACAGTAACTCTCTGTGAATATGTGTTTTCTGTGCTACAGTAACTCTGTGTGAATATGTGTTTTCTGTGCTGCAGTAACTGTGTGAATATGTGTTTTCTGTGCTACAGTAACTGTGTGAATATGTGTTTTCTGTGCTACAGTAACTCTGTGTGAATATGTGTTTTCTGTGCTACAGTAACTGTGTGAATATGTGTTTTCTGTGCTACAGTAACTATGTGAATATGTATATTCTGTGCTACAGTAACTGTGTGAATATGTGTTTTCTGTGCTACAGTAACTCTGTGTGAATATGTTTTCTGTGCTGCAGTAACTGTGTGAATATGTGTTTTCTGTGCTACAGTAACTCTGTGTGAATATGTGTTTTCTGTGCTGCAGTAACTGTGTGAATATGTGTTTTCTGTGCTACAGTAACTATGTGAATATGTATATTCTGTGCTACAGTAACTGTGTGAATATGTGTTTTCTGTGCTACAGTAACTCTGTGTGAATATGTGTTTTCTGTGCTACAGTAACTCTGTGTGAATATGTGTTTTCTGTGCTACAGTAACTCTGTGTGAATATGTGTTTTCTGTGCTACAGTAACTCTGTGTGAATATGTGTTTTCTGTGCTGCAGTAACTGTGTGAATATGTGTTTTCTGTGCTACAGTAACTATGTGAATATGTATATTCTGTGCTACAGTAACTGTGTGAATATGTGTTTTCTGTGCTACAGTAACTCTGTGTGAATATGTGTTTTCTGTGCTACAGTAACTCTCTGTGAATATGTGTTTTCTGTGCTACAGTAACTCTGTGTGAATATGTGTTTTCTGTGCTACAGTAACTCTGTGTGAATATGTGTTTTCTGTGCTGCAGTAACTGTGTGAATATGTGTTTTCTGTGCTACAGTAACTATGTGAATATGTATATTCTGTGCTACAGTAACTGGGTGAATATGTGTTTTCTGTGCTGCAGTAACTGTGTGAATGTGTTTTCTGTGCTGCAGTAACTCTGTGTGAATATGTGTTTTCTGTGCTACAGTAACTCTGTGTGAATATGTGTTTTCTGTGCTACAGTAACTCTGTGTGAATATGTGTTTTCTGTGCTGCAGTAACTGTGTGAATCTGTGTTTCATTAATTACATACAGGTGCTTAATGAAAATGACATACTAAAGGCCTGATGGAGGAACATGCTACAAAAAACAGCTGAAGATGGATAGCCCTGTTACTGGCTGAATTCAAAGACTTTATTTGAAACACTGTAACAGAGGAGTATTTATAGCCGCGTTTCGACCGCAGGAACTAGGGTCTAAATTAAGTTCCGGGGACTTTATTTTACCCCCAAAAAAGTCCCTGCTTGGGGGGTAGTACTTTTCAAAAGTACCAGAATCTTTGGGGTGGAGCGCAAGCGCTGAAAATTTCTGATTGGTCGACTACTTGCAGTGTTTTATTTCAACCGCCATTTTTAAAAATCTGCAGCCGCAAACCGATTTATTTTCATAATAACTTGAAATCAGTAGGCGCAGTAGCCTACTTTTGGTTATAGCCTGCCAACGTCTTGGAATTATAACGTGTGCTCTTCTGTTCTTTTCATGCTTTAGTATTCGTTTCATAAAATGCTAAGCATTCGTGCTGGGACAGCATATCCCTCCGTTCTGCTACTTCAGGACGCTGGCACCTCCCCCTCTTCGCACCTGCACTTCCAGAACACGTCTCCTGTCTGTTCTGGCCCCACGATGGTGGAATGACCTCCCCGTGGAGGTCAGAACAGCTGAGACACTGACCCATTTCAAGCAACGACTGAAGACTCACCTCTTCAGGCTGCACCTCTCCCCATCCCTCCCTATCTCCCTGTAATCTCGTAAATGACTGTAAGCTTAGGGTTGTAACTAGGTAGCTGTTTCGTAGGTGACTTAGCTAATGCACCTGTCTTAACTACCGCTTGTATTTTTTCCACAGACTGCGTTGTTGCTGTTCTCGTTGTGTTAGTGTTAACCAATTTAACCTTCAGGGTCCAAGTTGAACTATGTGATTGTTCCCTGCACTTGGACCAGTACTTCTCTCTAGGGTTTTCGTCATACTTGTTCCTGGTTATGGTTATACACTTTGTTGTACGTCGCTCTGGATAAGAGCGTCTGCCAAATGCCTGTAATGTAATGTAATATAATTACATAACTGCACTGGCAGCTGCCACAGCCCACCCCTATCCTGACTGGTCCCAGGCAAACATGGTACAGCCCACCCCTATTCTGACTGGTCCCAGGCAAACATGGTACAGCCCACCCCTATTCTGACTGGTCCCAGGCAAACATGGTACAGCCCACCCCTATCCTGACTGGTCCCAGGCAAACGTGGTACAGCCCACCCCTATTCTGACTGGTCCCAGGCAAACATGGTACAGCCCACCCCTATGCTGACTGGTCCCAGGCAAACATGGTACAGCCCACCCCCATTCCGACTGGTCCCAGTAAACATGGTACAGTCCACCCCTATTTTGACTGGTCCCAGGCAAACATGGTACCGCCCACCCCTATTCTGACTGGTCCCAGGCAAACATGGTACAACCGCAGCTACAACTGATAACCATAGCGGTAACTTATAAAATAAATGTGAATTTTTTAATGCTATTCTATAACTATGATAAAATCTGTTTTATCAACATAATAGTAATTACATATTTAAAACCTATGACCTTCCTATATGCACTTATTGTACGTTGCTTTGGATAAAAGTGTCTGGCAAATAAATGTAATGTTATGTACTATATAATCTCCTACTCATAAATTTAAATGTTTAGCATTTATCAGATGCTCCTATCCAGAGAAACATAAACAGATTCAGTTTTAACACACAAATATCCATTTACACAGCTGGATATTTACTGAAGCAGTGCAGGTTAAAGTTACAATCTCGAAGATCTCCGTTTCGTTCTCTTTTGCGGTACCAATGGCGAGAAGCAGTAATTGCAGGTGTGTTTTTGTGTGTCATTCCCAGAGATCCAACCAGAACCAACCAGTGTCACCTGTGTGACGTCAGTCAGTTTCTGAAACCAGAAACCAGAAACCTGAACAGTGACAAGCCCAATTCCCATTATGACACTGTGCTACCCGTATCTTTTGATTAATATAATCTGGTTATTGAAATAATTAGCTTAAAAAATTGAAGATAGTTTAAATACTTATATACTTTATTTAACAAAGAAAATAATTACATATGCAAAATTTGAAACCTTCCAGAATTTTAGACAAGTCCTCAGTCCATTCCAGAAAAGTATAATGTAGTAGTTTGCAGGCATTTTAAGATGGCAAATAAGACAAATGAACGCATTTTAACAACTGCTAGCTCCAATAATACTCAGTAGATCATGAAACAAGAATAAAACAGCATCCCTAAAAACATGTGCTTCAACGGTATATTTTCATTCAACTAACTGCGTGGAAGTACAAGTGCAGTTCAGCTGATAATCTTCCACAAATGTGTGAGCTAATGTGGCTTCACCTTAGAGGCAAGCATACCTTGTGGGCATGGAGAGAGACTATAACTATAATACAGTTTATTACTGATAAAGTGGGAACTAATTAAGATAGATATATATGGTATGCAATACACTTTCAAAATAGTATCCAGTGCAATGGACAGAACAGACTGTAAAGCATTCAAATTCCAAGTGAACTCTTTACTGACTCCATTAGTAGAGCATTGTAGTATTTCAGGCGTACCAAACCTAAAGTGACACAAGTTAATGGAAATCATATTTTTGTTGAATTGATGTCATGGTTGTGCATGAAGTCCGCTCACCATTTAAAATTATTTGCAAAAGAGTTTTCTTCAGGACAACATGGCTGTGAAGAGGCAAGGTCTTCTATTCTCACACTTGGGACGAAAGGAAAACACTCATTAAATAATCATATGCAACAGCTTGGAGGTTAATATTACAAGACATATTCAAAGCAACACTGGAGCATATACCCAGTCCCAGAAGGAATAAATACTGGCAGGTTGTGTGGAATGTGTATATTTCTCAATGACACTCATTTGAGAAATCTCAACACAAGGCCAGGACACAAGACATAGGAAACAGGACAGGACATAGCACACGGGAAACCAGACAAAGGGCACAGGACAGGACATAGGACTCAGGAAACATGACATAGGACATACGTAGGGCACAGGGTTGTTTAACATTCCCTGAGATTCTGTCCCTGTAAAACAGAACATAAATAATGGTCTGATTCTAAAATTCTCAAGTAGTCTTTTCACAAATTTGTTTTAAAATGGCAATACACTGTGGTTCCAATATGTTCAAACAAACAAACAAGCAAGAAAGCAAATGAATAAATAAATAAATAAATAAATAAATAAATAAACTGTTGGCTACTCAATGCTCTGTTATCTGTAGCTCCCTAGATGTCAAATGCAGTAGGGCTAAGGCTTACTTAACTGTGAGTATGTTTTGTCCAGTACATACATTTGACACATTCATAATTAGAAAAGAATCAGCTACACAGTCCATACATAATTTCTTCTTGAAGTAAAAATATTGTCCTTTCACTTCCATAAACTTGTGTACTAGTGTCAATAATAGGAAGCCTCCTTCATATATTTTTATATTTCAAAGAAATCTCCTTTTTCGTAAACCTGGGTTCATAAAGTTGGGTTCACAGGTGCAACATGATTATATTTGATTGTACACAGATACCTAGACTTCACAGTAACAGGGAATGAAAAAGTAAAGTGCTGAAAGTTAAGATGTATTTTATGACACTAATGTTATACCTCTAAAAATAAAGGTCAAGTTCGCTCTTCTTTGGCTTACTTGATGCTGTGGATTTTAAGGATTTTATGTCTGAGTGACCACATGTCTCCCTTCAGCATTGCCATCTAGTTTGGCAGCCATTTTGTGTCCCTCTGTGCTGGAGCATCCTGGATCTTTGACCTCTTCTTCTGAGGAAGCTGGATACATGTGATTGCTTCTGGCTTTGGGATTGCCATGGGAATTTCTAATGTCATTAGTCTGTCCCTCAGTCTCTAAATCCATGGAGTTTTCTCTAGATCCTTGCTGAGATTCCATAGAAGACTTTGTTATTTGTCTCATCAGGTGATTTTTAAAGTCCTTTTCTTCCTCACCACAGTAGTTAATATTGTCTTCCCCATCAGTCTCCTCAATAGTATCCGCTTCCTCTCCACACCTCTCCTTCTTGTCTTCCTCTTGATTGCTTTGTTTTTCCTCTTCATCCTCATGCTTCTTCTCCTCCTGCACCTCCCTCACTCCCCTGCTCTTTTTATTTACAGGTACAGGCCCAGAACCCTCCCTGTCTGCCTCCAGCCTGTCTCCACCCCCTGTTTCCCTTTTCTCTTCAGTCTTTTCTGTGCCTGCCCTGCCAGATTCATCATCATCTGCTTGGTTGCCTAATTCCTTATTTGCATCATCTGCCTCATCTTCCTCTTCCTCCTCGTTCAGCTCATTCTCAGCTACTTCTTCATTTTTACTGTCACCAGTGGCACAGCCTTCATCACCTCCATCCTCTACTTCCTCATCTGCCTTTGAGTCTTCTACTTTCTTTCCATCACCTTTTTCCTCACCTTCATCTGCTCTTGTTTCATCTGCATCTGTCTCTCTTTCTTTATCCTCCTTTTCCTCTGCAGCCTCTTCAATGTCCTCAGCTTCATCACCCCCTTCCTCTGCTCCACCCACCTCTGCTCTACCCTCCTCACCTTCCTCTGTTTCATCTTCAGCTGTCTCCTCTTTCTGCTCAACCACACCTTTCTTTTCCCCTTCCCCCTCTTGAGCTAGTCCCTCCTCTCGACTGGATTTTTTAATTGTGCAATAATGCTCTTCATCGCCATTCTCCTCTTCTGACTTCTCCGGCACCAATTTAAGATTTTCAGCTTCCTCATTATTTCCAGCCAGTGCCTCCTGCTGTCCAGTTTGCTTCTGCTGGGATGGCTCCTGTTTCTTCTGCAGGATTTTCCGGAGATCAAAATCCTTCATCTGCGGAGGAGGATTCACAAACTCAGGTGGGATAGATCTGGCAGCCATTTTCTTCTTCATGCAGGTGTCACAGGGACAGAAGTCATCCTCACTGCGCTGGTCGCTGTAGTCGGTGGCTGTAGCGGTGAAGTTTTCCTCGCTCCTGGAGAGGGATGAGTAAATGGACTTGTTGCGCATGACCCTGAGCCGCTGGCGCCGCTGCTCTGTTTGCTGAGTAGACTCCCGTGTGATGGCCTGCAGGGACGACCTGGGGCCTCTCGCTGCCCGGCTCTGGATCTTCTTGAGTTCCCAGCTGATACTGGACTGTATCCTCATGTGAACTTCATCCTTGAGCTCATTTATCATAGTGTCAAGCAGCACACTCTCATCCAGATCCCACCGCACCTTAAACTCTGCCATTGCTGTCATATAGTGGGACATAAACTGCTTCTCCAGTTTTTGCAACAGGTTCAGCACCCAAACAGGATCAGGGTCCTGGGTGGTCTTTTCGGTCACCTGTGCTCTTTGGGCCGATGTGGACGTCCCAGAGCTGGTGTCCTTTGGGTCTTTCTCATCAGGGGATTTTTCTGGGTTGCTGTCATTTCTAGAACTTTTGTTTGATGAAGAGGGTGTTTCTATCACATCCTTTGGGCTTTCGCTGCTCCTGATAGTTTGTTCTGAAGACAGACCCTCTTCTTCATCCTGTTGCTCTTTCTCTGTGTCTGTTTCTCCACCCCCGGGGGTGCCCTGTACTCGACTGGCAATGTCTGGGGTGGCTGGGTCAGATGTATTCTCTAGGGCTTGCTGGGAGTTCTCCTCTCCATCACTGAACGCAATGGGCTCCTGCGGTGCATCCTGCTCTAACACTGGAGTGATCCTGCCTTGTGCTATGCCCACTTTCAGTACCTGATCAACTGTTCCCATGCTCTTCCCAGATTCTCCTGAGCTACCGCTAACATCCACTCCTGAAGATGATCTAGGATTGCACTCATCATCTGGGCTATGGTCTTTCAGCTGACTTTTCTGCCTGGTCTGGTTGCAGTCTAGGGGGTCAGAGAGCCAGAGCGACTGCAGGATGTCCATCACCTCCTGGTATTTGTCACTTTTGGCCTTCACATCTGCCGGGTCAGAGCCAACCAGCTGCAGCTTAGTCAGGCAGTCCAGCAGCCCTTTAGCTGAGGAGCTGATTTTCCGCCCATATACTGGGGACACTTCAGGCAGGCTGTTACACCTGTCCAGCTTGGAGCTCAGTAGTACCTTCATCACCTGTACAGAGGAATGGCAGCCCTTGGTAAAGCTGTCTCTTATGAGGCATTTTGACTCAGGAGACTGGGCCATGTCAGTGGTGTCTGGGTGTTCTGGTTCTGCTGCCTCTGGAGCACCGAACTCGTCCTTTATTTTCTCTGGAGTCTCAGCTTTTATCTGCTGCTCCTTTCCCTCCTCAAATGCCTGATCACCCCCAGTTACATCATTAGTCAAGTCTTCTGATTCCTTTTGTCCCTCCACAGCTTCTCTCCCCTCACAGCACTCCTCAAAGTTGTCTCCACCTTCATAAATGGAGTTGTCTGATGGTATCTTCTTCAGCCACTCATTCACTACCTCTATAGGGGAGGTGTCTGGTAAGCTTGAGGGCACGAGTTCTGACATTTCATCTTCTACCTTGTGCCGAGAGGAACTGCTGCCCTTCTGGGTTCCTGATTTACAGCTCTTCTCACTTTTGTAGTTATTTTCATGCTTGCCACAGTCTATCACTTCAGGAGCCCCGTTATGCAAACTTTCAGAAGCGGTGGACTTAGGCCTTCCCATAGCTTGTCTAGAGTTACAGTTTTTCCTCAGAATATCTGCTGCAGACAGTGAGTTAGACAGGATACTGTCGCCAGAGTTTCCCAGCAGCATGGCAGGTCCTTTATGACTGTGAGACCTTTGCTTTGGCAAACTCGGACTAAGGTGATCTTGAGAACTGGCAGAGTTTGGCCTTGAGGCTTTCTCAACTTTTAAATCATTTATTGGAACTTTCTTACTTGATTTTGTCTTCACTGACTGAACACTCCCATTAATGCTTTCAGGTTTTGTAAGCTGCTCTTTCACTTGCAAGTGAGAGGAAGCATTGGACTGACTGCTTTTTGGTCTCTTGTCAGCTGCTGTGATGCAGTGATTTTTCATTGTTGATTTGCTGGTTGTTGAGTGTGCAGAAGCCTTGGAGATGGACCTGGGCATTGTGCCTTCACCTACACCATTGCTCCTGCTACTTCTGGAGCTAACACTGGAGACCTCCTCACCTGCCACTGCATCCACTTCTCTTTCCACCTCACTGGGAAATTTCCTAGCATTCTCAGCTGCCCAAGAAGTCTTACTTGCTGGTTGGGAATGTTTAGATGGGGATTTATTTCTGGATGCTTTTGACATGGCAGAGGAGGTTCTGTCCTTATGAACATGCAAGTAATGATCTGATTCACTTTTTCTGGAGTTTTTTGTGCTTGTAGACTTAACACTTGCTACCTCTGTCTCACTACCTGAAGCCATCCCTGAAGTAGCTGAAGCTGGTGTACCTGCTTGTGGAGAAGAGCCTTCAGTCTCACATGCCATTGGTAAAATAGTTGTTTCTGGTGTCGACCTTTCTGACTGGCCCTGTGATTTGATAGATCGAGCTGAGACCAGTGAGTTTTCAGATATAGTGCTCCTGAATCTCTCTTCTGCATCACTAGTAGCCTGTTCTTCCACTGCACCAATGGAGATAGACACCATGGATGTGGGAGTTACAAGCCTCTCAGAGTCACTGTGCTGTGATTTTGCAGATTTCACTGACACTACTCTGGCCACCCTCTCTGCATCTGCTGGTGTTCCATCCCTCTCTGATGCAACACAATGACACTTACTGGACTTCTGTGACCTTCCAGAGGCTGTGGTTTGCACAGAAAAGGTGCTGCCTGCCCTGTCATTCCCCTCCTGCTCTGACCCTGGTGCTGCAGGGCTTGAGGCTCTGTCTGATGCTTCCTTGAAACCATTGTGGATTAGCTTGCTGGATGACCCTGACTTGACTGAAGCTTTAGAGCTCAGAGAAAGTGCACTTGCTATCCTTGTCTCAGGGTTCAGGGGTCCTATGTCTCCATTCAGTTCTGCAGCAGCAGTAGGCCCCTCTGATTTATTCGATTTCCTGGACATCGCACAGCTGTTTGACTTAGCTGATGTTGCAATTGGGGCTCTTTCTGTGTTATCTAATTTAGCTGATGGCTTGGTGGATGCTTTTGATCTGGTAGATGATGTTGTGCACTTGGACATCCCACTGGCTCCTCTTTCCACAATTTCCCCTGGGCTTGTTGCAGACGCTGGTGTAAGAGCCCTTTCAGACAGATTTCCCTGGGACACGTTTGACCACTTTGAGTTTGCTGACACATTTCTTTTGGTAGACATGGTGCTATCTGGTCGTTTTCCATTCAGGTCCTCTTTCTCCCTGCAATCCTCAGCCACTCTTTCTGGCTTTTGAGTTACAGCTCTTTCTGATGCAGTGAGCTCTGAGCATCTGGAGCTCTTGGATTGCTCTGAAGTGTGTGATTTATCTGACATGCTGCTGATGGCCATCCCCGCTACACTACCTGCTATTTCCTCTGAAGCTTGTCCATTGGTATCCTCTGATTTAGCCAATCTGGCCACTGATGCATTATGCTCAGACGTGCACTGTGCAGAGGGGGTTGTTTTGCCTGAATCAGCAGAAATGGATTTTCCTTCTGCCTCCCCCTCTGCAGGACACACTGACACCATCAGCCCTGCGACTGACCGACTGCATGCACTGCACATGGACCTGTGGCTCTTCCCAGATTGTTCTGCAACTCTGGATTTGATGGATCCAGCACTGGCAGCTCTATCTCCAGGCTCTGGCTCCTCTTGTTCCTTATCGCCTTTGGGGGGGTTTCCTGAGACATTAGATGTTGGGGTTTCTGTTCCAGCGGTGTGCTCAAATTTGTTGGACTTCACAGAGCGGGTTGATGCATTTGACCCAGCAGATGCTGCAATTGCTGATCTGGGATCAGCCTCTTCTGCCATCTCCTCCACATCTATTTGGGCAGGAATCTCCGATGCTTGTGTCCCAGCTGTCCCATTGGACCCTTGGCAGTGCAGACACACATGTGCATTCGTGGACCTACTCAAGGTCTGTGTGCCTGTGGATGTGTTGCTGATGGACCTTTCCTCTGTCTCCCCAGTGGCACTTTGGCCTGTGCCCTCCAGTCCTGTAGTGGACACTCTCATACAGCAGCTGTGCTCTGATGTTTTGGATGCTCTAGAGGCTCTTTTGCAGTCCCCCTGTGCTCCCTCAGTCTCTGAGGAAGCTCCACCATGACACTTGGAGGTCTGTCTGGACAATGCACCACTCTTCTTCCTTTTTTCATCTTGCTCTGCTTCGTTTGGGAGACTGTCTGGCTCTGGGGAGGCAGCCTTGTTGGACTTACGGGGATGTGAGGAGTGGGCGAAGCAGTTGGACTCCCTGCTGGGGGGTCTGGGTGTGAGATGGATGATGGGTGAAGCAGAACTGGTAGAGCAATTCAACTTTGTGTCTATGGCTGACACTTCAGGGTTTTCTTCTGGGGTCCCTGCTAGCTGCAACTTCTGATTATTTGCAGCAAGCTGCATACAGGACCTCACAGATGCTCTGGATGCACTAAGCGGGAGGTCCTCTTCTTCATCATTTTCATCATCATCCTGGTCTTCCCTGAGAGCTTCCAGCACCTTGGAGGAGTTACTGATGGCAGATGTCGGCCGATCCTCTATCACCCCATTGACCTTGACGCTGATCTGCTCTTTGTGTGAGCAAATGGAACTGCTGCTGTCAGGTCTGGCCTGGTCACATTTGGTGTTGTTTTTTTGGCCTCCCCTGGGCCCCGGAGATGCAGTGCAGATTTCACTGTGGCTACAGCAGCGGCTGACGGAGCAGAACTCCACCCTGGTGTCTCTGTCCTCTGCTGTTTGCTGGATGCAGGTGGCCTTTTCCACCACACGCTCAGTGTACTCCTCGCTAGAGCATGACACGGTGTGCATGCTCGCCACAGATGCCTTCTTGCAGACAATTTTGCACGACGAGGTGCTAGAGCTGGAGGAGCGGGCGGGTCGGGAGGGGTCCGGGTCACTGTGGAGAGGGTGCTTCCAGATGTCATACTCTTGGCAGTGATTGCAGCAGTTTTGGCAGCGGGACTCTTCCAGGAGCATCTGCTCCAGCTTTGTGGTGTAAGTGTCCTCCACTTCACAGCCGGGAATGGACTCCGGCTCTGAGAAGCCCTGGGTTTTTCCCTGCTGGAGGCCGCTGGGCTCCTCCTCTTTCCCCAAACAGCACTCAGTCCCAACGGCAGACTTCTTAATCTCTGTGGACCACTGGAGCGTTTCATCGTTCAGGAGGCAGAAACGCACACTCATATGCACAGAGAGGCTGCCATCCTTGTTGACAATGACTCTTTTTTCAATGTCATCATTTGTCAGGCTCCCCTTAGTGTAGGGGCAGGTGCCAGCACAGCCACTGTTGCCCGGAGATGCGTTGAGCCCATTGGGGTAGGATTTCTCAGAGGACAGGGAAAACCGGGTTGAGCGGTTGCTCGAATCCGACCTGGGGTGGATGATACTTTTCTTGGTCTCGAGTCCAAAGTTGACTGTGATTGAGCCATTTATAGAAACAGGAGAGATAAAATTAGCTTGACATTCTCAAATAAAAACAACATGAAGCACAAAAATATACACTTGTACATTTTTAATAGGCTGATAAGCTATTCAAAGCTATTTTCAAAGGTCTGTCAAAACATTGGGCTAAATTAGAACTGAACTGAAATGTCAACTCTAACTGTCAGTAGTCAATCTGTAGGATTCCTCCAATGACCACATCTGTCAATCAAGTCCTCACCATTGTAGAAGAATTTATGGTGAATGTGAATAAATTAAATCTGACCATTGTGGTTAGAATGTGTTGCCCTTCACTCCGATCATGCCCTCCTGGTGTAATTGTTCCATCGGTTAAGGTCTCGTGCTACATTGAAATATAAAGTAATCTGATGTACCATTTTTCTTGCTTTCCTGGCCCTCGCTGAAGGTGCTGGACTGTGACCTGTTTCTCAGTCCAGGCAGCTTCTCATCTGAGTTCTTCCGGAAACTCTCCACCAGCAGGGGGCGAAAGGGTTCCTGCCCAACACACACCAGCACACTGGGGCACTGCATCAGGCCCTGAACACTGTCAATCTGAAACACACACACACACCATTAGAGTATACACACACACACGCACACATGCTCACACACACAAACACATACTGTTACAGTATGTACACACACACAGACACATACCGTTAGAGTACGCACAAACACCTGCATGTACACCCCATTAGAGGTCACACGCACACACACACACACATGCAGACACACACGTAATGCCCAATGATAACTAAGTAGGATTTGTCTGCCAATGAGAAAAGGCTTGGAATATTCACAAACATATAACATAACATATTACATTGTTTTTTTTTTGTTGCAATTTTCTCCCATTTTCTCCCCAATTTAGTCGTTATACCAATTCCCCTGTGTGCATCACAGTCCTGGTCAATGCACTATCCTCTGTTGGTCTGGGGAGGGTGTAGACTACCACATGCCAGCCTCCGATACATGTGGAGTCGCCAGCTGCTTATTTTCACCTGACAGCGAGGAGTTTCACTGGGAGAGCGTAACGCATGCGGAAGTTCATGCTATGTCCCCCAGATCCCCTCCCTGCTGAACAGCCGCCCTGACCAACCAGTAGGATTTGCTAATGCAACGATCAGGACTCATACCCTCACCGGCTTCCCACCCGCGAACACTGCCAATTGTGTTTGTAGGAACATCTGACCAAGCTGGAAGTACCGCTGCCGGGGATTGAACCTCTGCGGTGGTAGGCGAGTGCTTATACCTCTACACTACCCAGGCGGCCCCAACATATTACATTTTTACGATTATGATTTTTTAAAACATGTAGTAAAACAGATAAATATTAAAACAATTCCTGAGACATTCATAAATCTCTAAATTCAGGGATATCAGGGAAATAAATGGGTGAAATTCTAGACTCTTAAGACATTAATAATCAAAAATCGCTTTCTCTGTAACAGAGCAACACATTTAAACAAGGGTTGCTGTTTCATATTCACACAACAGTGGGCAAGACTACTGTATAATAATTATAAAAGTACTGACAAAAAGATACTTATATAATTCAAGATCAGAGTTCAGTGGATGGATTTAAATCAAAGTCTCAGCTTTGATCACTCTCTTCCTTGCCTCAGCAGGTGACATAACCTGCCAGGATTAGCTTCACGTCACACATACCTGGCCTACCTGCACTACACGCAGAATCCTGATAAGCTGACTAAGAAAAAGGAGGAACTCAATTGCTTAAAAGAAAAAGATTTTGTTCAAGTAAGGATGACTAATATGTGCCATATTATATATTAATTCAGGATTCAGTAATATATTATATATTAATATATAATATGGCACATATTAGTCATCCTTACTTGAACAAAATCTTTTTCTTTTAAGCAATTGAGTTCCTCCTTTTTCTTAGTCAGCTTATCAGGATTCTGCGTGTAGTGCAGGTAGGCCAGTTTCCACTGATGACAGCTCAAAATCAAAGGTTTTAAAAAAGGTGATTTTAAATCAATATTCTGCATTTCCTGATATAAACCTTTCTGTGACTTTAACTAAGCCATAAACCAGACATTCAACTCAAACTAAAACAACACTGTGTAGGGAAAATTTTGAGACTCCCCATGATTGTGATGACGTCACATGTTAAAGTTAGGGTGTTCCCATCAAGGTTGGGCCAGATGTATCCTCCTAATTATCAGTAGTTATAGATAAGTTTTCATGAGTATGACGACTTCAATATGCGTCATGATAACGTAAGCATCTACTCATATAATCAAAACAGTAGCCCTATCAGTAGTTATAGATAAGTTTTCATGCTTGTGACGACTTCAATATGCGTCATGATAACGTAAGCATCTACTCATATAATCAAAACAGTAGCCCTATCAGTAGTTATAGATAAGTTTTCATGCTTGTGACGACTTCAATATGCGTCATGATAACGTAAGCATCTACTCATATAATCAAAACAGTAGCCCTATCAGTAGTTATAGATAAGTTTTTGTGATTGTGACGACTTCTCTATGCGTCATGATAAAGTCATATAATCAAAACAGTAGCCTTAGAAATCTTACTATCAGTAGTTGTAGATAAGCTTTTGGAAACGCAAGAAACCACAGTATCAACTGTAGAAAAAGAGCATGAGAACGCAGTAGACTTAGAAATCATATATACATATTCACTCACTCAACAGAAAAGAACTAGTCACTGAACAGATAAACACTAACTAGAAAACTAATATTTTACAGTGACCCATATGTAACTTGTATGTTTAATGAAAAAATTACAGAAGGCTGAGACTTATATGCATACTGGAAAAGTACAGAACAAAGAAAGTCATTTTGGTGCCAAGAAGGTCAGGTTGACCCAGGAAAGTCTGTCTGGTGCCAACCAGGTCAGATAAGAGATGGTTAAAATAACATCATGTCGTACCAAGAAGAACAGGGGGCTGGGATTTACGTAAATGTATAAGGGGTTATGGAGTTTGTGGAGTACATTTTGTGTATAAAAGGATTGTAAAACTGACAGTCGTGGTTCAATTCGGCGGAATTGTTCCGGCTTTGTTGTGCACATGCACCGGTGCAAATAAAGTCTAAACCTTTCTGAAGAGCTTGCTGTTGTGCTGTCTTTTCCCTCGTGAAGTAGTTTTCTACAGATTAGCGATCGATTGGACTCAGAGAATTTTGTCGTTTTCCTAGACCACGACAACTGCTTTCGGGCAGTATGGAGGACACACACACACACACAAACAGCAGCACACTGTGACACAGCATCAGGCCCTGTACACTTTCAGTCTGAAACACACACACAGACACATACACACACATACACACACAGACACACACACACACACACACTCACACACACACACACACACACCTACACACAGACACATACATTCACATACACACACACACACACTCACATACACACAGCATGGAGAATGCTCCATGAAAAATGAAAATGGATTCTAAGCTCAGACTCTCAAATGGAGGAGTCTCATAAGGCATTTTAGCATGACTAAAGAATAGGATTAATTAATTGAATAATCAATGACAGTTTTAACAGGTTGATAAATTATGAACTGTATTACACAAGATGCACTGACAGATTTTCTGCCTGGACAACGTTATGGAACATAGATGGGTGCCTGGAGACAGTTCTAATCTCTCATAGGTCCTCTGAATAGCCGAGTCTGATATAACTGTATTTCTGCTATAATACAAAAACTAATCAGAGACCTGTGAGAGAATAGAAAAAAATAACTAGCTAGCTCACTTGCCAACCAGCAGGCCCAAAATAGCAAGTAACTTCAAAGCACAAGAATGTCTGCCAGCAAATGCAAAGTTTAACAGGGAGAAAAATGAGTAGGGCTGACATTTGTCTGGCAAGGTGCCTTGTAAGATCGACACTGATCATATGATAACGTTGTTCAGTCTTGACACATTTCAAGTAAGTTTGCTGATGGACTGTAACCTGACTACAACATACATAGGTAAAGGTGAAAGATGAGAGGGTAAAAGTGAAAGGTGAGAGGGTAAAGGGTAAAGGTGAGAGGATAAAGGTGAAAGGGTAAAGATAAGAGGGTAAAGGTGAAAGGTGATAGGGTAAAGGTGAAAAGTGAGAGGGTAAAAGTGAAAGGTGAGAGGGTAAAGGGTAAAGGTGAGAGGATAAAGGTGAAAGGGTAAAGGTGAAAGGGTAAAGATAAGAGGGTAAAGGTGAAAGGTGATAGGGTAAAGGTGAAAAGTGAGAGGGTAAAAGTGAAAGGTGAGAGGGTAAAGGGTAAAGGTGAGAGGATAAAGGTGAAAGGGTAAAGATAAGAGGGTAAAGGTGAAAGGTGATAGGGTAAAGGTGAAAAGTGAGAGGGTAAAAGTGAAAGGTGAGAGGGTAAAGGTGAAAGGTGAGAGGGTAAAAGTGAAAGGTGAGAGGGTAAAGGTGAAAGGTGAGAGGGTAAAGGTGAGGGCCCCTGACCTTGTGCCCATCCAGTGTGTAGAGTTTGCGGATGTGGCAGTTCATGAGCTCGGAGACCTCCTCCATGAAGGTGCGGAGGGTGCGGGTGGAATGGCGGCTGACGATGACGGAGCGCCGCACAGCGGGGTCCGTGTTCTTCACCAGGACGATGCGCTTGGGGTGGCGGGGGTAGCGGCTGGCAGGGCGCGCCGGCGCCTCCTCTGGCCGGGAGGGCTTCCTGCGGCCGCTGGGAGGCCGGCTGTGGTGCCAGATGGCGGGGCCCTTCCCAGCAGCCTCTATGTCGATGGGCTTGGCGCAGTGGCGGTCGGAGCACAGGTAGCAGCCGCCGTCCTGCAGCTGGTCCAGCTGGCGGATTCGGTGCGTCCCGCGCGGGGTGGTGATGGTGCGCACCCCAAACGGCAGCGGAACCTTCCGGGACAGGTCGTCCAGCAGCGCGTCGAAGCACTTAAAACTACGCCGGTGGATGGCCATCCTCACACCCCCAAACTGGGCGTCGCCGCTTTTGAAGAAGGTGATCCTCTTGGCCGGGCTGCTGGAGGTCACATGGGGGGTGCGCTTCAGAGGGGCCGGGGGCGTGTCATACCTGGGCGGGGTTTCGTTGAGAGAGGAACCTGGAGGACCTGTCTGCATCCTGCACTCTCACTGCACCCTAAAACAGAGCCAGGAAACACAGGTTAATAACACAGTAATAGTTAGTAACTATCCTGGCTGTCTGTAGGTACAAGAGGAAATAACTGAAGTACACTTTAAAATATGTGTATTATTGATATGCTATAATGATTTGTCTTTAACACTGCATATCCCACAATGCACAGCTGTGTTCTTTAGTATTGCTGTCCTTTTTAAAACTGCATATCCCAAAATGCATTTCTGTGTTCTTTACCAAGCAGCCAAAACCATACTGCGTTTTGGAAACTCACTTCCTGGTCACGTTGAAAGACACTTCTCACTAGTGCCAGTGTGGTTGGTGTTTCAGGCACTCGTTTTAGCGCAAGTCAATGGTAACAATATGGTCAAAATACAAAGTCAATCATTTTATTCCCACAAGAAAATGTAGTCACAATATCTGTTTTTTTCTTCTTCTAATGTCTCCACGTGGTGATTTGTTAAGTCATTGTGTTCTTTGGACAATACTGTAATAGTCTCAGTGTCTCAGGCACTTAGTGGATGACTGGACTTTATGCCCATATAAGGGTCCTCCTTTTCCCCACTGTGCAGTCTCTAGCTGCAATTTGTATAACCTGGCAGCACCCACAAACTACACGTCCCAGGCTTCAAAGCAGTTTTCACCAAGCCTGTGGAGAGTCAATGGGTGGCATCACAGTGACTTGGTCTATATATATATATATTTTTTACAGTCTATGGTTCTTACACAGCTTATCCCATAATGCACTGGTATGATCATATACAGTATTATGCTGATTTATTTCTCCTTCATTCATCTTAGCAGTGTTTAGTTTGTAGGCCATTTAATGAGCATCGCATATTTAGAAATGGATGAACTAGTTTCCCAGTATTGTTTTTATATAAATCATTCTGTTTTTTTTGGTCACTGTTATTCTCTGTTTAGGTCTGCCATCACAAAACAGCATTTTCTGTTTCAACAAAAGTAAATGATATGTGAGTGCAGTAGCTGAGACATACCAGACACGTTTACTGTGGGTAAATGGTAAATGGTAAATGGACTGTAGAGAAAAGGGTGAGAGAGCAGAGAGGATGTGCACACAGAGGTGTGAAGCAGGTTGGGTTTTAGCATCCTCAGAGCTGCATGGCTATAAATATGCTCCCCTGTAGGACAGCGAGCTTCAGAATAAAAGTTCAAAGATCTGCTATTTCAGGAGCAGGAGAAAGCGCCCTGTCACCCTGGAAGAGAAAACAAACGGTAGAAATATCCCAGGAAACAGCCGTGCCACGTTCAAAGTAGAGCAGCAGTGCAATAAATGCAACATCTAAGAGACGCCCGCACCTTCTGGTGCTAAAAAAGCACAGCAGCCCACATCTGACCCAGAAGCAAAAGCTTATTAGATAACCTAATCTCCCTTAAGGTTGCCACGGCAGCCAAAACCGGCCAGGGGCCCAATCAGGGCTGCATCTGAGACTTCAGGAAACAGTCAGTCCCCAAGTTTTCCACCTGCTCTCATCTCTCACAGATTTTTGTTTTTACAACATATATGCCATTAAGTCAGTTATTCAGTCTGTCTTACTCATAAAGACCAGAGCTTTCACCCAGCAAGTGAGACACATTCTATTCTGAAAAAACTTCAGGCAATCCTGTCATTGATTCACTTCATAAATGTATTAAAACAACAAATCTTATACTTTATACACTCTTATGCCACATGACTACCATATTTCCCACTTACCATCGTAGCAATAATCTGTTTATTAGCTTTCATTATGTTATCTAACTACTTTATGATTAACATTATTGGCACAGTCAGCTATTAACTTCTGTACAAGATGAAAGTAGAGGAGAGACCATAGATAAAGGTACCAACAAGTACCAGGTGATATAGATGCAGCCATCCAGACCTAACCATGCCTAACCAGGCCGAACCATGCCTAACCAGGCCGAACATGGCCTAAACAGACCTAACCATGCCTACCCTGACCTAACCATGCCTAACCAGGCTGAACATGACCTAAACAGACCTAACCATGCCTACCCTGGCCTAACCATGCCTAACCAGGCCGAACATGACCTAAACAGACCTAATCATGCCTACCCTGGCCTAACCATGCCTAACCAGGCCGAACATGACCTAAACAGACCTAACCATGCCTACCCTGGCCTAACCATGCCAAACCAGGCCGAACATGAACTAAACAGACCTAACCATGCCTAACCAGGCCGAACATGACCTAAACAGACCTAACCATGCCTAACCAGGCTGATCATGGCCTAAACAGACCTAACCATGCCTACCCTGACCTAACCATGCCTAACCAGGCCGAACATGACCTAAACAGACCTAACCATGCCTAACCAGGCCGAACATGACCTAAACAGACCTAACCATGCCTACCCTGGACAACCATGCCTAACCATGCCTACCCTGACCTAACCATGCATAAACAGGCCTAACTGAGCCTAACCAGACCTAACCAAGCTTAACCAGACCTAACCATGCCTAAACAGACCTAACTGGGCCAAGCCAGACCTAACCATGCTTACCCTGACCTAACCATGCCTAATCAGGCCGAACATGACCTAAACAGACCTAACCAAGCTTAACCAGACCTAACCAGGCCAAACCAGGGCTAACCTGACCCAACCAGACTTAACTGTATAAAACCAGGCTTCACCACACAGGGTTTAAACAGTCCTGCATGCAGACTGCAGATTGCATGTCCGGTTCTTAGGCCTTGTTGGGCATATATTAAGATAAGACATTACAATGCAATAAAAAGGCATTATTTCATTTAAATTTCATTTAATTTTAATTTATCTTTTATACATATAAATAAACCACATTCAAAAGCATTCAGATAGCCCATAATTCTGGGAGAGCATTTATCTTTATAAATATGCACAGCTCAAGCACACAGCGTGATATTTACAGGTGTGTAAATATTCCTCAGAATACAGGGACCTGTATGTACATATTAACACTGTCACACACACTGAGTCCTGCCACTATGAACACACACACACACACACATGCACATGCACTCACACACACACACACACACACATACTCACTCAGAAAAATACACACACACACTTACATACATCACATACTCACTCTGTCTGGGAACATGATCCAGATGATGAGGTCACCCCCTATAGAATTTCTCTTTTTGGGGAAAGGTCCTCACACACACAGTGTTTGCTCCATACAGCGGGAGTGGCAGCAGGCTAGTTAGCTGTGAGTTCAGAAGCTCTCCTGCCACTAATCAGCTGCTTGCCAGGCTAAGGATAGAAGCAAAGCCTTCGTAATCACCCTCAGCGCCTCTCCAGTCAGCGACAGCACCCTACGCAGGACTGCAATGGCCACGTGAAGACCAGCAAAGAGCATCGTCAGAGTCAATCAGCAGCACGGGCCATTTAAAAAAGCCTCTCATAGCGTCGCATATGCTAACAGATTATGAAAATGTCTCATAACAGACTGTGAAAACATCTTACAACTCACCAGTCTAATAACATACTTGAAAAATATCTAATAACACTAAAATTATTTATTGCATAAATGTATGCACATGCACGTGCATGTATGTGCACGCTCATACAGGCATGCACAGACATGCACATACACGCTCACACACGCATGTTCAATCACCCCTGCACATGCACACACATGCACGTTCATGCTCTCTCACAGGAACACCCTGCTTGGTATCCCTTGTCTTTACTACAGCTGTGCAGAGTAAAATGCTCAGTGCTAGTTTTACTCTGGCAGAGTTTATTAAATGGATTCTCTCAGAGTTGATTAGACGTTGATGTGATCACGTGATGTTTCACATGCCAGAGACGGCCATCAGACAGGTGGGTCTGGGGTCTACAGCTCAGGGCCACTCTAACCTGCCAGGTGGGTCTGGGGTCTACAGGTCAGGGCCACTCTAACCTGCCAGGTGGGTCTGGGGTCTACAGGTCAGGACCACTCTAACCTGCCAGGTGGGTCTGGGGTCTACAGCTCAGGACCACTCTAACCTGCCAGGTGGGTCTGGGGTCTACAGGTCAGGACCACTCTAACCTGCCAGGTGGGTCTGGGGTCTACAGGTCAGGACCACTCTAACATGCCAGGTGGGTCTGGGGTCTACAGGTCAGGACCACTCTAACCTGCCAGGTGGGTCTGGGGTCTACAGGTCAGGGGGCCACTCTAACCTGCCAGGTGGGTCTGGGGTCTACAGGTCAGGGCCACTCTAACGTGCCAGGTGGGTCTGGGGTCTACAGGTCAGGGCCACTCTAACCTGGCCAGCAGTGCTGCTGGTTTTCATTCCTCCCCTCTAATCAGGATTGATTTAGACCTGGGACAAGAGGCGAGTTCAATCTCTGCTCAATCAGTTCCTGTAATCAATTAATTGACTATCAGGTGGAAAAGAAACCCGTCAGCAGTCCCAGCCCTGAAAACCGTCAGCAGATCTGAGTATCCCTGCTGTAGGCTCGGGTGGCACAGTGGAATAGGTATGAGTGTGTGAGTGAATGGACAGTGAATGGTGTGTGTGCCCTGTGATGGATTGGCAGCCTGTCCAGGATGTATTCTGACCTCTTGTCCAATACATGCTGGGATTGGTTTTATGCTGGTTTTAAATGGGTATTTCTGTTCCAGTAATGCTGGTTTTAAGTCTGTATTCATGTTCCATCAATGCTGGTTTTAAATGGGTATTCATGTTCCAGCAATGCTGGTTTTAAATGGGTATCTGTGGGTTGATGGAGGGCTGGTGGTTCTTAAACCAACAACCTTGCGTCACATGAAATAAGACCTATATATTTGTCTTTCACATGCTGTTTAAAGTCATACATTTTGATTAAATTGTTAATTGAATAGCATGTTCCTTCGGATTTGCTAAAATAACATAAAAATAAATAACATAGTTTAAATGTGATAAATGAGACTACAGTTGGAGCTAATCTCAGAAATAAAAATATAACCGAAATGATTCATAAGATTTGCTGTCAGTGTTTCCACAGCCAGAGGGGTGATTTCTGTATTCATAAACACTGGTTACCATGGCAACTTGCATTACCATCCCAGCTGGCCTGATAGTCCATGTGCATATTGGTAGTGTGTGAAAACGTGATTATGGTTTACAATCTGCACACCTCCATAAAAACAGCCGGGGAAAAAAACGTATGATGTTCATATCGGCTAATCTGCAGTTCAGCTGCACTGGAACACTTTTGCATTTGTTAATATTCGGTTATTAAGCATTTTCTGACACTTATTAAACAAGACCAGGTCAAAACCTAGTATATGGCTGGACCTCTCTGGCTGGCCAATGGTGTAACTTCATATAACTCGGCCGACCAATGGTGTAACTTCATCACTCACTCAGTCAATCAGTCAGTCACAGACATTTGCATTTGTAGGGCTGGCCCCGCTGTTGTGGTCTAGCCAAAAACAAGATCACATTTCCCTCGCTGAAGCAACGTCAGTCGCATCCTCACAGGAATATTACTATTATATCATGACTTCTGATGTTTTTCCATCAGCCTGCCTGAGGCCTACAGATGAAAATAAGCCCTAATGGCACATTTTACATTTTGTTTATTAACGTGCATTGTCCCTGTTTTTAAATAAATAAACTTAATCTTAAATCACCCATCACAAAATCACCTGTGACACAAAACCACCTTTAACACAAAACCACATTTAACACAAATTCACCTTTAACACAAAATCACCTGTAACACAAAATCACCTTCAACACAAAACCACCTGTAACCCAAAACCACATTTAACACAAAACCACCTGTAACACAAAATCACCTTCAACACAAAACCACATTTAACACAAATTCACCTTTAACACAAAATCACCTGTAACACAAAATCACCTTCAACACAAAACCACCTGTAACCCAAAACCGCCTTTAACACAAAACCACATTTAACACAAAACCACCTGTAACACAAAATCACCTTCAACACAAAACCACATTTAACACAAATTTATCTGTAACATAAAATCATCTTCAACCTAAAATCACTGATAACACAAAATCACCTGCAACACAAATTCACCTGTAACACAACCAGTGACTGAAACTCTTTGTTGATCAGCCCTGCCACACAGTGGTGATGCATTTGCATGTGATTTCTGATTGGTTGCTGTTACCTGCATATTACTTTGCTCTGCGGTAGAAAGCCGTGATCAGCGGAGACAAACAGAAGAGGAAGAGTCTTTGAGGAAGACTGTGGCCAGAATGGCGAAGTTCCAGCTGAATTCCGAGCGTTTGTGAGAGACACACACTGGCCCTGGAGCTGTAATCTGCTCTTCTGTCTCCCCCTGTAAGGAGCTTGTGCAGGGGATTGTGCTTAATGACTCATCTGCAGAGAGGATCCACCCCCTCCTGCTCACGATCTGCTGCTGCTCAGACTGGGGCTGGAGGCGAGAGAGTTAGAGACGGCTCGCATGTTACACGCTACTGTACCTGTGTGTGTTCAGTGCTAACACCTGCTGTACCTGTGTGTGTTCAACGCTAACACCTGCTGTACCTGTGTGTGTTCAACGCTAACACCTGCTGTACCTGTGTGTGTTCAACGCTAACACCTACTGTACCTGTGGTGTGTGTTCAACGCTAACACCTACTGTACCTGTGGTGTGTGTTCAATGCTAACACCTGCTGTACCTGTGTGTGTTCAACGCTAACACCTGCTGTACCTGTGTGTGTTCAGCGCTAACACCTGCTGTACCTGTGTGTGTTCAGCGCTGACACCTGCTGTACCTGTGTGTGTTCAACGCTAACACCTGCTGTACCTGTGTGTGTTCAATGCTAACACCTGCTGTACCTGTGTGTGTTCAACGCTAACACCTACTGTACCTGTGTGTGTGTGTTCCACACTAACACCTACTATAGGAGTGTGTGTTCAACGCTAACACCTGCTGTACCTGTGTGTGTTCAACGCTAACACCTACTGTACCTGTGTGTGTTCAACGCTAACACCTGCTGTACCTGTGTGTGTTCAACGCTAACACCTACTGTACCTGTGTGTGTTCAACGCTAACACCTGCTGTACCTGTGTGTGTTCAACGCTAACACCTGCTGTACCTGTGTGTGTGTGTTCCACACTAACACCGACTGTACGAGTGTGTGTTCCACGCTAACACCTGCTGTACCTGTGTGTATTCAACGCTAACACCTGGTGTACCTGTGTGTGTTCAACGCTAACACCTGCTGTACCTGTGTGTGTTCAACGCTAACACGCTACTGTACCTGTGTGTGTTCAACGCTAACACCTGCTGTACCTGTGTGTGTGTGTTCCACACTAACACCAACTATAGGAGTGTGTGTTCAACGCTAACACCTGCTGTACCTGTGTGTGTTCAACGCTAACACCTACTGTACCTGTGTGTGTTCAACGCTAACACCTGCTGTACCTGTGTGTGTTCAACGCTAACACCTGCTGTACCTGTGTGTGTGTGTTCCACACTAACACCGACTGTACGAGTGTGTGTTCCACGCTAACACCTGCTGTACCTGTGTGTATTCAACGCTAACACCTGCTGTACCTGTGTGTGTGTTCAACACTAACACCTGCTGTACCTGTGTGTGTGTGTCTGTGTGTGTTCAACTCTAACACCTACTGTACCTGTGTGTGTGTGTTCCACACTAACACCTACGTGTGTTTCATGCTAACACTTACATGTCCCTTTCATTTTAAAACCATCTATGGCAAAAGATATCATATTTACATTACATTCATTTATTTAGCAGATGCTTTTATCCAAAGCGACGATATTATGCCCTGCCAGGGTATGTTTACAGCTTAATGATAAAATGATGAAACCAGTTCTGCATTTCCTGGTTGTGGTGAAAATGGCCCTGCTAACCTTGATGGGTGCAGACAGTCTGTGCCTACCTGCACACACCACCCCCCGTAGGGCTGTCCCCCCCCCCCGACCCATTCTGTGTGCCTGGCAGTGACTCCCATTCCAGTACCTGGGCTTCCAGCCAGTTACTGCTGAGCTACTGTCCCATAGTGGCACCAGTCAGGCGGTTAGCATAGCATGCACATGAGTCCATATGGGCTGACAGGGAAGAGTTGACAGGAAAGAGGATTAAAGCTTGAGCCATCTGTACCAATCGCTAACAACTGTTAGGGGCCTTTCGGCCGATCAAGCGGACTCTGACACAACACAAACAAACAGGCTTTCGGCTGAAGAAAAAACACTTGGTCACCCTGAAACATTTAAATCTCCTGAACAGCCACAGCTGCAGCTGAGAACGTATAATTAAATACCCCATGTGGTCAATAAAGGCACGTTTGCAATAACACAAACAGAGCCTTGGGGCTTTTGGAGCATGAATGGACACTGTGGCAGGAGTTAAAACCTTTTATATGCAGAGTCCTTGCACCTAAAACTACATTACAGTAAGCATATGGGTAAGATAAACCAATATGTTTTTGTACAGGACCATTTAAAAATGGGTTGTTGATACAGAAATTGATACAGAAATTAATTCAATTACTCAAGCTCGCAAAAATATTTTCTGAATTACAAACTCCACTGAAAAACTGTAGGAAAATGGCGCCCCGAGGAAGCCGTGAGTCTCTGTAATTCTTGGTAGTGAGATCCAATCCCCGTTCACTACCAAGAATCGATGCCGCTAGCCAATCAGGGCGCGTATGTCTACCAAGAATTTACAAAGAGTTAACCAATCGCTTGCTCGACTGTCTGGGGCTGAGAGACGCGCGAATCTTAAATAAGGTAAATCGCTGTTTTATTTTCCTGCTTCTGTAGGTAAAGACAACCGAAAATTTGTGAAAAAGTTACAACAAGCGAATTTTCCTTGCCATCTAAAGAAATATTAACATTGTTTCAGCTAGCAAGTTAATGTATTATAATTGTTGTCATTGTGATCATTTGGAAAGCATTTTAGACTGTTATGGCACTGCTTAAAATATACCATAACAGATTGCGTCTGTTGTATTTAATTCTTTTTTTAAAATTGTTTCCATGATGGATATGTTTCAAAATAGAAAATGTTCATAACCGGATAAAAAGCTGGAAATGAGATTTGCTGTTTAGCAATGTTCTGAATCAGCAGCCTACAATGTAAATAAACCTTATTATAAACAATACTATTATATGTCATTAGAATGTAGAAGCTGAACATTCATGTAACAATCACTAATGGTAATTGATAGCAATGCCGTTTTTGAACACTGAATTTGAATATTTTTAAAAAGAAACCATTCTGAAGGATTAAAGAAACAGACAAGACTGTGCAATAAAACTTATCGATTTATTTTATACATGCAAATGGACACTTTTAATATATGTTTTACTCGTACCAAACTGTCATATCTGAGGTCATATCTGACATCGTTAGTTAACTTTTTAACAGCGTTTAGTTGCGTGCTTTTTAAAAAAAATGCGCGATTTGCGTTGAATTCTAACCCACGTCGTCTCAGGTAATTTTTGGTTACTCGTCTCTATTTTTGGGAACCCAATGCGAACAGAGAATACGCTATTTCCTATGCACAAAAGATTACTTTGTCAGAAGTGGGATTCGAACCCACGCCTCCAGAGGAGACTGCGACCTGAACGCAGCGCCTTAGACCGCTCGGCCATCCTGACATATGCTAGAATATTGTGCTATGAATCAATCGAATTTCCTATAGTCATTTTTATTAAATACCAGTAAGTGGTCGCCAAATGGCACAAATGCTTGGCAGGTGTGCAAAATTCCCAGCTTCACGTAAGCGCTGTGTGAGGTGCGCCCTGTTTGGCTGAAGCGTTACTGGTTTAGTCTGAGTTTGTTTCTGCAGCGTTGCCGGCGCTCCTGGGTTCTACAGAAGTTGCTATTGCTAAACTGTTTACGTTAGTTGGGTGTTTTTGTGCATGGACGACATAGTAAGTTCTCTTCTATAGTACGGTAATTAATAGGTTGGGTGGTATTTAAATATTTCCCCCCTCAATCTAAGCTGTGGCGACCCTGATTGCCTCGTGGTGGCCATATTTTCAGGTGAATGCACAACTTATTAATGTTGTACCGTTACGTATTGTCAATCTCTTACTCGTTTTGTGGGTACAAATGTCAAAATGTGTAGTGTTCATGCAGTATTCGCATGATTCTGATGCCCCAGGCCCGTTTTCACTGGGTAGTATTGATATCCTGTCGTAGTACTGCCACCTTGTGGACTGTTTGAAGAACATCGTGTTTATGTTTGCTATACTGTTGCAGAAGTTATGTTTACTTAATAACTAATAATGTCTAAGTATTTCCGACATCTTTATCGCATGTGTTTGCGTCAGGGGGCAAGAGATCGACATTCCCCCTGTAGCTTATAAACTCCAGTGGTTACTCGAGGTATTGCAGTTTAGTAAGGTGCCAAAAAGCAAATTTCCTCATTGAAGTCCAGTCAAAACTATGAATTTACCCTGACCAAATTATACTATTTTTGGCAGTACTTTAAAATTTTAAAATTTCCTCACACTGGGCTAGTTCCTCTCCAGGGACTGATTTTTTTTCTGAGCTCCTCAGCAGAAGATATAAGATTTTTCATTTACCATTCATTCCTTCACCTTTAGGTACTGTGTGCACGCTCTGGGGCCGACAGCCCCATAGTCAAACATGGCCACCTCCATGGACTGGCTTCATGGCCCATTGAACAGCTCCCATAGGAATCCATGGAGCCGGTAAGCGGAAGCTGTCTCCAGTTCTTTTATATGTTGATGGTTTGCACTTACAATGCACTATTTTATTTGAGTGAAACATTTACTGTATCTATTTTCTGTCCCTTTCAGAAACCACATCCACGCAAATGCACATATCATATCATACACACGTTACAGAGCCAGGAATAAATGCTCTAACTTCACTCAGGGGTAGCTGATATACTTTTTGACAGAAGAACTGGGACAGTTGGTGTATGACCAGCCTAGTGGTGTACAGCAGTATTCTACAGTAAGAGAACGTGTGATGTAGTGTCATGTTATTACTTAGACACTTCCGCGGGGTCACTTGCTCAGTTTCTGTTAATGATGAAGTCCATATTTACTGAAACAGTTTAGAATACACATTTGGCTAAGTCTTACAGTCCATTTGCTAACCACTTATGGTACAACTAGTTCACACTCTGATCATCTGCTTTATCAATAGCATAGTGTGCAGCAGTGTGTCTAAGTCTACAGCAGGGGGCAGTGTCTTCAGTGCTGATGCTGTATGTTCACTGCTGCCTGTAAGGTCAACAGGGAAGCAAGAAAGCCTGACTATCGCTCAGATCGAGGAACAGCTCATGTGCAAAATCATCATGTGCCTGTTAGATTAAATACCATGGTCAGTGTAGGAGGCTTACACACAGAAGAGCTAGTGTATGAAGAACAGCAATATTAGACAATCTGAGGAAAAGAGGTACAGTAGGCTACATTAAAAATAGAATAAAAACCGTCATTAATTAACACTTTGTTTCACACCTGTTCACACGGCAGCCCTATAAGTACATAATCCAGTCTGCTCTGCTGTTTAAAGGTGTGCGATACCTGTGCGTAATGAGTGGGGGAGGGGTGAGAGGGAATATACCTGTCTGTAATGAGTGGGGGAGGGGTGAGAGGGAATATACCTGTCTGTAATGAGTGGGGGAGGGGTGAGAGGGAATATACTTGTCTGTAATGAGTGGGGGAGGGTGAGGGGGAATATACCTGTCTGTAATGAGTGGGGGAGGGGTGAGAGGGAATATACTTGTCTGTAATGAGTGGGGGAGGGTGAGGGGGAATATACCTGTCTGTAATGAGTGGGGGAGGGGGGAGTGGTGAGGGGGAATATACCTGTCTGTAATGAGTGGGGGAGGGGGGAGTGGTGAGGGGGAATATACCTGTCTGTAATGAGTGGGGGAGGGTTAGGGGGAATTTACCTGTCTGTAATGAGTGGGGGAGGGGTGAGAGGGAATATACTTGTCTGTAATGAGTGGGGGAGGGTTAGGGGGAATATACCTGTCTGTAATGAGTGGGGGAGGGGGGAGGGGTGAGGGGGAATATACCTGTCTGTAATGAGTGGGGGAGGGGGGAGGGGGGAGGGGTGGGGGGGGGGGAATATACCTGTCTGTAATGAGTGGGGGAGGGGTGGGGGGGGGAATATACCTGTCTGTAATGAGTGGGGGAGGGGGGAGGGGTGGGGGGGGAATATACCTGTCTGTAATGAGTGGGGGAGGGTGAGGGGGAATATACCTGTCTGTAATGAGTGGGGGAGGGGGGAGTGGTGAGGGGGAATATACCTGTCTGTAATGAGTGGGGGAGGGTGAGGGGGAATATACCTGTCTGTAATGAGTGGGGGAGGGGGGAGTGGTGAGGGGGAATATACCTGTCTGTAATGAGTGGGGGAGGGGGGAGTGGTGAGGGGGAATATACCTGTCTGTAATGAGTGGGGGAGGGGGGAGTGGTGAGGGGGAATATACCTGTTCGCAAGAAGCGGGAGAGGGGTGAGGAGTAATCCCAGGGGTGGCAGGTCTGTTAATGGGTCTGTGCGGTGATTATTTTGGCTGAGGGGAAAGGGAAGTGTAGGCTCTGACCACGCGGAACAGCTCCGGACACGGCTCAGGAAGAACACGTCTGATCCAGGCTTCCTGTTAGCCCTGTGACTGTGCTTCAATGTCTGTTAGCCCTGTGACTCTGCTTCAGTGTCTGTTAGCCCTGTGACTCTGCTTCAGTGTCTGTTAGCTCTGTGTCTGTGCTTCAGTGTTTGTTAGCTCTGTGACTCTGATTCATTGTCTGTTAGCTCTGTGACTCTGCTTCAGTGTCTGTTAGCCCTGTGTCTGTGCGTCAGTGTCTGTTAGCCCTGTGACTCTGCTTCAGTGTCTGTTAGCCATGTGACTCTGCTTCAGTGCCTGTTAGCCATGTGACTCTGCTTCAGTGTCTGTTAGCTCTGTGATTACTTCAGTGTCTGTTAGCTCTGTGACTCTGCTTCAGTGTCTGTTAGCCCTGTGTCTGTGCTTCAGTGTCTGTTAGATCTGTGACTCTGCTTCAGTGCCTGTTAGCCATGTGACTCTGCTTCAGTGTCTGTTAGCTCTGTGATTACTTCAGTGTCTGTTAGCTCTGTGATTACTTCAGTGTCTGTTAGCTCTGTGACTCTGCTTCAGCGTCTGTTAGCCTTGTGACTCTGCTTTAGTGTCTGTTAGCCCTGTGACTCTGCTTCAGTGTCTGTTAGCCCTGTGTCTGAGCTTCATTGTCTGTTAGCCCTGTGTCTGTGCTTCAATGTCTGTTAGCTCTGTGACTCTGCTTCAGTGTCTGTTAGCTCTGTGTCTGTGCTTCAGTGTCTGTTAGCTCTGTGACTCTGCTTCAGTGTCTGTTAGCTCTGTGTCTGTGCTTCAGTGTCTGTTAGCTCTGTGACTCTGCTTCAGTGTCTGTTAGCCCTGTGTCTGTGCTTCAGTGTCTGTTAGCCCTGTGACTCTGCTTCAGTGTCTGTTAGCCACGTGACTCTGCTTCCATGTCTGTTAGCTCTGTGACTCTGCTTCAGTGTCTGTTAGCCCTGTGACTCTGCTTCAGTGTCTGTTAGCTCTGTGACTTTAGGCACATAAGATGTAAACTATTGTGTTACTCTCACTCTTATTTTACTGTGTACAGTGCCTATGGTTTTGAGAAAAACCTGATTCTGGTTTTTGCATACATACGTTTTGGAAAAAAGAAATGTTTGCTGTTAAACAGTCTGTCATTCTTTAGAGCAAAGCTCTTGACCTCTTGTAACTGAAATTTTTAGCAGGACTCCAGGGAACTTATAGTATTTAGGTAACACTTCATTGTAAAAGTAAATGAATTGAATGTCTGGTGTTGTGTTTCTGACTGCTTTTCATAGCTACCCCTTTAAACACCAAGAAATCAAGCATCAGCAAAGCGTATTTCAGTAAAGTTAACCATGCTTCTAACAAGCCTCAAACATGGGCCATTTAATCTGCCTAAAGTACATAACCGTATTTGTCTGTGCGAATATTCAGCCACATATCATTCTCCACATATCATCATAACATATCAAATGTGAGATAAAATTACATACACCCTCACTGCTCACCAAAAAACCTATCAGTGTGTGTGTGAGCTTGTTCATGTTTGTATGCATCTGTGAATGTCTGTATTTGCTGTGTGTGGGTGTGTGTGTGTGTGTACGTGCATGCGTGCGTCTGTGCGTGTGTGTGTGTGTGTGTGTGTGTGCGATTGTGACTGTATGTGGAGTTTGAGGACATTAAAATGGCCCCCTAAAATCAGAGCAGATGTAATCAGGTAAGCTTGTTTCCTGTTAGAGGAACAAAGAGTTCCTGTCCCTTTCAGTGTAGGTTTAATGCAGGACAGAGAGACCCAAACATCCTGACTGAGAGATTCACCTTATCATGCAGGAAACAGTGCTTCAGCATATCCTCTACACAACACAAACACACACACGCATGCGCACGCACACAGACACACACATAAAAAAACACACAGACACAGACATACACACATACGCATGCACACAAATACACATGTACACACATACTTAAGTGTGCACACACATGCACACAGACTATAGACAAAGACATACACACAGGCCTGGCCAGTTACCTGTGACTCTTCTGTAAGAGTACCACACTTATTTTAGCAAGTACACCCACTGAGATCACTTCATTCCCCACACACACTGAAATAACTTCAGTACCCATCCAGCAATATTGATTGTTTCATACTCTTGCATAAAAAGTTCCAGAGAAGCGTTGGAATAGTTTTAATCCAGGCTTAAATGACTCATAGCAATGATGGGTTGAACTTCTGGGCCGAGATTTTTTAAGCAGCCAGGTTAGCAGACCCCATGACTGATCTCACAATAGAGCTTCACAGAAACATATTTCATTTATGTGGAAATAAGTTTTGAGTACAAGTACAAGTTTTGATACTTGTAATGTGATTTTAGGTGTTTGAGTAATACTTGTTTACATTATTATGGATGTACATACATTTTAAATTGGTAATAAATACACAACCTAAAGACATTCGGAATACAAACTAAAATGAATCTATTGCGCACTTGACTCAGGTTCTGTCTGATATTCAAAATAAATGTTCTCTTGTTATTGTTCAGTGACAAAATCCATATTTCGAGTTTTGAACAATTAAAATGGCAAAATAAAAAATAAGTTTCAGATAAAGAGTTGTTTGGATCCCTGTTCTTAAACAGAAACATGAAACATGAGAGACACGTGATGAACACGCAGACCCTTAAACTGCAGTGCTTTTCTGAAACACAGATGCTGTTGTGTTTCCTCAGTATGCCATAGCCATAGATTTACTCTCTGTGAGCTATTACACCATTACACTGCTTTTATTATGAGCTTTAGGACAGGCTGTGGATGTAGTAGGCTGGGCTTATGAGAGGCTGTAGTTGCAGTAGGCCGGGTTTAGGACAGGCTGTAGTTGCAGTAGGCTGGGTTTAGGAGAGGCTGTAGTTGTAGTACGCCGGGTTTAGGAGAGGCTGTAGTTGTAGTAGATCGGGTTTAGGAGAGGCTGTAGTTGTAGTAGGCCGGGTTTAGGAGAGGCTGTAATTGTAGTAGGCTGGGTTTAGGAGAGGCTGTAGTTGTAGTAGGCTGGGTTTAGGAGAGGCTGTAGTTGTAGTACGCCGGGTTTAGGAGAGGCTGTAATTGTAGTAGGCTGGGTTTAGGAGAGGCTGTAGTTGTAGTAGGCCGGGTTTAGGAGAGGCTGTAGTTGTAGTAGGCCGGGTTTAGGAGAGGCTGTAGTTGTAGTAGGTCGGGTTTAGGAGAGGCTGTAGTTGTAGTAGGTTGGGTTTAGGAGAGGCTGTAGTTGTAGTAGGCCGGGTTTAGGAGAGGCTGTAGTTGTAGTACGCCGGGTTTAGGAGAGGCTGTAGTTGTAGTAGGCCGGGTTTAGGAGAGGCTATAGTTGCAATAGGCCGGGTTTAGGAGAGGCTGTAGTTGTAGTAGGCCGGGTTTAGGAGAGGCTGTAGTTGTAGTAGGCCGGGTTTAGGAGAGGCTGTAGTTGTAGCATGTTGCTGTGGCATTTGCCAGCACAGAGATGAGGCTGGTTTCCATGGTGCTGCTGGAACAGGAGCTGGAGGGTGTGGAGTAGGCTTCCAGGGAATGCAGGTACTGGTCAAACTCATCCCGGTCCACCTCGCCCAGGAGCTGGGCATGGACCTGCGTGTCCAGCCCCCCCAAATCCCTGTGCTCCGGAGGGGGCGAGGGCGCACCCAGGGGCAGGTGGGTGTGTGGCTCACTTTGGGAGATCTGACAGAGGCGTGTCCCATCACAGTGCAGGGAACTTTCAGTAGGGTAGGGAGGCAGAGCCCTAAAATGGGCGGGGTTTTGGACCTCTGGACAGGGGGAGGGGCACGAGTAGAAGGAGGAGTGGCTATGGTCCACGGTGTCCAATGGTGATATCTCTGGGGGAGTGGGCAGGCCGTAGGGGTAGGAGTCGCAGGTGGCAGCGGAGGACAGAGGATTCCAGAAGGTTGCAATGGTGGGGAGGGCGGGGCCAGGCAAAGCTGTGGGGGGGATGCAGGTGCGTTTGAGCTGTTTCCTCCTGCGGGGGCGGTACTTGTAGTTGGGGTAATCCTGCATGTGTTGCACCCTGAGCCTCTCAGCCTCCTCCACAAATGTGCTCTTCTGCAACACAGACAGGCCCTTCCAGGCCTTCCCTGAGAAACACACACACACACACACATCTGTGCAATCTCATTACAGTCTGTTAAAAACCTCCAAAATACAAAAATACTGAGTCTGAAACGTGCATTTTCCTGGTCTGTACTCTGTAATCTCATTGGACGTGCCCAGTTCAGGCTCATGAGTATTCAGTGAATAAGCCTGGCAACAGCCAAATGCAGTCACATAAGTGGAAAGGAGATGGGGATGTTCTGGTTTTTGCTGGGAAAAGAGTGCCACTGGCCTGACCAGGCTGACAGACTCAGTTACCCATGGGGTCAGCCACAAGAATACCAGGTCATAGCCAAAATGGGTCATAGTCATACTTCTTTTCTCTTAATGATCCAATGCATGGCTCAGTATGTAGATTGACAGGCCTGTGTGTCTCTCATAGTGCAGATCTACAGCCCTGTGTGTCTATAGCAGGCTCATAGTGCAGATCTACAGCCCTGTGTGTCTGTAGCAGGCTCATAGTGCAACTCTACAGCCCTGTGTGACTACAGCAGACGCATAGTGCAGATCTACAGCCCTGTGTGTCTATAGCAGGCTCATAGTGCAGATCTACAGCCCTGTGTGTCTATAGCAGGCTCATAGTGCAGATCTACAGCCCTGTGTGTCTATAGCAGGCTCATAGTGCAGATCTACAGCCCTGTGTGTCTGTCGCAGGCTCATAGTGCAGATCTACAGCCCTGTGTGTCTATAGCAGGCTCATAGTGCAGATCTACAGCCCTGTGTGTCTATAGCAGGCTCATAGTGCAGATCTACAGCCCTGTGTGTCTGTAGCAGGCTCATAGTGCAACTCTACAGCCCTGTGTGACTACAGCAGACGCATAGTGCAGATCTACAGCCCTGTGTGTCTATAGCAGGCTCATAGTGCAGATCTACAGCCCTGTGTGTCTGTAGCAGGCTCATAGTGCAACTCTACAGCCCTGTGTGACTACAGCAGACGCATAGTGCAGATCTACAGCCCTGTGTGTCTATAGCAGGCTCATAGTGCAGATCTACAGCCCTGTGTGTCTGTAGCAGGCTCATAGTGCAGATCTACAGCCCTGTGTGTCTGTAGCAGGCTCATAGTGCAGATCTACAGCCCTGTGTGTCTATAGCAGGCTCATAGTGCAGATCTATAGCCCTGTGTGTCTATAGCAGGCTCATAGTGCAGATCTACAGCCCTGTGTGTCTATAGCAGGCTCATAGTGCAGATCTACAGCCCTGTGTGTCTATAGCAGGCTCATAGTGCAGATCTACAGCCCTGTGTGTCTATAGCAGGCTCATAGTGCAGATCTATAGCCCTGTGTGTCTATAGCAGGCTCATAGTGCAGATCTACAGCCCTGTGTGTCTATAGCAGGCTCATAGTGCAGATCTACAGCCCTGTGTGTCTATAGCAGGCTCATAGTGCAGATCTACAGCCCTGTGTGTCTATAGCAGGCTCATAGTGCAGATCTACAGCCCTGTGTGTCTATAGCAGGCTCACAGTGCAGATCTACAGCCCTGTGTGTCTATAGCAGGCTCATAGTGCAGATCTACAGCCCTGTGTGTCTATAGCAGGCTCATAGTGCAGATCTACAGCCCTGTGTGTCTATAGCAGGCTCATAGTGCAGATCTACAGCCCTGTGTGTCTGTAGCAGGCTCATAGTGCAGATCTACAGCCCTGTGTGTCTATAGCAGGCTCATAGTGCAGATCTACAGCCCTGTGTGACTATAGCAGGCTCATAGTGCAGATCTACAGCCCTGTGTGACTATAGCAGGCTCATAGTGCAGATCTACAGCCCTGTGTGTTTCTGTGTGTCGCCTGTACCCTCATTCACATGAATAGAGAGAGTTTAAATTATAGCAGAAAGTCTTAAATAGTGGTAATGAATGTGCTTGGGCTGAAATCCAGGGCTTAAGAGTGCGTTAGAAATGCTGATTTCTCTCTCATGCTGTATGTCATTGTGGATAAGGGCATCTTCTAAATGTGTGTGATGTACTAACATTTTACCTGAGCAGTACAGTAAACCTGCAGATAATACTACAGTTAACCGCCTGCGGCTGCTCCTGAAATACAGAGCAACCCGTGCTGAATGTTTCCAATACGAAAACAACCCAGCCACAACTGCTTTGCAATATTACATCAACGCTTTCAGAATATTCAGAAGAACCCTGCCTGGGACATACCCATTGGAAGTGTGTGCTGTTGACTGAATTCACTACTAATAATAAACTAAGATGATAAATGAGATATTTGGAAAAGGTTCATATGATCACAGAGTGAAGGATTCAAAGAAGGATAATAAATCTGGGGTGCTATATGGCTTTTGACCCAATGAAGACATTTATATGAAGTGCTCAGTTTATGACATGAAAAGCATATGCAGAGACAGACCATAATTAGCCAGTAACCTATTATAGCTTTAGTAGTTTCCCTTCAAGAGCTTGTATGGCGTGTATGGCATTAGTAATGCAAGAATTAGCACTGTATTTGTACTGGCTGAATTTATTTGATTGCTTCGTGCACAGTTGGCCTGTTACACTGAGAATCTGTTTCACTATTTAGTGAAATGTGACGTTTGAAGAGTGAATTAGCATGCGGAAACTTTGCGGTCGTCGCGAGTTTAAAACTCGCAATTCAACTGAATTAAGAATTTACCTTATTAACCTATTATTCTTATTGAAAATAATTCTACTTCTATTAATCTTTCTGATTTAATTCTCTTGATTGGGTAGCCTACATTCCGGCCACTGCTATTCGAAGTTACCCTCAATAATAGACATAAGATCGTTTATCTAAATAAACGTTCTGTCAAACTGAGTCGGTCAGACCAGTGCTGTAGTGAAATGACCAACCAGCCATGAACATCTGTGTGATTAGCTCCCCTAGAGCCTGTAAAATGATACACCTTCGTCCACTTTTTGTCAGTCGTAGTCTCATTTATTTGATAAATGGAGCATAGATCTGAAAGACTACAGTGTTAAAATATTATGATGTAGGCCTAATGCCACTCAAAAGTAACGTGTAAATAATGAGTGTGTGTAATTAAACTAATGATGGGGAACTAATTGCTATAATTGGCATCTATCAAAGGGCGTAGCGCAGCAGTAATTGTTAGCTGTAAATTCCGTGTGTAGGATAATACGGGAGCCAGAGTGGCAATTTACTGAAGCAAGATTTTTTTAAAACTTACCAAGCATCTTGCTGAGCTCCGCATTATGGAGGTCAGGATTCTGCACAGCGAGCCTCTTGCGTTCATCTTTTGCCCAAACCATGAACGCATTCATCGGTCTCCGAATCCGACGATCGGAGCCGGTGTCCCGGGAGGCCCCGTGGCTAGCTTGTCCGTCAGACGTATCTCCATCCAGCGAGAAGCGCTCCAAACTCTCCGGCCGGGCAGAGTTCGCACTTATCCAAGCGGTCATCTCAGTGTCCTGAACTTCTACCTCTTCAACGACAACTGTCAACGTCCTGTCCGACATTTTCGGTTGTTTGCTGTGTTCTTTTTTAGTTTATCTGATTTCCTTAAGTGAACAGAGCAGACTATAACGTTTTCTAAACGGAATTTCAACTATAAAATCAAATCAGTTTATTTCCTGGCATTGATAAAGTCCCATTAGTTTAAATCATTTTGTGCACATCTCCGACTTTAGAAGACTGTACGTAAGATTCCCCGGTAACGCGGAGGATGCCTCTGGATTGAAGCGCTTCCTGGTTTTTTGTAAAAAGCTTGCTATATTTGCGGAGCCGGTTTCTGTTGAAACTCCGGAGGTGTACAGCTCCACCTTAACTGTAATTTAACCTCCAACATGGAAGTGGGGAGAAAACAAAATACAGCAGCTTCTGACTCGGGACTGACTTAATTAATTTTTTTTTTTTTAATGTATTAATTTTCAGGACATGTATTTTAAGGCTTTGTCTCGGTTATTATTGCTTTTTCAATTTGGCTATTTCCACAGACTTCTGGGGCATAGTAATGTTTAGAAGTGTCGGGTAATTAAATATTATATGCAATTATGTGATTACAGTATTAACTGGCCTATCGTCATTGTCGTTAGATAAATTTTACGGATCACTTTTACCAATAATCTAGTCGATGGGTTAAAATATGATCACAATGTTCACTTGAAAAGGAATAAGACTTGAAATATGTCATCATGGAAAATAACTGAAGAGCATCAACCAATTAATATTTTCCAGGTTTTACACATAGGAATGCCGCTCAACATATGACAGCGTGTGTAGTGGCAGATTACCCGTACAGTTGTTTTATAGATTATCATTTTGAAGGGAAAATAAGTTGGGTGGTCATTTATGGATTTAGCAGGGATGCGCAGAGAGCATATGACAGGTACTGAACTTGAGGAGAACCTGGAAGCAACTTAATAAAAATATTTGATTTTGAGGAAGTACATCAGATACAGGAAATCACCAAATGCCCCACGCAGCCAATTATGACACTTCCTGTGCCCACTGTGCAGCTGTTGGGAAACCTTCTAGTGCCTTGGGTACAGACTGAGTTATTCTCTCTGTGAGTGCAGACTGAGTTACTCTCTCTGTGAGTGCAGACTAAGTTACTCCCTCTGTGAGTACAGACTGAGTTACTCTCTGTGTGAGTACAGACTGAGTTACTCTTTCTCTCTCTGAGTGCAGACTGAGTTACTCTCTCTGTGAGTACAGACTGAGTTACTCTCTGTGAGTACAGACTGAGTTACTCTCTCCATGAGTGCAGACTGAGTTACTCTCTGTGTGAGTGCAGACTGAGTTACTTTCTCTGTGAGTACAGACTGAGTTACTCTCTCTGTGAGTACATGGGGTTTTATGCAGAGAGAGGGTGTAAAAGCACAGTCCCACGTGTATACCCCTAAAGCCAAACACAGGCCCCATCCGTAAATCATGGCCTAAAAATGTCTGTGATGATGTTTGACATTTCACACACAGGACAAGAAAGCCCATCCCCCTTGCAGGAAGGGGAACCGCCCTGTGTGTGAGTCTGAGATAATATTCCTCTCTGCCCCCCCAGCCCATCCCCCCCCCCCCCCGGCTCAAACTCAAGCTCTTTGGTAATAATCTATTTTTACGCCGGTATACATGAAGTGATTTTTTCAGAATACTGCCTTCGACATTCAGAATCACCAGGGTGGTGTACTGCATGTTCATGGTTGCCAGGCTAAAGAGTTTCAGGTTTGACATGTTTGCCGTTGCCAGGGAGATGAGTTTCATGTTTGTTGTTGCTAGGGCAATGCGTTTCTTGTTCACCATTGCCAGGGTGATGCGTTGGAACACGTGCTCACCATACAAGTTTGTGTCAGATTGAATTTGAGCCAAGTCATGAAATGAATACAAACGTGGAAATACAATGCACCTGTCTGTATACAGGACAACAAACAGTCGGTACACCCTGTCTGTATACAGGAGAACTTACAGTGTGTGCACCCTGTCTGTATACAGGAGAACTTACAGTGTGGGCACCCTGTCTGTATACAGAACTTACAGTGGGTGCACCCTGTCTGTATACAGAACTTACAGTGGGTACACCCTGTCTGTATACAGAACTTACAGTGGGTACACCCTGTCTGTATACAGGAGAACTTACAGTGGGTACACCCTGTCTGTATACAGTGGGTGCACGCTGTCTGTATACAGAACTTACAGTGGGTACACCCTGTCTGTATACAGTGGGTGCACCCTGTCTGTATACAGAACTTACAGTGGGTACACCCTGTCTGTATACAGAACTTACAGTGGGTACGCCCTGTCTGTATACAGGAGAACATACTCTGGGTACACCCTGTCTGTATACAGTGGGTGCACGCTGTCTGTATACAGAACTTACAGTGGGTACACCCTGTCTGTATACAGTGGGTGCACCCTGTCTGTATACAGAACTTACAGTGGGTACACCCTGTCTGTATACAGTGGGTGCACCCTGTCTGTATACAGTGGGTACACCCTATCTGTATACAGGAGAACATACTCTGGGTACACCCTGTCTGTATACAGAACTTACAGTGGGTACACCCTGTCTGTATACAGAACTTACAGTGGGTACACCCTGTCTGTATACAGTGGGTGCACGCTGTCTGTATACAGAACTTACAGTGGGTACACCCTGTCTGTATACAGTGGGTGCACCCTGTCTGTATACAGTGGGTACACCCTATCTGTATACAGGAGAACATACTCTGGGTACACCCTGTCTGTATACAGTGTGTGCACCCTGTCTGTATACAGGAGAACTTACAGTGGGTACACCCTGTCTGTATACAGGAGAACTTACAGTGGGTACACCCTGTCTGTATACAGAACTTACAGTGTGTACACCTCTCTGTATACAGGAGAACTTACAGTGGGTACACCCTGTCTGTATACAGGAGAACTTACAGTGGGTACACCCTGTCTGTATACAGTGGGTACACCCTACCTGCATACAGGAGAACATACACTGGGTACACCCTGTCTGTATACAGTGGGTACACCCTACCTGCATACAGGAGAACATACACTGGGTACACCCTGTCTGTATACAGTGGGTACACCCTACCTGCATACAGGAGAACATACACTGGGTACACCCTGTCTGTATACAGTGGGTGCACCCTGTCTGTATACAGGAGAACTTACAGTGGGTACACCCTGTCTGTATACAGTGGGTGCACCCTGTCTGTATACAGTGGGTGCACCCTGTCTGTATACAGTGTGTGCACCCTGTCTGTATAAAGGAGAACTTACAGTGGGTACACCCTGTCTGTATACAGAACTCACAGTGGGTACACCCTGTCTGTATACAGGAGAACGTACAGTGGGTACACCCTGTCTGTATACAGAACTTACAGTGGGTACACCCTGTCTGTATACAGTGGGTACACCCTACCTGCATACAGGAGAACGTACTCTGGGTACACCCTGTCTGTATACAGTGGGTGCACCCTGTCTGTATACAGGAGAACTTACAGTGGGTACACCCTGTCTGTATACAGTGGGATCACCCTGTCTGTATACAGGAGAACTTACAGTGGGTACACCCTGTCTGTATACAGAACTTACAGTGGGTACACCCTACCTGCATACAGGAGAACATACAGTGGGTACACCCTGTCTGTATACAGTGGGATCACCCTGTCTGTATACAGTGGGTACACCCTACCTGCATACAGGAGAACATACAGTGGGTACACCCTGTCTGTATACAGTGGGTACACCCTACCTGCATACAGGAGAACATACTCTGGGTACACCCTGTCTGTATACAGTGGGTACACCCTGTCTGTATACAGTGTGTGCACCCTGTCTGTATACAGGAGAACTTACAGTGGGTACACCCTGTCTGTATACAGGAGAACGTACAGTGGGTACACCCTGTCTGTATACAGAACTTACAGTGGGTACACCCTGTCTGTATACAGAACTTACAGTGAGTACACCCTGTCTGTATACAGGAGAACTTACAGTGGGTACACCCTGTCTGTATACAGTGGGTACACCCTACCTGCATACAGGAGAACTTACACTGGGTACACCCTGTCTGTATACAGAACTTACAGTGGGTACACCCTGTCTGTATACAGTGGGTGCACCCTGTCTGTATACAGGAGAACTTACAGTGAGTACACCCTGTCTGTATACAGTGGGTGCACCCTGTCTGTATACAGGAGAACTTACAGTGGGTACACCCTGTCTGTATACAGTGGGTGCACCCTGTCTGTATACAGGAGAACTTACAGTGGGTACACCCTGTCTGTATACAGTGGGTACACCCTACCTGCATACAGGAGAACATACTCTGGGTACACCCTGTCTGTATACAGTGTGTGCACCCTGTCTGTATACAGGAGAACTTACAGTGGGTACACCCTGTCTGTATACAGTGGGTGCACCCTGTCTGTATACAGGAGAACTTACAGTGGGTACACCCTGTCTGTATACAGTGGGTACACCCTACCTGCATACAGGAGAACATACTCTGGGTACACCCTGTCTGTATACAGTGTGTGCACCCTGTCTGTATACAGGAGAACTTACAGTGGGTACACCCTGTCTGTATACAGTGGGTACACCCTACCTGCATACAGGAGAACATACAGTGGGTACACCCTGTCTGTATACAGGAGAACTTACAGTGGGTACACCCTGTCTGTATACAGTGGGTGCACCCTGTCTGTATACAGGAGAACTTACAGTGGGTACACCCTGTCTGTATACAGTGGGTACACCCTACCTGCATGCAGGAGAACATACTCTGGGTACACCCTGTCTGTATACAGTGTGTGCACCCTGTCTGTATACAGGAGAACTTACAGTGGGTACACCCTGTCTGTATACAGTGGGTGCACCCTGTCTGTATACAGGAGAACTTACAGTGGGTACACCCTGTCTGTATACAGTGGGTACACCCTACCTGCATACAGGAGAACATACTCTGGGTACACCCTGTCTGTATACAGTGTGTGCACCCTGTCTGTATACAGGAGAACTTACAGTGGGTGCACCCTGTCTGTATACAGAACTTACAGTGCGTACACCCTGTCTGTATACAGTGTGTGCACCCTGTCTGTATACAGTGGGTACACCCTATCTGTATACAGGAGAATGTTCCACTTAGAGCTTAGAGCATTGGCCTGGCCCTGTGAGGGTGTTTACTGTTGGTTTCTTTAGCAGTGGGCTCTATGAGAGTGCTCTCCTCTCCTCTCTGTAAGAATGCCTATTTCAGCCTTAGAATGACACGAGTCCCGATGTGATTGACAGTTATCCCGTGGGTGTTTTAATCACATCCTGAGTCACCTGCTCAGCCCCGCCCCTCCTCATGACAGGTGATCCGATTCTGCCATCACGCCTGGAACAAAATAAGTGCTATTTTTAAGGCTGGAATTGTGCTTGTTGGAGACAGAAACTCCTTGGATCCAGTGATCACTTTTACAATTTATATGAGTAAAGACTGGACACAGACTGTGCACAGACCAGACAGAGACCGGACACAGACCACAGACCGGGCACAGACCAGACACAGACCAGGCACAGACTGGACACAGACCGAACACAGACCGGACAGAGACTGTGAACAGACAGGACAGAGACCGAACACAGACCAGATGCAGACCGGGCACAGACGGACACAGACCGAGCACAGACCAGATGCAGACCGGGCACAGACTGGGCACAGACCGGGCACAGACCAGATGCAGACCGGGCACAGACCGGACGCAGACCAGGCACAGACAGGCACAGACCGGACACAGACTGGACACTGACCGGACGCAAACCGGGCACAGACTGGGCACAGACCGGGCTCAGACCAGACGCAGACCGGACACAGACTGGGCACAGACCGGACACAGACTGGACGCAGATCGGGCTCAGAACATCACAGTGCTAATTAATAACCACCTTGTGGGTGGTATTGCTGTTCAATCTGACACTACAGGTAGCTGACATAAAACCCGTCCTACGTGCTCTTGTTTCAGTCTGACAGGTACATCAGTTCTCAGTGTGTCTGAATGAGTCATATGCAAAGCCAGGTGCACCACGAAACATGCACTGTGTAGCAGCCCAGGCGCACTTGTTTGTAACTGCCACTAGATGGTGCTGAGGATTAGTATATTGTGTGTTAGTTGTATCTTCTCTCGGGTGATTCCGGTAAATTGTTCACTGGGAAAAGCAGGTATTATGTCCTCAAAGAAGTCATCTCTGCTCTTCAGTGCCCTGAGTGATGTCCATAGAACTACATACAGTCCAGTGTTACATGTTACAGGGTGCAGTGTTACACGGTACAGACAGAGTGCGGTGTCACACATTACATTACATTACATTACATTACATTTATTTCGCAGACGCTTTTATCCAAAGCGACGTACAAAAAGTGCATATCATGGTCGTAGGCAACTGCTGAACACAAGTTCAGAAAGGTAAAATACTTAATTTGTCCAGCTATTTCTAGCTAAGAACACAGTTCACACAGTGAACACTATTCTAACCTAACCTCTGCAAAGCCAACTAGGCAGAAGAATAAGCTACAGTATTAGGACAAAGACAAACACAAGTTACATGAAAAGGGGGGGGGGGGGGGGGTTTTTTTTTTTTAAATTAAAGAGTGAAATATACAGCATGGTGGTGGTTAATCTAGGTATAGTCTGAAGAGATGAGTCTTCAGGCCACGGCGGAAGATGGGTAGTGAGGGGGAGGTTCGGAGGGGGACGGGAAGTTCGTTCCACCACTGGGGAGCTAGGGTGGAGAAGCTCTGTGATCCCTTTGGGCGGGTGGGAGGGGTTACTAGGCGCCCTGCTTCCGCAGAGCGGAGTGGTCGAGCAGGCACGTAGAAGCGAATCATGTCCTGCAAGTAGATGGGGGCTGTCCTGTTGGCAGCAGTGTAGGCAAGGGTCAGGGTTTTGAACCGGATCCTGGCGGCGACAGGTAGCCAGTGGAGTGATTGCAGCAGAGGAGTGACGTGGGAGAATTTGGGAAGGTTGTAGATGAGTCGGGCAGCGGCATTCTGAATCATCTGAAGTGGCTGTATGGCACAAGCTGGCAGGCTTGCAAGGAGAGAGTTGCAGTAATCAAGGCGAGAGGTCACCGTAGCCTGGACGAGCAGCTGGGTGGAGTGCGTCGTCAGGTATGGTCGAATCCTTCTGATGTTGTACAGAAGGAATCTGCAGGACCGTGATGTTGCCTTGATGTGCTCCTTGAGGTCCAGTTGGTCATCCAGGACCACCCCCAAGCTCTTGGCAGAGTGAGAGGCAGTCACTGTGGGGCCATCAACCGTGATTGAGAGCTCACGAAGTAAGGAGGTCTTGCACGGGAAGAAGAGCAGCTCAGTTTTGTTGAGGTTGAGCTTCAGATGGTGGCTGGCCATCCAGGTGGAGATGTCAGCCAGGCAGGAAGAGATCTTATCATTGACCTGTGTGGCCGAGGGGGGGAAAGAAAAGAAGAGTTGTGTGTCATCTGCATAACAATGATAGGAGAAGCCATGTGAATTAATTACTGAACCAAGAGATCTGGTGTATAAGGAGAACAGCAGAGGACCCAGTACAGATCCCTGTGGCACTCCCGTAACAAGTGGATGAGAAGCAGAGGCAGACCCCTTCCAGGTGACCTGGTAGGTCCTATCTGCAAGATAGGAAGCGAACCAAGACAGGGCAGTCCCGGCGATTCCCATCCCAGCCAAGGTGGAGAGGAGTATTTTATGGTTGACCGTGTCGAAAGCTGCAGACAGGTCAAGAAACAAGGTCACACATTACAGACAGAGTGCAGTGTTACATGTCTGTAAACGTATTATGAGAACTGCTGAAAAATACGGATTACAGAATTACAGAATGCAGTGTTACACATTACAGACAGAGTGCAGTGTTACATGTTACAGACAGAATGCAATGTTACATGTTACAGTCATTTTGCATTTTTACATTACAGAGTGCAGTGTTACATTACAGACAGAGTGCAGTGTTACACGTTACAAACAGAGTGCAGTGTTACATGTTACAGACAGAATGCAGTGTTACATGTTACAGTCATTTTGCATTTTTACATTACAGAGTGCAGTGTTACATTAGAGAGTGCAGTGTTAAATGTTACAGTCAGAATGCCGTGTTGCAGTTATCCACAGCAGTAATGTATCCCTGCACCGCTATATTTTACCTTTAAATTACACGGAACTTTTAACCTGATCATGCAGTTGCTTATACAACAAACCATGATGCCCATATTCCTACAGTACACCCAGTACCAGTGTCATGGCGAGCAGGCATGTTAAGATATGTTTTTTTTTTTTTTTTTTTTGATGAGGCAGTTTTCTGTCTCGACTCATCGGTGTAAATCTGCTTACTGATAATTTAGAAACAGGGTCTTCAATGGACAGGACCAAATCCCCGAGTAGTGGAAAATACAAAATCTTTTTAAACAACGCAAAATTAAACAGCTCAATGGAAGAAGGAGAGCGTAGTGTCATAGTTTAGACTTTTTGAGTGATGCGTGTGGGTGTGGCTGTCCTGTGTGGGGGGGGGGGGGGGTGGTACCTGAGAGGTGTGGATCACGAGGCAGAGGGAGAAAGAGAGACGGACAGAAAGAAAGAGAGAGGGAGAGAGAGTGAGAGTGAGGGAGAGAGAGAGAAAGAAAGAATGAAAGAGAGAGGGTGAGGGAGAGTGAGGGAGAGGGAGGAGAGAGAGAGTGAGGGGAGGGAGAGAGAGAGAGAGAGAGAGGGGGGAGAGAGAGAGAGAAAGAAAGAGAGAGGGAGAGAGAGAGCGGTCTACTGCTCCTGGGTCCCTCTGCATGTAATCTCATGACTCACTGGCTCAGCAAATCCTCTACATTCCAATAAATAAAGTGAACACTTCTTCACTCACTTTCTCCTTCTTAAAGCAAACAAACTTAGATTAACTCAGGGACGCGTTCTGGCTTTAATTTGTTTGTGCTTTGCATTTATGGAGAAGCCCCACCCGCGTGAGCGGGGAGCCGGGTTCGGATTTATTAGGTGAGCCGTCTCTCCAGGAAATGCTTATTAAAAACAAACAGGGAAGTGTCCCTGCGCTGAGATCTGGGCCCTTTCATTAGAAAATAAACTGTCAGGTGTGCGGAGCGGGTCAAACCTTCATTCAGCTCATATTTATTCAGTGGTACAGCAAGGAGAAGCAGCACAGCTGTTCACTAATAATAATAAACCATTATCAATATGAAGAATAATAACTCTATTCAACGAATGCTGTTGAATGACAGTGATTCTTAAGATGCGTAGTACTGGCAGGGTCCGTTGTAAACAAAGTCCTGTACACAGCCTCGCCCAGCTGCCCTCTAGTGACATCGCGCGTCCATTACCCAGCAACACCCTCTCGTTCATCCTGCACTTCCCTAGCACGGGTGTGTGGGTGCCGCATGTTCGCGTGTTAGCCTGTTAGCATGTTAGTGTGACATTCACTGGTAAAGGTGAGCTAAATATCAATCTAGAGCCCCTTTTACACATGCATCTTAACCCGTAAATGTTCCAACACTTTTCCATGTCACTGTTATGTGTGAACAGAGCCCGGGAAGTCAGTTTTCATTTAAGAATTTCCTCCAGTTTGCCAGGTCAGGACCCAAGATTTATGGAAATTTTCCTTCATGGCTCTTGTGTGAACAGAGCCAGCAACATTTCAGATGCACACATATGAGACATTGCACTTCGAAGATACTGGAGTGGCACCATGTGATTTTGTGAAGGAAAGCTGAGCATTTATTAGGAATAAACAAGCAAGTCCACCAGCAGCAGACCAGCACTAACCCGCGTAAACCAGACCTGTACAGACCAGCACTGACCAGCATGAAACAGACCAGTGCAGACCAGCACTAACCAGCATAAACCACACCATTACAGACCAGCACTAACCAGCATAAACCAGACCTGTACAGACCAGCACTAACCAGCATAAACCAGACGAGTACAGACCAGCACTGACCAGCATAAACCAGACCAGTACAGACCAGCACTGACCAGCATAAAACAGACCTGTACAGACCAGCACTAACTAGCACTGACCAGCATAAACCAGACCAGTACAGACCAGCACTAACCAGCGTAAACCAGACCAGTGCAGACCAGCACTAACCAGCATAAACCAGACCAGTGCAGACCAGCACTAACCAGCATAAACCAGACCAGTACAGACCAGCACTAACCAGCATAAACCAGACCAGTACAGACCAGCACTAACCAGCATAAACCAGACCAGTACAGACCAGCACTAACCAGCATAAACCACACCATTACAGACCAGCACTAACCAGCATAAACCAGACCTGTACAGACCAGCACTAACCAGCGTAAACCAGACCTGTACAGACCAGCATAAACCAGACCAGTACAGACCAGCACTGACCAGCATAAACCAGACCAGTACAGACCAGCACTAACCAGCATAAACCAGACCAGTACACACCAGCACAGACCAGCACTAACCAGCATAAACCACACCATTACAGACCAGCACTAACCAGCATAAACCAGACCTGTACAGACCAGCACTAACCAGCGTAAACCAGACCTGTACAGACCAGCATAAACCAGACCTGTACAGACCAGCACTAACCAGCGTAAACCAGACCTGTACAGACCAGCATAAACCAGACCAGTACAGACCAGCACTGACCAGCATAAACCAGACCAGTACAGACCAGCACTGACCAGCATAAAACAGACCATTACAGACCAGCACTAACCAGCATAAACCAGACCAGTACAGACCAGCACTAACCAGCATAAACCAGACCAGTACAGACCAGCACTAACCAGCATAAACCAGACCAGTACAGACCAGCACTGACCAGCATAAATCAGCTTGGCCCAGCCTGGACCTCATGCTTGGTAGACTCTGTTTCTGTGATTTTTATCTGGTAAGCCATTCTTAGATTTTTTATTTAACATTAGTTATTTGGGGTCATGTAAGTGAGCAATATTGGCTAAAGACAACACACAGACACATACACAGGCATACACACACAGACACGCATACACACACACACATACACACACATACACATACACACAGATACATATACACACACACACACAGATACACACATATATACACACAGATACACATACACACACATACATACACACACACAGATACACATACACACACACACACACACACATATACACAGATACACAGACACACATGTACACAGACACACATACACACATGCACACAGACACACATGCACACATACACGCATACACACAGATACACATACACACATACACACAAGCACACATGCACACAGACACACATATACACATACACACATGTACACAGACACACAGACACATACACATATGCACACAGACACACAGACACATACACATATACACATGCACACAGACACACACACATGCACACAGACATACAGACACTCTCACACATACACATGCAAGCACACAGAGACACATGCACACAGAAACACTGCACACATACACGCATACATGCATACACACATACACATACACACAGATATACATACACATACACACAGATACACATACACACAAACACACATCCACTCATACACACATACACATACACACAAGCACACATGCACACAGACACACATACACACATGTACACAGACACATACACACAGACACACAGACATACAGACACTCTCATACATACACATGCAAGCACACAGAGACACATGCACACAGAAACACTGCACACATGCAAACATACACACAGACACACATACACATGCAAGCACACAGATGCACAGAAACACTGCACACATACACACATGCACACAGACACATAGACACATACACATACACATGCACACAGACACACACACATGCACACAGACACACAGACACATACACACAGACACACAGACATACAGACACTCTCACACATACACATGCAAGCACACAGAGACACATGCACACAGAAACACTGCACACATGCAAACAGACACACATACACATGCAAGCACACAGATGCACAGAAACACTGCACACATACACACACACACACAGAAACACTGCACACATACTCACATGCACACAGACACACACAAACACTACACATACACACAGACACATGCAAGCTCACAAACACAAATACACACATGCGTATGACCACATTTTCAGATGTGCAAGGACACAAACACACAGGTTACTGAATATCCTGTGTAATGGAGAATGTAACTTAAAATCATAGTTCCAGTCATTAAATGTGACATATCTAATATCCATGACATGTGATCCTGGATGCAGGAAGAGGCAGCAGAGGCTGGTGGTGCCACATTAAAGGGGGATTTTCCTGCAAGTTTGCTTTCATGCAAGCTGTGCTAATGCACTCACTAAGGAAACAAGAAAGGGGTTTTCTCTCAGGCTCTGAGTCTTTTCAGGCCCAATAAAACCTGAGTGCTCTTGACATAATTAGATGACTCTACTCACCATAATTGGTCTCATGAGAATTGTTTGCTGTTCACCCAGCGAAGCCATATGATTGGTCAGATCTAGTGATGACAGCTCAGCCCCTCCCCTGCCCCGGAATGGCCCGGCTGTTTTACTGTAATCACTTCTTCAATGCTTTCTTCAGGCTTTTCAAATAATCTCTACATGTCTCTGCTGCTATTGGACATGCTGTGGCTATCGCTGCTCTTGTTGGACAGGCTGTGGCTATCGCTGCTCTTATTGGACAGGCTGTGGCTGCTCTTATTTGTCATGCTGTGTCTATCACTGCTCTTATTGGACGTGCTGTGGCTATCGCTGCTCTTATTGGATGTGCTGTGGCTATCGCTGCTCTTATTGGACATGCTGTGGCTATCGCTGCTCTTATTGGACATGCTGTGGCTATCACTGGTCTTATTGGTCGTGCTGTGGCTGTGGCTGCTCTTATTGGTCATGCTGTGGCTATCGCTGCTCTTATTGGTCGTGCTGTGGCTATCGCTGCTCTTATTGGTCGTATTGTGGCTATAGCTGCTCTTATTGGACATGCTGTGGCTATCGCTGCTCTTATTGGACATGCTGTGGCTATCACTGGTCTTATTGGTCGTGCTGTGGCTGTGGCTGCTCTTATTGGTCATGCTGTGGCTATCGCTGCTCTTATTGGTCGTGCTGTGGCTATCGCTGCTCTTATTGGTCGTGTTGTGCCTATAGCTGCTCTTATTGGTCGTGTTGTGGCTATTGTGACATCTGTCTTTGGGAAAGAGTGGACATATTAATTGGCATCAGTGCATTTTGTGGACATTTCAACTGAGAAAGACACTGAGCTGAACACCCAGTTAGAGAACGTTCAGCAGGCGTTCAGCTTTATTAAATCACACTGACTGGACATGCGGAGAACAACAGTTTTAATCAATAACAGCTTTAGGGCATCATTACTTTTAAAGCAACACTACATACAGTTCCACGCTCTGTTTGGCTTTTGTTTTCAAATGGACAAGCATGTGTGTGAGCTCCCTCTCTGTCTCTGTCTCTCTCTTCCTCTTTTTCTCTCTCCCTCTCTGTCTTGAATACATCTGTCTGTCCATCTCCCTATAGATATAATTTAGCACTTATTCAAATGTCCTGAAGGAACCTGAAGATTAAATGTGCTTGATTGTTTTCTGATGAAGTCAGATCATTTGATTCAGAAAAACTTTCAATAAAAACCAATTAAGTTGCACAAAAAACTTTCTATTTTTACTGAGGGAATGAGGAATTTAATTACCCCATAACCTGTTTCCCAGTAACTGAGCTCTAATTAATGCATTTTGTCAGATGTGCTAATTGCTCTGATTTAGAAATTGATGTAGAAATTAAGAACTGAAATTATATGTTTATTTCTTCAGTAAGGATTTATATTATAAAACACATAAAATACTGAGTAGTACAGGCATTTGAGCCATATCTATGGGCTGGGGGAAAGAAAACCATAATCTGGTCACCAGTGTTCCCAAGAACAAGTTATTATTATTATGATTATTATTATTATTATTATTATTACTAACATTAAACATTTTTTGTCTGATTCTGAGGGCTACAATGGCAGATAGTTCACTTCAATGGAAAGTTCACATCAAAGTAATGTTCAGTTTCACAGGGACACAAAGAGTAATGGCAGAAATCAAAGGGCTTCTGTGATGTGCCTGGGCCAAAGCTGTGGGAGCATCAAAGAGAGAGAGAATCAGTCTCTATATTCACAACCAGAACCACCTGAACACATTCACAACCAGGACTGCCTGAACACATTCACAACCAGGACCGCCTGAACACATTCACAACCACAACCGCCTGAACACATTCACAACCAGGACTGCCTGAACGCATTCACAACCAGGACCACCTGAACACATTCACAACCAGGACTGCCTGAACACATTCACAACCAGGACCGCCTGAACACATTCACAACCACAACCAACTGAACAAATTCACAACCAGGACTGCCTGAACACATTCACAACCAGGACCACCTGAACACATTCACAACCACAACCGCCTGAACACATTCACAACCAGGACCGCCTGAACACATTCACAACCAGGACCACCTGAACACATTCACAACCACAACCGCCTGAACACATTCACAACCAGGACTGCCTGAACACGTTCACAACCAGGACCGCCTGCACACATTCACAACCAGGACCACCTGAACACATTCACAACCACAACCGCCTGAACACATTCACAACCAGGACTGCCTGAACACGTTCACAACCAGGACCGCCTGAACACATTCACAACCACAACCACCTGAACACATTCACAACCAGGACAGCCTGAACACATTCACAACCAGGACCGCCTGCACACATTCACAACCACAACCGCCTGAACACATTCACAACCAGGAACGCCTGAACACATTCACAACCAGGACCACCTGAACACATTCACAACCACAACCGCCTGAACACATTCACAACCAGGACTGCCTGAACGCATTCACAACCAGGACCACCTGAACACATTCACAACCAGGACTGCCTGAACACATTCACAACCAGGACCGCCTGAACACATTCACAACCACAACCAACTGAACAAATTCACAACCAGGACTGCCTGAACACATTCACAACCAGGACCACCTGAACACATTCACAACCACAACCGCCTGAACACATTCACAACCAGGACCGCCTGAACACATTCACAACCAGGACCACCTGAACACATTCACAACCACAACCGCCTGAACACATTCACAACCAGGACTGCCTGAACACGTTCACAACCAGGACCGCCTGCACACATTCACAACCAGGACCACCTGAACACATTCACAACCACAACCGCCTGAACACATTCACAACCAGGACTGCCTGAACACGTTCACAACCAGGACCGCCTGAACACATTCACAACCACAACCACCTGAACACATTCACAACCAGGACAGCCTGAACACATTCACAACCAGGACCGCCTGCACACATTCACAACCACAACCGCCTGAACACATTCACAACCAGGAACGCCTGAACACATTCACAACCAGGACCACCTGAACACATTCACAACCACAACCGCCTGAACACATTCACAACCAGGACCGCCTGAACACATTCACAACCAAGACAACCTGAACACATTCACAACCAGGACCGCCTGAACACATTCACAACCACGACTGCCTGAACCCATTCACAGTCATTCTCGCCTGAACATCCTTAATATCCAATCACAATCAGGAATGTTTAATTTAATATCCAGTCACAATCAGGAGTTGTGTTTAATTTAATATCCAATCAGGAGCTCTGTTTAATCACCAATCAGGAGCTATGTTTAATCACCAATCAGGAGTTGTGTTTAATTTTATCTCTTGATGAACATCTGAAATGAAACCATGTGGGAACACTACTGAAAGATCAGATCTCAGCACTATTCTGACAGAAAAATAACTTTGTGTAGGAAGCACAGACTCTAATAACACCTTTCACTGTAGCCCACTGTCTGAAACACACTCACACACACACACACACACACACACACACACATACACCATATGCACACATACACGCACTCACACACACACACACATACACACGCACACACTTACACACACATACACATGCACACAATTACACACACACACACACACACACACACATATACACACACACACACCATACACACACACACATATGCACACACACACATACACACCATATGCACACACACACACACACATGCACTCACACATTCACATACACACATCATATGCACACACACACATACATACACACACACCTTATGCACACACACATACACACACACACACACACCATATGCACACACACACACATACACACACCATATGCACACACATACACAAACACACCATATGCACACACATACACTTAAACAGTCTACATCAGGGCTGGCCAACCCTGGTCCTGGGGAGCCAGGCGGCTGCTGGTTTTTGTTCTCACCTTAAATACAACAACCACTTGGAGCAAATAAACCAGGTGAGGTGTGTAATCAGCTGCTTTAATTGATCAATTAACTGCTGCGTAAAAATGAAAACCAGCAGACCCTTTGGCTCTCCAGGACCTGGGTTGGCCACCCCTGGTCTACACTCATACACACATACATCTGTAAGCTTTCATCTTTTAGATCATTCTGGACTCAATAACATAGCAAGCCATTAGAAATGCTTGTTTACTCCTTAAGAATAAACTGCACTTCTCTAAAGATCCCGTTACTGAAGCCATGAAAGGGCCTTTTTTACCCAAAGCCACACCACTGAACATGCAGTATCATAGCTGTCCTGTAGGGAGAGTTGTGCTCATTGCAGTTTCAGTAAAGCCTGCTGAGAAAGCCATTATATCTCTGTCTTGCCTGGGGAGCAAGCCCCACCCAAATCAGCCGTCAATCACTGTAGCTCCACCCAAACCAGCCACCAGTCACTGTAGCACCACCCAAACCAGCCGTCAGTCACCATAGCTCCACCCAAACCAGCCGCCAGTCACTGTAGCTCCACCCAAACCAGCCGCCAGTCACTGTAGCCCCGCTGTCACTCAAAATCAAATAAACACCAAGCTCCACCCAGATTTGCTGATTTGTAATTTGTAATGTAATATTAATGAGGAAGTGGCCATGCATTCTCAACTCAGCTGGGCGTGCTCTCTGAAAGGCAGAATGCTGTGAATGATAATCACAGACAGCACACCACACGCAACATGCAGCACGCAACACACAAAATGCAGCACGCAACACGCCACACTCAGCACGCAACACGCCACACACAGCACGCAACACGCAGCATGCAGCACGCCACACGCAGCATGCAGCACGCCACACGCAACATGCAGCACGCAACACGCAAAATGCAGCACGCAACACGCCACATGCAACACACCACAGACAGCACGCAACATGCAGCATGCCACACACCACACGCAACACGCAGCACACCACACGCAACATGCAGCACGCCACACACCACACGCAACACACAACACGCAACATGCCACACGCAACACACAACACGCCACACACAGCACGCAACATGCCATACGCAACACACAGCACGCAACATGCCACACGCCACACACAGCACGCAACATGCAGCATGCCACACGCAACACGCCACACGCAACACACAGCACGCAACATGCCACATGCAACACAGCACGCAACACACAACACGCCACACACAGCACGCAACATGCCACACGCAACACAGCACGCCACACACAACATGCCACACGCCACACACAGCACGCAACATGCAGCACACCGCACGCAACACGCAACACACAACACGCAACATGCAGCACGCCACACGCAACATGCAGCACGCCACACGCAACACGCCACACGCAGCATGCAGCATGCAACATGCAGCACACAGCATGCAACATGCAGCACGCAACACGCCACACGCAACACACAGCAGGCAGCACGCAACATGCAGAACGCAACACAACACACCACACACAGCACGCAACACGCCACACGCAGCATGCAGCATGCAACACGCAAAACGCAACACACCACACGCAACACGCCACACACAACACGCAGCATGCAACACGCAACACACAACACGCAGAACGCAACATGCAAAATGCAACACGCAACATGCAGCACACAACACGCAACACGCCACACACAACACGCAACATGCAGCACGCAACACACAACATGCAGCACGCAACACGCAACACACAACACGCCACACCCAGCACGCAACACACAACACGCCACACACAGCACGCCACACACAACACACAGCACGCAACACGCCACACGCAACACCCAACATGCAGCACACAACACAGCACGCAACACGCCACACGCAGCATGCAACACGCAACACACAGCACGCAACACGCAGCACGCAACACACCACACACAACACGCAGCACGCAACATGCAACACACAGCACGCAACACGCAACACACCACACACAGCACGCAACACGCCACACGCAACACACCACACACAGCATGCAACACGCAACACACAACACACAGCACGCAACACGCCACACGCAACACGCCACACACAGCACGCAACACACCACACACAGCACGCAACACACCACACAAAGCACACAACACACCACACGCAACACACAGCACGCAACACGCCACACACAGCACGCAGCACGCAACACACCACACACAGCACGCAACACGCCACACACAGCACGCAACATGCAGCACGCAACACACAGCACCCAACACGCCACACACAGCACGCAACATGCAGCACACAACACACAGCGCCCAACACACCACACACAGCACGCAACACGTCACACACAGCACGCAACATGCAGCACACAACACACAGCACCCAACATGCCACACGCCACACACAGCACGCAACGCAACATGCAGCACGCCACACACCACACGCCACATGCAACACACCACACACAGGATGCAACACACAACACGCCACACGCAACATGCAGCATGCCACACAACACGCAACATGCAGCACGCAACACGCCACATGCAACACACAGCACACAACACGCAACATGCAGCACGCAACAAACAGCATGCAACATGCAGCATGCAACACACAACACGCAACATGCAGCACACAACACGCAACCCGCAACACGCAGCATGCAGCACGCAACACGCAGAACGCAACACACCACACGCAACACACCATACACAGCACGCAACATGCCGCACACAGCACGCAACATGAAACACACAACACGCCACACACATCACGCAACACACCACACACAACACACCACACGCCACACACAGAACGCAACACGCAACACACCATGCACAACACGCCACACGCAACATGCAGCACGTAGCACCAGACACAGCTGCGTGATGGAAATGCTCCTTAGCATGTAGAACACTTGTATCAGTTGCTTTATGCAGTAAAATGATTTATTTTTTTAAATGCAGCACTGCAGTGTGTGAATTGGTACAGATCTGGTCTGAATGCTGTTCATCATAAACATTAAACTGCAGCCTGAAAACTTCAGTCTGTCCTTGCAGGTCCAGGGAGATACGGTGGGCTTTATGAATGGAAGTTTCACACCATGCTCAACACAATGTGGACACTGCCGCTATCACTTAGCAATGTTGCTTAACAGAAACTACAAAAACGTCTCCATTATGGCTCATACCTGCAGTCTGATACGCTCTTCTCAGACATGACTGGGGAGACTGTGCCTATGTGGCAGGTTATTATTACCAGCTCATATCTGCTTTGAATGTGTGCACACCATTAACACACCGGTCAGCTCCAGCCTGTTGTATTCTCAAAGCAGCAGCTGATGCAGAGAATGATGTGGCAACTGTAATCCTCTGTGCTGCAGGGGAAATTGAATCCTCTATTCTGGGTTCATCTGCAGGGGCTTCACCTGTTTATACACACACACACACACACACACACACACACACACACTCACTCACTCACTCACTCACTCACTCACTCACTCACACACACACACACACACACACACACACACACACACACACTCATACACAAGCACATTTACACACACATGGAAAAGTGCTGTGCATTTCATGCTCAAACCCAGTGCATGTTATGGGTATGCATGCCGGCCCAGTGCACGTTGTGGGTATGCATGCCGGCCCAGTGCACGTTGTGGGTATGCATGCCGGCCCAGTGCACGTTGTGGGTATGCATGCCGGCCCAGTGCATGTTGTGGGTATGCATGCCGACCCAGTGCATGTTGTGGGTATGCATGCTGGCCCAGTGCATGTTGTGGGTATGCATGCTGGCCCAGTGCATGTTGTGAGTATGCATGCCGGCCCAGTGCATGTTGTGGGTATGCATGCTGGCCCAGTGCATGTTGTGAGTATGCATGCCGGCCCAGTGCATGTTGTGGGTATGCATGCCGGCCCAGTGCACGTTGTGGGTATGCATGCCGGCCCAGTGCATGTTGTGGGTATGCATGCCGACCCAGTGCATGTTGTGGGTATGCATGCCGGCCCAGTGCATGTTGTGAGTATGCATGCCGGCCCAGTGCATGTTGTGAGTATGCATGCCGGCCCAGTGCATGTTGTGGGTATGCATGCTGGCCCAGTGCATGTTGTGGGTATGCATGCTGGCCCAGTGCATGTTGTGCATGTTGTGGGTATGCATGCCGGCCCAGAGCATGTTGTGAGTATGCATGCTGGCCCAGTGCATGTTGTGGGTATGCATGCTGGCCCAGTGCATGTTGTGGGTATGCATGCTGGCCCAGTGCATGTTGTGCATCTGCATGCTGAATCACAGTGCAGAATTCAGGCTGAAATTCATTAGGATGCTGGCTGTCATTCGTAATGCACATATCACAGCACTAATGGCTTATCAGAGAAAACAAGGCACGTAGGGATGCAACAGCCTCATGTTTTGCGCATTATTGTAGCGTGAGGGATGCGTGTGCCTCTGTGCTACATGGAGCGGCAGAATGCCATATTGCCATGTTTGCTCTGTTTTACAGTATGTCAGCTCCATAATTATGCCATTTTCTGACATCATTGCAATAACTTTTAAATCATCATTTTTAAACCTGGAGGCAAAGTAATGTTTGCAGTGAGGGTATGTTGCCAGGCCGAGAATGAAGAAGAAGATGATGAGGAAGAGGCAAAGGTCAGTGTCATAGAGACTCTTTAACACACACACACACACACACACACACACACGGGTGCGTGCATTCACGTGTGAGTGAGCATGTGTGTTGCCATGTGTTTGTGTGTGTCTTAAATTCAGTCCAGTTTTACTTGTATGGTGATTTTTATGAAGGGCACTTTCACAAAACAGCTTTACAGAGATGTGGGCCAGAATAAGATCAAACGGTTCACAAAAGGAAACCAAAGATAGATAGTCACTGAAAGGAGATGCAGAAAAAGCAGTTCTAATGGGCCTGAGTACTGCTGGCTTGATTATGGGTCCATTTAAACTGAGCATTATGGCTGTAAAATGAAAGTAGTTTATTTAAAAATACATAATATAACTAATATGTTTAATGAAATAATTCCAATTCTTTAAATTGACCTAAGTTACTGCAGAAACATTCCAGTTCCATACAACCTTCCTTCCCTATGACTTCATATCTCAGAGGTTCTCATCATACATGAACGTGTATCTGATTTGATGTGTAGAGATGTGCGTCTCTCTGTCTCAACAGTTTTGTGTGATGAATTGTGTGCTCCATATTATGTTCATATGTGTGCACTTGTAAAGCCATCCAGAGTGGCTGGATTTCAGCTGAAATGCACCCTGGTAGGGTTAAAAACACAAGTAAATAACTTTACATCAAATTAGCATGACAGGTGCGTGTCCACGGAGGGGCGTGTGGTAGCACTCACCCAAAGAGGAATTCGATTGGCCACCACAGGTGTGACCCTACACTCTCTGGAAAATGATTGGTCACTAGGTTGTCAATCGCACTGACTACAGTCTGGGCTGTTCTATAGACATGCATATTTAACCTTCAGCTGATCTAGGCCTCTACTGCACATGCTTGAGGGCAAAACACTGGCTCTCCAATTAAAATGAATGGGGAATATCAGCCTTTTGAAGGCAAAATAAAACTTCCCCAATGGTATTTTCATTAACAATCATCAGATTTCATATGAGAAGCGGATTGTAAAAATTTGTAATACATAATATGTAAATTTTAATTAAACATTTAAAAAAATAAATATGATGGGCAGCATGCCCTCAGCATGCGCAGCAGAGGCTGTTTCCTGTTAACTTCCTGGGTTCACCACCTGGCCCCTTCTACCCTCTCCGGTTGCTATGCACACTCTATGGCTTGGCCCCTCCTACCCTCTCTGGTTCCTATGTAAGCTCTATGGCCTGGCCCCTCCTACCCTCTCCGGTTGCTATGTAAGCTCTATGGGCTGGCCCCTCCTACCCTCTCCGGTTACTATGTAAGCTCTATGGCCTGGCCCCTCCTACCCTCTCCGGTTGCTATGTAAGCTCTATGGCCTGGCCCCTCCTACCCTCTCCGGTTGCTATGTACACTCTATGGCCTGGCCCCTCCTACCCTCTCCGGTTGCTATGTAAGCTCTATGGCCTGGCCCCTCCTACCCCCTCCGGTTGCTATGTAAGCTCTATGGCCTGGCCCCTCCTACCCTCTCCGGTTGCTATGTAAGCTCTATGGCCTGGCCCCTCCTACCCTCTCCGGTTGCTATGTAAGCTCTATGGCCTGGCCCCTCCTACCCTCTCCGGTTGCTATGTACACTCTATGGCCTGGCCCCTCCTACCCTCTCCGGTTGCTATGTAAGCTCTATGGCCTGGCCCCTCCTACCCTCTCCGGTTGCTATGTACACTCTATGGCCTGGCCCCTCCTACCCTCTCCGGTTGCTATGTAAGCTCTATGGCCTGGCCCCTCCTACTCTCTCCGGTTGCTATGTAAGCTCTATGGCCTGGCCCCTCCTACCCTCTCCGGTTGCTATGTAAGCTCTATGGCCTGGCCCCTCCTACCCTCTCCGGTTGCTATGTACACTCTATGGCCTGGCCCCTCCTACCCTCTCCGGTTGCTATGTAAGCTCTATGGCCTGGCCCCTCCTACCCTCTCCGGTTGCTATGTACACTCTATGGCCTGGCCCCTCCTACCCTCTCCGGTTGCTATGTAAGCTCTATGGCCTGGCCCCTCCTACTCTCTCCGGTTGCTATGTAAGCTCTATAGCCTGGCCCCTCCTACTCTCTCCGGTTGCTATGTAAGCTCTATGGCCTGGCCCCTCCTACCCTCTCCGGTTGCTATGTAAGCTCTATGGCCTGGCCCCTCCTACCCTCTCCGGTTGCTATGTAAGCTCTATGGCCTGGCCCCTCCTACCCTCTCCGGTTGCTATGTAAGCTCTATGGCCTGGCCCCTCCTACCCTCTCCGGTTGCTATGTACACTCTATGGCCTGGCCCCTCCTACCCTCTCCGGTTGCTATGTAAGCTCTATGGCCTGGCCCCTCCTACCCTCTCCGGTTGCTATGTACACTCTATGGCCTGGCCCCTCCTACCCTCTCCGGTTGCTATGTAAGCTCTATGGCCTGGCCCCTCCTACTCTCTCCGGTTGCTATGTAAGCTCTATAGCCTGGCCCCTCCTACTCTCTCCGGTTGCTATGTAAGCTCTATGGCCTGGCCCCTCCTACCCTCTCCGGTTGCTATGTACACTCTATGGCCTGGCCCCTCCTACCCTCTCCGGTTGCTATGTAAGCTCTATGGCCTGGCCCCTCCTACCCTCTCCGGTTGCTATGTAAGCTCTATGGCCTGGCCCCTCCTACCCTCTCCGGTTGCTATGTAAGCTCTATGGCCTGGCCCCTCCTACCCCCTCCGGTTGCTATGTAAGCTCTATGGCCTGGCCCCTCCTACCCTCTCCGGTTGCTATGTAAGCTCTATGGCCTGGCCCCTCCTACCCTCTCCGGTTGCTATGTAAGCTCTATGGCCTGGCCCCTCCTACCCTCTCCGGTTGCTATGTAAGCTCTATAGCCTGGCCCCTCCTACCCTCTCCGGTTGCTATGTACACTCTATGGCCTGGCCCCTCCTACCCTCTCCGGTTGCTATGTAAGCTCTATGGCCTGGCCCCTCCTACTCTCTCCGGTTGCTATGTAAGCTCTATAGCCTGGCCCCTCCTACTCTCTCCGGTTGCTATGTAAGCTCTATGGCCTGGCCCCTCCTACCCTCTCCGGTTGCTATGTAAACTCTATGGCCTGGCCCCTCCTACCCTCTCCGGTTGCTATGTAAGCTCTATAGCCTGGCCCCTCCTACCCTCTCCGGTTGCTATGTACACTCTATGGCCTGGCCCCTCCTACCCTCTCCGGTTGCTATGTAAGCTCTATGGCCTGGCCCCTCCTACTCTCTCCGGTTGCTATGTAAGCTCTATAGCCTGGCCCCTCCTACTCTCTCCGGTTGCTATGTAAGCTCTATGGCCTGGCCCCTCCTACCCTCTCCGGTTGCTATGTAAGCTCTATGGCCTGGCCCCTCCTACCCTCTCCGGTTGCTATGTAAGCTCTATGGCCTGGCCCCTCCTACTCTCTCTGGTTGCTATGTAAGCTCTATGGCCTGGCCCCTCCTACTCTCTCCGGTTGCTATGTAAGCTCTATAGCCTGGCCCCTCCTACCCTCTCCGGTTGCTATGTACACTCTATGGCCTGGCCCCTCCTACCCTCTCCGGTTGCTATGTACACTCTATGGCCTGGCCCCTCCTACCCTCTCCGGTTGCTATGTAAGCTCTATAGCCTGGCCCCTCCTACCCCCTCCGGTTGCTATGTAAGCTCTATAGCCTGGCCCCTCCTACCCTCTCCGGTTACTATGTAAGCTCTATGGCCTGGCCCCTCCTACCCTCTCCGGTTGCTATGTAAGCTCTATGGCCTGGCCCCTCCTACTCTCTCCGGTTGCTATGTAAGCTCTATGGGCTGGCCCCTCCTACCCTCTCCGGTTGCTATGTAAGCTCTATGGCCTGGCCCCTCCTACCCTCTCCGGTTGCTATGTAAGCTCTATGGCCTGGCCCCTCCTACTCTCTCTGGTTGCTATGTAAGCTCTATGGCCTGGCCCCTCCTACCCTCTCCAGTTGCTATGTAAGCTCTATGGCCTGGCCCCTCCTACCCTCTCCGGTTGCTATGTAAGCTCTATGGCCTGGCCCCTCCTACTCTCTCCGGTTGCTATGTAAGCTCTATGGCCTGGCCCCTCCTACTCTCTCCGGTTGCTATGTAAGCTCTATGGCCTGGCCCCTCCTACCCTCTCCGGTTGCTATGTAAGCTCTATAGCCTGGCCCCTCCTACTCTCTCCGGTTGCTATGTAAGCTCTATGGCCTGGCCCCTCCTACCCTCTCCGGTTGCTATGTAAGCTCTATGGCCTGGCCCCTCCTACCCTCTCCGGTTGCTATGTAAGCTCTATGGCCTGGCCCCTCCTACTCTCTCCGGTTGCTATGTAAGCTCTATAGCCTGGCCCCTCCTACTCTCTCCGGTTGCTATGTAAGCTCTATGGCCTGGCCCCTCCTACCCTCTCCGGTTGCTATGTAAGCTCTATGGCCTGGCCCCTCCTACTCTCTCCGGTTGCTATGTAAGCACACTCTCCGGTTGCTATGTAAGCTCTATGGGCTGTTCCGTTAGTGAGCATCCATGTTTAAAAACAAGTGCAGGAAAATAAAGGCCCAGCTTCCACACATGCAGCTCAACCCTTAAATATGTGAACAGAGCTGCAGTTCATTATCCAGTTTTTCTGGTCGGCACTGATTACGACTAACTGAAGTTTTCTACCAGATCTCTAGTGTGAACGAAAGCAGCAGCGTTAATATATTTGTCCTGTTTTGCTTGGAGGGTAGTCACGCTGCCTTGCTTAATCTATCCTGGATGGTCATGTGTGAACAGGCTCGACACAGGATTTTTCCGTATCTTACAAATGGTTTTATTAGTAGTCTGTAAGATTTAACTGTGATGATAAGAGAAATTGTAAAATGAACATTTGGCAATATTGGTTAAAAATTACATTTGTTGTGATAGCCACGCATAAGATAAATTTGTTTATTCATAAATGTCTGCCCCTGTGTAATTCTGTGCCCAACTTGCCCCCCCCCCCTTTAAAATTGGTCTAGACCACTGTCACATGGTTCCAAATTGATTTATTGACACCCCCGATTTTGCTGCCGTCCCATTTTGAAGCAAAGGCCTTTATAGCAAACCAGGAAATGACCAAGTGTGACAGACCTGAAAAATACCCCTAAGCACCCAGGCCTGTTTGTGCTGCCACTGTCACCAAAAAAAGCCCCAAGGGTTGCTGTTACAGTTTGGTTAATGGTTCATATCAGTGTCTCATAACAAACAAATTATCCAGAAATATGTGCACCTGAAGCAACGCTAAGTTCTTAACTCTGGACACGTACCTTCATACTCATGATACATTAAGTCATAACTCCTCACCCAATCCCTGCAGATGCACAGCACTTGCTAGCTGGTAGTTACAGTTGCTGGAGGCAAGGTTTTTAATTCCCAAAGTATCCCTGAAAAGTCCCCATTTTCCATTATCTGGGAGATTTCCAAGGCTTCTGAAACCCCCGTGTAGCTTTTACTCCCGTAAATCTCTGCTCTGAAACGTCCTGTAGTCCTGTATGGTCTGGCTAGCCTGCTGGTAGTAAATACTTATGGGAATAAGGCCAGGGCTAACTCATCTCTGGTGTGTACAAGACAAGTTCCTGTAGCAGCTCCACACAGACCTCTCATACACATCACCCTCATAGTAACGATGGAGTTATGCTGATTAAATATGAATTAAATAATATGCTTTTTATGAAGACAGTTAATGTGTGTGGGAATGTCTGGCAGTGCAGCAGTGGTGCTAATGAGGCTAGGCCAACAGGCTCCAACAAAGACGAATTCACATAAATGTCACTTTTATTTAATCTGTTTCTCCCTTCATGGTAAAAAAAAAAGATCTGTATATAAACTAGACATGTAAATGCAGTATTTACACCGGCGGTGTAGTGAAAATGAGTGCCTCCCCAATTGGACAGTCGAGCCATCTGAGATGAAAAGTCACCCAGGATGACTGTGGAGAACAAGGGCCTTATGCTATGACAGAACAGCATGCACAACAACAAAACAACAAATACTGACCTTCTGGTCTCTCTCACAGTACAGCCTGCTTGTCTCTCTTAAAGTACAGTCTGCTGGTCTCTCTCACAATACAGCCTGCTGGTCTCTCACAGTACAGTCTGCTGGTCTCTCTCACAGTACAGCCTACTGGTCTCTCACAGTACAGACTGCTGGTCTCTCTCACAGTACAGCCTACTGGTCTCTCACAGTACAGTCTGCTGGCTCTCCTGCAGTACTGACCTTCTGGTCTCTCTCACAGTACAGTGTGCTGGTCCCATGTTTAAGTGAGGTTTGTGTTTGTGTAGCACACCCTCTCCTCCTGGGTGGATCCTGCAGGACATCAGGAGCCTGGCGCTCTGCACAGACTCAGCAGCAGACAGTCTGTGACCTCTCCAAAACAGAGATTCTCCCTCATAAGATTCTCCTCTTAAATTACACATCATCATGGTGGATCTGCCAGGTGGTGCCAGGTAGGGTTTAATTACACATTAGCACGTTAGCATACTGGCAGGTGTGGGTGGGGCCAGGTAGGGTCAGGTCTGCAGCTGTTCTGGGGCCAGGTAGCTTTGAGCAGCAGCTGAGGGGGCCCACTGGAAATGCTAACCGACCGCCATATTGGATATCACTATGGAAACAGACAAAGTGCACAAGCCAGGCAGGGCGGTTGAAAACAGACTGCCAGAACTTGGAGGAAGATGCCTATATTTGGTAAAATAACCATTATGTGATTCTTACTACGATGATCTAACCATTAACCATTATATTGTTTCTACAGTATAAATATTTATTGTTCATTATAATGAATTGTAATCTGATACTCTGCTGTTACTGCTGATGCTGTCCATGTGCGAGCCATAAGAGCAGAGTAGCTCTGTGTAATATCCGACCACTGGAGGAAGCGCTGGTGTTGCCATCGGTAACGCTCAGTGACGGACAGCGGTGCAGTGATTGAGGAGGTAATTCTAAACACAGGGAGGGGACGGGCCTGCCCTTATTACAGCTTCCTGTTCAGCCACTCATTAAATGCGGGGGGTTCTGATTAGGCACAGTCTATGCATTCAGCATAATCCCATTACCACACACGCTCCCACACACACTCAAACATACTGCCCCACACGCACGCTCCCACACACACTCAAACATACTGCCCCACACGAACGGTCCCACACACACTCAAACATACTGCCCCACACGCACGCACGCTCCCACACGCACGCATGCACGCACGCTCCCACACACACTCAAACATACTGCCCCACACGCACGCTCCCACACACACTCAAACATACTGCCTCACACGCACGTACGCTCCCACACACACTCAAACATACTGCCCCACACGCACTCACACTCCCACACACACTCAAACATACTGCCCCACACACACGCTCCCACACACACTCAAATATACTGCCCCACACGCACGCTCCCACACACACTCAAACATACTGCCCCACACACACGCACGCTCCCACACACACTCAAACATACTGCCCCACACACACGCACGCTCCCACACACACTCAAACATACTGCCCCACACGCACTCACACTCCCACACACACTCAAACATACTGCCCCACACGCACGCTCCCACACACACTCAAACATACTGCCTCACACGCACGTACACTCCCACACACACTCAAACATACTGCCCAACACACACGCTCCCACACACACTCAAACATACTGCCCCACACGCACGTACGCTCCCACACACACTCAAACATACTGCCCCACACGCACGTACGCTCCCACACACACTCAAACATACTGCCCCACACGCACTCACACTCCCACACACACTCAAACATACTGCCCCACACACACGCTCCCACACACACTCAAACATACTGCCCCACATGCACGCTCCCACACACACTCAAACATACTGCCCCACACGCACGCACGCTCCCACACACTCAAACATACTGCCCCTCATGCACGCTCCCACACACACTCAAACATACTGCCCCTCATGCACGCTCCCACACACACTCAATCATACTGCCCCACACGCACGCACGCTCCCACACACACTCAAACATACTGCCCCACACGCACGTACGCTCCCACACACACTCAAACATACGGCTGTCCTGTTGGCTGCAGTGTAGGCAAGGGTCAGGGTTTTGAACCGGATCCTGGCGGCGACAGGTAGCCAGTGGAGTGATCGCAGCAGAGGAGTGACGTGGAAGAATTTGGGAAGGTTGTAGATGAGTCGGGCAGTGGCATTCTGAATCATCTGTAGTGGCTGTATGGCACAAGCTGGCAGGCTTGCAAGGAGAGAGTTGCAGTAATCAAGGCGAGAGGTCACCGTAGCCTGACTGAGCAGCTGGGTGGAGTGCGTCGTCAGGTATGGTCGAATCATTCTGATGTTGTACAGAAGGAATCTGCAGGACCGTGATGTTGCCTTGATGTGCTCCTTGAGGTCCAGTTGGTCATCCAGGACCACCCCCAAGCTCTTGGCAGACTGAGAGGCAGTCACTGTGGTGCCATCAACCGTGATTGAGAGCTCACGTAGTAAGGAGGTCTTGCATGGGAAGAGCAGCTCAGTTTTGTTGAGGTTGAGCTTCAGGTGGTGGCTGGCCATCCAGGTGGAGATGTCAGCCAGGCATGAAGATATCTTATCATCGACCTGTGTGGCCGAAGGGGGGAAAGAAAAGAGTTGTGTGTCATCTGCTTAACAATGATAGGAGAAGCCATGTGAATTAATAACTGAACCAAGAGATTTGGTGTATAAGGAGAACAGCAGAGGACCCAGTACAGATCCCTGTGGCACTCCCGTAACAAGGGGATGAGAAGCAGGCAAGGAGAGGAGAAGCAGTGCATGCACACACACACACTCAAACATACTGCCACACATGCACTCACACACACACACACACACACACACACACACGGACACTCACACATGCACTCACACACACCCTTGCTTGCTTGCTTGCTAGCAAGTGCGTGTGTGTGAGCGCATTTGTGTGTGTGAGTGTCCGTGTGTGTGTGTGAGTCTGTGACTGCTGATCTACTGGGTTATTTTATTGCCGTGAATTAATTAATTGACATTGTTATGATCGTTCTTTTTTATTTTGTTTTAATAAAACTTCAAGATACTGTTGTTATTATTTCTTAGTTATAACATAGCCAATGTAAGCTATTTAGTAAGAGGTGAACAGGAAATTAAAACTGGGCCAAAATAATTATACATTTAGACAATCTTTCATTGAAATTTGACTATAGAAAATTGAATTTATGATTTAATTTATGATATTTGTTCAAACTCAATTTAAAGAAAAGACAGCTCTACTCTTCCTACTTCCCTACATTTCCCGCACAAGATTGTCAGATTCCTTTTGGGCGATGCTTCCTCTGATGAGTGTATCTTTGTATTCCATTGGAGTGGCAGACCACAGACAGTATGCCGGAATGTAAAGTGGAATGTAAAGTACATGGTTCTTACAGGAAATGAGAGCAGGCTAGGGTCATTTGATTGGCTATGATTAAATCTGGTTGCCACACACACACTGATAATAATGTATTCAGTCTAATCCAGCCCCTGTTCCACCTGCCCCGCACGCTGTGCGCTGTGCTTCCCTTGCCTCTGGTCAGACAATACCAGAACTCAGCAGCCACGCCCAGTGTGCCTCTGTGCCATTGAGTCTGAAAAATAGAGCCCTTAAGCCAGGCTCACACTACACAACTTTCAAAATCCCAAAAATTATTTAAAGAAAAGTATTTGTCTAATTATTTAGACAGATTTGACAAGTGTTGTAAATATATGGCATGTATGATGGGATCCATATTACCTCCAGTTTTATGCACATAAATTTATACAATACTGGATTCACCTCTTCACTGACGTTAAGAAGTAAGTTTCATTGTAAGTGGACTCAGTAAAAAGCAAGTTTGAGTGTAAGTAAATCTACTCAGTATAAAGTAAGTCTGAGTGAAAGTGGGCTTATTCTTGGCCCTGAATATGAAAGTGTTGCTGAGGCAGATGGCCTGCAGGGAGAGGGGACAGACAAACAGCAGGTTTGTCTGGGTTTACTGAGCCACACTGCCCTGCTATGCCTCTGCTGACTACATACATTGTGAGGACCCTGGGTCTGCCCTGCTGCTGACTACATACATTGTGAGGACCCTGGGTCTCTTCCCTCCTCAAACACAGAAAACACTGCCTGCTTCTTAAAAGGCCCTTTGAGCATGATTGCTGGGACTGTGGCATTGAGCAGAAAAAAATCCCATGCTGTGCATCCATGGCATCCAAGGAGGTGTGCCGAGTTTGGCAGCCTGATCTGTCTGACTCATTTACCCAAACAGAATCAGACGCAAAGTCAGGTCTCTGCAGCCCTCTATCTCCAGGCTCACGGTTACATGAACTGCAAAGAACAGCTGAAAAAACCTACTGCAGGATTTTAATTTTTAGTTTTATGAATGACATGACTGAAAGTGTCTGAACGCACATGCATTTTAATAAAAGAGTCGGAAGGACAGAGCAACAGCCCATCTATCTGTTTAATGTTCATACACACATATACACACACACACACACACACACTCAAACACACACTCACACACACACACACACACACACACATGCACACACATACATATAATATATATATATATATATATATATATATATATTCTCCAGTCTTATTCGCTATCTATACGAATGCCGTTAACTGTCCCTCACCAAATTGTCACATTGTCAAACTGGCTGGTGACACGGCTATAACAGGACTCACACGAAACACCCACACTGAGGACCATTACAGGAATATTGTCAGCAAATTTTCAGAATGGTGCAAATCAAATAATTTCATCTTAAACACCAAGAAAACAATAGAAATGATAATAGATTTAAGAGGTGACAAAATCAGCTTGGCACCATTTCAGATAGACGATCGCATTATTGAAACGTCAATGAGAGAACCGGTATCTGAAAACAGAAATTGATAGCCTAATAAGCTCAACTGGTACAGAGACACTGAAACTATTCAGCTAAGGACAACAACAACAACTGCATTTATGCCATAAACTAAGAAAATCTCATGTGGGTAATACAACTCTCTTCAGGTTTTACCAAATATTCACTGAAAGCACAATGACCTTTGGATTTCTTGCCTGGTAAAGTTTACTTACACTCACCAACAGAAATAGAATATCAAAAATTGTAAACAACTCAGCTAAAATCACTTCAGCTAAAATACCTGTTTATTCAAACCCGGGCTATCCAGAAAAGTGACATCATGAGGGACATTTCTGCTCCATCCACCGAGATGATCTTCAGATTCAGATCACACACTGCATGTGCAGGGCAGCCAGAACACCAAGGCCTTTCATTCCGGTCTCCATCAGTTCACAAAGGACATTAACCATAACACCCCCCCCCCCCCTCCCCAGACCCCTGGAGCCACTGTGGCAGTTACTGTTGTTAATTTATGTTGTTTTCAAAATGTTGATGTACCTCATTGTTAATTTGTCTTGTGAAAAATCCATGTCTTTGTCATTGCCATGTAGTGCAGTCATTGTTGTTCATTGTTTGTTCCATGTGATTGTCAGGCATGTAACAAACGTCCACAGGGATTAATATTAAAGTATTCATTTATTCGATATTCATATGTATCAACACAACGGTATTGCTGAATACTTGATTCTGGTCCAATGGGGTGCAGTAATTTTCAATAATGGAACACCTTGGCGTTTTAACAGTTCTAAAGTCAATGCACTACAAAATCCAACATTCTAAAGCAGTTAAACAGCGACGCAGTTCTTTCGATTTTGAATTAATGTTATATCCCAGAGACTGTATATCCCCTCCCCTTTTCAATGTCCCATTTCACAATTAACGGAAATGTTGAATCAAGGTGCTAGCTACTGTAGCTTATAGCTTTATTTAGGGTTGCCACCATCCCGCAAAATACGGAATTGTACCTTATTTGGACAGGAGAATAGGCGTTCCGTATTTAACTCACGGCTATGATTGCATTAGTACAATAGTAACCGCTGTTTTTAATATAATTCAATAGTTAGCTAGCTAGCTAGCTGGGATAACAAGCATGCCGTGAGACCATTTTGACCTAAAGCCCAGCTGGATTTTAATATTGCCTCGGCAAAACCTAGCATAAAGCTAGATTGAATTCTAACCTGGTTTCAGAGGGTCTTAGAAAGATGCTAGCTATGTCTACACTGCGTAACCACTCCATTTTGAAAGGCAAGACAGAGCTATGAAGATAAATTCGATTGAGTTAGGGTTATGTAATTTTCTTAAATAATGTAATGACAAAAATAAACTAAATTGGTCCTAATTGTATGGGATAAAAATGAGATGGAACTATTTTTTTCTGAAAGAATCATAGTTTTCATAGAATTAACGACCAGGGCTGTTTGCTTAACACTGGTGCAAATGGAACTGTCAACCAGAGTTCTGCATAGCAATGGTCCGAATAGAACCATCAAGGAGAGTTTTACTTGACAAAGGTAAAGCAATATTATTAAGGGCCACAGAAGGATATTTCATTTTCAGCAGATGAAGTCAATTAAGATAAAAATTAAGGTAAAAGTAACAAATATATAATCATGGACTGCCTGACCTGGTTATTCTTTATATATATATATGAGGTCATTCAGAAGCAAGAGCTCACGTTTTTAGACAGGGAGCAAGTTTTTTACCATGCATATGTGATTACACATTCAAAAATACATTTTTAAACAATTTGAATGTTTTTTTCCTATTGGAAGTACATATCAAATAACAGTTTGACAACCCTAGTGTGAGATATTAAAATATACTATTAATGTTATTTAGTTTTGTTTTTGTTTTTTATACTATGTTTTATGATGTTCCTTTATACATTCACACACAAACTACCGCCTCTAAGAAGCATATTAAACACCATCTGGGCTGGAAGTAAATAAAAGCACAGGACGTGTGAGGGAATCTTTACTGCAGAGAAGCTTCTGAACCCAGTTTACGAACCCTAGAACCACACAACTCGGCTTTTAATGGAGCTGAGTTTGAGACACAAAGACCCTTTCAAGAAATATACTCAACTGGAGGAAATTTCATAAAGATTCCTGTGTCCAAGATTGATGTGTAAACAACATTAATTCAGTATTAAACCACACACTGTACATCAGTGTATTACTGTGTTAATTTCTGCTGAGCTCTCCTGTGCTTATTAATGCTGATATCTACTGTGTTTATTAATGCTGATCTCTACTGTGTTTATTAATGCTGATCTCTACTGTGCTTATTAATGCTGATATCTACTGTTCTTATTAATGTTGATATCTACTGTGCTTATTAATGCTGATATCTACTGTGTTTATTAATGCTAATCTCTACTGTGTTCATTAATGCTGATCTCTACTGTGTTTATTAATGCTAATCTCTACTGTGTTTATTAATGCTAATCTCTACTCTGCTAGCTATGTTTAGTCTGAGTAGTCTGAGCTCTAATTTGTTTATTAATGCTAATCTCTACTGTGCTTATTAATGCTGATCTCTACTGTGTTTATTAATGCTGATCTCAACTGTGTTTATTAATGCTAATCTCTACTCTGCTAGCTATGTTTAGTCTGAGTAGTCTGAGCTCTGATGTGTTTATTAATGCTGATCTCTACTGTGCTTATTAATGCTGATCTCTACTGTGTTTATTAATGCTAATCTCTACTGTGTTTATTAATGCTAATCTCTACTCTGCTATCTATGTTTAGTGTGAGCTCTCCTATGGCTTAATATGGCTTATTAATGCTGATCTCTACTGTGTTTGGCATTCAGCTGCTCACTGTTGTTGTGGTTTAGATTAATTACTCTGACCTCTACTCTGCTAGTTATGTTTAGTCTGAGCTCTCCTATGCTTATTTAGTTAGTTTAGTCTGATCTCTCCTATGCTTATTTAGTTAGTTTAGTCTGATCTCTCCTGTGCTTATTTAGTTAGTTTGGTCTGATCTCTCCTGTGCTTATTTAGTTAGTTTGGTCTGGTCTGCGCTGTGCTTATTTAGTTAGCTTGGTCTGATCTGTCCTGTGCTTATTTAGTTAGTTTGGTCTGATCTGCGCTGTGCTTATTTAGTTAGTTTGGTCTGATCTGTCCTGTGCTTATTTAGTTAGTTTGGTCTGATCTGCGCTGTGCTTATTTAGTTAGCTTGGTCTGATCTGTCCTGTGCTTATTTAGTTAGTTTGGTCTGATCTGCGCTGTGCTTATTTAGTTAGTTTGGTCTGATCTCTCCTGTGCTTATTTAGTTAGTTTGGTCTGATCTCTCCTGTGCTTATTTAGTTAGTTTGGTCTGATCTGCACTGTGCTTATTTAGTTAGTTTGGTCTGATCTCTCCTATGCTTATTTAGTTAGTTTGGTCTGATCTGCGCTGTGCTTATTTAGTTAGTTTGGTCTGATCTGCGCTGTGCTTATTTAGTTAGCTTGGTCTGATCTGCGCTGTGCTTATTTAGTTAGTTTGGTCTGATATCTCCTGTGCTTATTTAGTTAGTTTGGTCTGATCTGCGCTGTGCTTATTTAGTTAGTTTGGTCTGATCTCTCCTGTGCTTATTTAGTTAGTTTGGTCTGATCTGCGCTGTGCTTATTTAGTTAGTTTGGTCTGATCTCTCCTGTGCTTATTTAGTTAGTTTGGTCTGATCTCTCCTGTGCTTATTTAGTTAGTTTGGTCTGATCTGTCCTGTGCTTATTTAGTTAGTTTGGTCTGATCTGCGCTGTGCTTATTTAGTTAGTTTGGTCTGATCTGTCCTGTGCTTATTTAGTTAGTTTGGTCTGATCTGCGCTGTGCTTATTTAGTTAGTTTGGTCTGATCTGCGCTGTGCTTATTTAGTTAGCTTGGTCTGATCTGTCCTGTGCTTATTTAGTTAGTTTGGTCTGATCTGCGCTGTGCTTATTTAGTTAGTTTGGTCTGATCTCTCCTGTGCTTATTTAGTTAGTTTGGTCTGATCTATCCTGTGCTTATTTAGTTAGTTTGGTCTGATCTGTCCTGTGCTTATTTAGTTAGTTTAGTCTGATCTCTCCTGTGCTTATTTAGTTAGTTTAGTCTGATCTCTCCTGTGCTTATTTAGTTAGTTTGGTCTGATCTCTCCTGTGCTTATTTAGTTAGTTTGGTCTGATCTGCGCTGTGCTTATTTAGTTAGTTTGGTCTGATCTGCGCTGTGCTTATTTAGTTAGTTTGGTCTGATCTCTCCTGTGCTTATTTAGTTAGTTTGGTCTGATCTGTCCTGTGCTTATTTAGTTAGTTTGGTCTGATCTCTCCTGTGCTTATTTAGTTAGTTTGGTCTGATCTGTGCTGTGCTTATTTAGTTAGTTTGGTCTGATCTCTCCTGTGCTTATTTAGTTAGTTTGGTCTGATCTGCGCTGTGCTTATTTAGTTAGTTTGGTCTGATCTCTCCTGTGCTTATTTAGTTAGTTTGGTCTGATCTGCGCTGTGCTTATTTAGTTAGTTTGGTCTGATCTCTCCTATGCTTATTTAGTTAGTTTGGTCTGATCTGCGCTGTGCTTATTTAGTTAGTTTGGTCTGATCTGCGCTGTGCTTATTTAGTTAGCTTGGTCTGATCTGCGCTGTGCTTATTTAGTTAGTTTGGTCTGATATCTCCTGTGCTTATTTAGTTAGTTTGGTCTGATCTGCGCTGTGCTTATTTAGTTAGTTTGGTCTGATCTGTCCTGTGCTTATTTAGTTAGTTTGGTCTGATCTCTCCTGTGCTTATTTAGTTAGTTTGGTCTGATCTCTCCTGTGCTTATTTAGTTAGTTTGGTCTGATCTGGGCTGTGCTTATTTAGTTAGTTTGGTCTGATCTCTCCTGTGCTTATTTAGTTAGTTTGGTCTGATCTCTCCTGTGCTTATTTAGTTAGTTTGGTCTGATCTGTCCTGTGCTTATTTAGTTAGTTTGGTCTGATCTCTCCTGTGCTTATTTAGTTAGTTTGGTCTGATCTGCGCTGTGCTTATTTAGTTAGTTTGGTCTGATCTGTCCTGTGCTTATTTAGTTAGTTTGGTCTGATCTGCGCTGTGCTTATTTAGTTAGTTTGGTCTGATCTGCGCTGTGCTTATTTAGTTAGTTTGGTCTGATCTCTCCTGTGCTTATTTAGTTAGTTTGGTCTGATCTCTCCTGTGCTTATTTAGTTAGTTTGGTCTGATCTGCGCTGTGCTTATTTAGTTAGTTTGGTCTGATCTCTCCTGTGCTTATTTAGTTAGTTTAGTCTGATCTCTCCTGTGCTTATTTAGTTAGTTTGGTCTGATCTCTCCTGTGCTTATTTAGTTAATTTGGTCTGATCTGTCCTGTGCTTATTTAGTTAGTTTGGTCTGATCTGTCCTGTGCTTATTTAGTTAGTTTGGTCTGATATCTCCTGTGCTTATTTAGTTAGTTTGGTCTGATCTGGGCTGTGCTTATTTAGTTAGTTTGGTCTGATCTCTCCTGTGCTTATTTAGTTAGTTTGGTCTGATCTCTCCTGTGCTTATTTAGTTAGTTTGGTCTGATCTGTCCTGTGCTTATTTAGTTAGTTTGGTCTGATCTCTCCTGTGCTTATTTAGTTAGTTTGGTCTGATCTGCGCTGTGCTTATTTAGTTAGTTTGGTCTGATCTGTCCTGTGCTTATTTAGTTAGTTTGGTCTGATCTGCGCTGTGCTTATTTAGTTAGTTTGGTCTGATCTGCGCTGTGCTTATTTAGTTAGTTTGGTCTGATCTCTCCTGTGCTTATTTAGTTAGTTTGGTCTGATCTCTCCTGTGCTTATTTAGTTAGTTTGGTCTGATCTGCGCTGTGCTTATTTAGTTAGTTTGGTCTGATCTCTCCTGTGCTTATTTAGTTAGTTTAGTCTGATCTCTCCTGTGCTTATTTAGTTAGTTTGGTCTGATCTCTCCTGTGCTTATTTAGTTAATTTGGTCTGATCTGTCCTGTGCTTATTTAGTTAGTTTGGTCTGATCTGTCCTGTGCTTATTTAGTTAGTTTGGTCTGATCTGCGCTGTGCTTATTTAGTTAGTTTGGTCTGATCTGCGCTGTGCTTATTTAGTTAGTTTGGTCTGATCTCTCCTGTGCTTATTTAGTTAGTTTGGTCTGATCTGCGCTGTGCTTATTTAGTTAGTTTGGTCTGATCTCTCCTGTGCTTATTTAGTTAGTTTGGTCTGATCTGCGCTGTGCTTATTTAGTTAGTTTGGTCTGATCTGTCCTGTGCTTATTTAGTTAGTTTGGTCTGATCTGCGCTGTGCTTATTTAGTTAGTTTGGTCTGATCTCTCCTGTGCTTATTTAGTTAGTTTGGTCTGATCTCTCCTGTGCTTATTTAGTTAGTTTGGTCTGATCTGTCCTGTGCTTATTTAGTTAGTTTGGTCTGATCTCTCCTGTGCTTATTTAGTTAGTTTGGTCTGATCTGTCCTGTGCTTATTTAGTTAGTTTGGTCTGATCTCTCCTGTGCTTATTTAGTTAGTTTGGTCTGATCTGCGCTGTGCTTATTTAGTTAGTTTGGTCTGATCTGTCCTGTGCTTATTTAGTTAGTTTGGTCTGATCTGCGCTGTGCTTATTTAGTTAGTTTGGTCTGATCTGTCCTGTGCTTATTTAGTTAGTTTGGTCTGATCTGTCCTGTGCTTATTTAGTTAGTTTGGTCTGATCTGTCCTGTGCTTATTTAGTTAGTTTGGTCTGATCTGCGCTGTGCTTATTTAGTTAGTTTGGTCTGATCTCTCCTGTGCTTATTTAGTTAGTTTGGTCTGATCTCTCCTGTGCTTATTTAGTTAGTTTGGTCTGATCTCTCCTGTGCTTATTTAGTTAGTTTGGTCTGATCTGCGCTGTGCTTATTTAGTTAGTTTGGTCTGATCTGTCCTGTGCTTATTTAGTTAGTTTGGTCTGATCTGTCCTGTGCTTATTTAGTTAGTTTGGTCTGATCTGTCCTGTGCTTATTTAGTTAGTTTGGTCTGATCTGCGCTGTGCTTATTTAGTTAGTTTGGTCTGATCTCTCCTGTGCTTATTTAGTTAGTTTGGTCTGATCTCTCCTGTGCTTATTTAGTTAGTTTGGTCTGATCTGTCCTGTGCTTATTTAGTTAGTTTGGTCTGATCTCTCCTGTGCTTATTTAGTTAGTTTGGTCTGATCTGCGCTGTGCTTATTTAGTTAGTTTGGTCTGATCTGTCCTGTGCTTATTTAGTTAGTTTGGTCTGATCTGCACTGTGCTTATTTAGTTAGTTTAGTCTGATCTCTCCTGTGCTTATTTAGTTAGCTTGGTCTGATCTGCGCTGTGCTTATTTAGTTAGTTTGGTCTGATATCTCCTGTGCTTATTTAGTTCGTTTGGTCTGATCTGCGCTGTGCTTATTTAGTTAGTTTGGTCTGATCTGCGCTGTGCTTATTTAGTTAGTTTGGTCTGATCTCTCCTGTGCTTATTTAGTTAGCTTGGTCTGATCTCTCCTGTGCTTATTTAGTTAGTTTGGTCTGATCTGCACTGTGTGTGTTACTGTGTTAGCGTGAGGTGAAGTGCTGTAATGAAGCTTGCAGGATGAAGAGGTTGTATGTGCAGCTGATATCAGTGTCCTTAAGAGCTTCCTCTGTGCTCTGCAATGCATTAATTCCTACCCAGCCTGCGCTCTCTCTCTCTCTCTCAATGGGGGCTGTATAATGAGTATGTATCCAGAGATTAATGGATGCGTCAGAGTCCTATTCTACCGGCCCTCAGTTCTCCCTGTCATTCAGTACAAATGTTCTGTTAGATACTGTAGAAATAAATGACCATCACAGAGATTTAATCGATTCTTTTGTCATTTGATGTTTGGGGCATGTTTGCATTTGTAAGAGTTCAGTTGATGTAAACTCAGAGTAGAGCTGCAGTAATCTCAGAGTAGCACATGCTCAGACAGCTGGCCCCTCCCATCACACTGCACGCGCTCAGACAGGAGGCCCCTCCCATCACACTGCACGCGCTCAGACATCAGGCCCCTCCCATCACACTGCACACGCTCAGACAGGAGGCCCCTCCCATCGCACTGCACGCGCTCAGACAGCTGGCCCCTCCCATCGCACTGCACATGCTCAGACAGGAGGCCCCTCCCATCGCACTGCACACGCTCAGACAGGAGGCCCCTCCCATCACACTGCACGCACTCAGACAGGAGGCCCCTTCCATCACACTGCACACGCTCAGACAGGAGGCCCCTCCCATCACACTGCACACGCTCAGACAGGAGGCCCCTCCCATCACACTGCACGCGCTCAGACAGGAGGCCCCTCCCATCGCACTGCACGCGCTCAGACAAGAGGATTCTGAAATCTGGTGCTGTCTGCAGTTCTTCTTCTTCTTCTTCTGTTGAATAAAGGAGATGTGTTTCCTGATGAATAAAGAAGATGTGTTTGTCTCCTATAGCATGAACAGACCCTGCAGTCTGGGGCTGAGTGAATTACTTCAGCAGACGAGAGGACGTGAGACAGTACTCTCCTGTAATCCCCTTTTATTTTATTACAATGTCTGAAATGTGCACTCACGCACACACACACACCCACATACAGACATGCACACACACACACCGACATACAGACATACACACATACACATGCACACACGTACATACACTCACATGCTCACATACACAGTACCATCAAGGACACATTGTAAAGTTTGTTGGCACAAGGTTGTAAGTTTCTAAACTAGGTACAGTCTTATCCAGAAAGAGTCAGTGTAGGCACCTTACTTAACTAATCAAGGTCTTGATTACAGGCAGTGATTAATTCATTAATTACATCAGATGTTTTAGCACTGGGCTGGAACAAATGAATTCACTCACACCAGCCCTATTTGGATAAAACTGGACACCCCGGTGCTAACTGAACGATTAACTGAGCTAATTAAGGAACCTTAAGTGTATTGCTAATTAAATAGCATCACAGAGTCTTGTATCATTGCTTTGGAGTTGGAGGACAGAACTACAGACAAATCAACAAAATTCATGGGCCTGGATCTTAGAGCTTATGGGCCTGAACATTAGCCAGTCTGGATCTTAGAGCTTATGGGCCTGGACTGTGTTTCCCAGAGTCTCCTTAGTGCTACGTGCACCGTAAGGTATACCTTAAGGTCTTCCTTTAGGTCTCGAGCTGTTTCCCAGCACCTCCTTAGCTAAGGTATACCTTCTGAAAGGTATACCTTTAAAAGGGTGGTCTGAGGCACTTGTAAGCTGTCCCTTAGTGATGTGCTCCGCTCATCTTGTCACAGTTTTAGCCTTATTATGCCAACATTTTGCTTTTCAAATCGACAGTTGTACTACAGTGCGCATCTAGTAGCACATCTGCATGTGAAAATGACATAGTTTCATATTAACATTACGAAAATTAATTGTCCAATCTACGTTTCTGTGCATAGCACGTCAAGAGAATGTTGTCATTTCACCTGTCTATTCCCATCATGATGGTAATTTAAGTATAGGGCCTATCCATAATACTAATCCAATTTGTCCAATTTGTCCATTAAATCCAATAATTTAAATTTATACGTAGTGGAGCTAACTGAGGATATGGCTTTTCTGACTGCACACCCTGTAGAAATTAGTTTGTTTGTGTGTGAGTGAATGATCACACTGACTTGGAACAAACCGCCGGTTTATTAAGAATATAAAACCTGTGTGAGCCGACGTTGAGTGAGTCTACCTGCATGACCGAACTAGAGGGAACTAGAGCATGTTGATTGGCCTAGCCATAAACACACATACAGGTACGATGGCTCATAATGAACAAACACAACAAATGATCTGCATCCCCCTCCTATATAAAACAAAATAGCGCTGGGTAAATATCAACATTCCTTTCTTACCATGTTGTTTTACGATTTTCGGTAAACAACCCAATAATGATATTCTTGGTTAAACCTAAGATTATCCAACAGCAAATCAAAGTGGATGAACATATTACTTTAACAGGTAGGCCTATTCATAAGGCATACCCGGTATAGAATTAATCATGATCAATTTCTACAGACGCGCTTTTGCCTTTCATGTATGATAATTTTTGCACTGCAGAGAAAAGTCCGCGGGAATCAGTGGATATGCCGCTACAGTTGCCTATATATTGTGTGACAAAAACAAATTAACATTAGACCTTTGTTTCCATAAGAACAAAATAATTCACCCATATGTAGCCTGTATCCTTTTTTCCTGGGCTTTGTAACCTGTATGTACGTATTTTTTGAAACTATCACAAGGTCTCGTCTTGACTCCTAAAGAGATTAGCAGATGATCTTTAGTAGGCATAGCTTCCTCTTCTGCAATATTAGATTGATGTAAAATGATTATGACAACACTTAAAACGTCATTCATAAGCCTTTACAAGTGAGACAATCGATTCACTTGGAATCGATTGATAAACTTTTCAGCACCACAGTGAAGGCCAGCTCCAACTTACGACGTGCCTTTGGAAGTGTCCCTTAAGGCAACTGTTAAGGTTGTATGGGAAACACTCCTAAAAAAAGTTTCCCTTTGAAAGGTATACCTTAGAAACCTTCGTAAAATGTTAAGGTACATCGAAACTGGGAAACACAGCCCTGAACATTAGCCAGTCTGGATCTTAGATTCATGGGCCTGAACATTAGCCAGTCTTTTTCTTGTGAGACAGCGAGATGTTCCCTCACTCTCTCATCTCTCTGTTTCCTGTGGGACAGTGAGATGTTCCCTCACTCTCTCATCTCTCTGTTTCCTGTCGGACAGTGAGATGTTCCCTCACTCTCCCATCTCTCTGTTTCCTGTGGGACAGTGAGATGTTCCCTCACTCTCTCATCTCTCTGTTTCCTGTGGGACAGCAAGATGTTCCCTCACTCTCTCATCTCTCTGTTTCCTGTGGGACTGTGAGATGTTCCCTCACTCTCTCATCTCTCTGTTTCCTGTGGGACAGTGAGATGTTCCCTCACTCTCTCATCTCTCTGTTTCCTGTGAGACAGTGAGATGTACCCTCACTCTCTCATCTCTCTGTTTCCTGTGGGACAGTGAGATGTTCCCTCACTCTCTCATCTCTCTGTTTCCTGTGGGACAGTGAGATGTTCCCTCACTCTCTCATCTCTCTGTTTCCTGCGGGACAGTGAGATGTTCCCTCACTCTCCCATCTCTCTGTTTCCTGCGGGACAGTGAGATGTTCCCTCACTCTCATCTCTCTGTTTCCTGTGGGACAGCAAGATGTTCTCTCACTCTGTCATTACTCCTTCTCCTGTGGGACAGTGAGATGTTCCCTCACTTTCCCATCTCTGTTTCCTGTGGGACTGTGAGATGTTCCCTCACTCTCCCATCTCTGTTTCCTGTGGGACTGTGAGATGTTTTAACACACTTTTCAGATGAACATGCTCCATCAGCAATCCTATCTGTTCATTCTCAGCTCTTTATTCTCAGTTTTGACCCAACCCAGATGCACACCACCGGAACTAGGAGAACCCGGAGAACCCGTAGAACCCGGAGAGCAGCAGAGCAGAGAGAACAGTCACCATTCGGTTTTTTTGTGAACAACATTTACAGCATGAGCCTATTTTAATTTGGCCTATCATCTCATCTTCCACAAAACTTTATTGCATTGCAAAACATTTTCCAGTGTTGCAGTAAGCTTGTTGTGATTTATCGTATTTTAGCTATTTTTTTAATGGCTTCATAACCACTACTTTTTCCAGCTTTGTTTTAAATATATCCATATCACATTCCTACTTTATTACACAAGAAAATTCTTTAATCACCCGATAAAATTACAGGAACACCGAATTTTCACAGCTTTCTACAATGTGACAAGGGTAAAATGCTGTTTGGCTAGAACGGTGATGGTGGTTTTAGTCCAGCTTCAGCTTAGCTAGAGAACTGTACTGTACAAGATCAAGCAGGTTAGTTACTTTATTTGATTTTGTACACACTTATTAACAGTTTTATTTGATTTTACACTAAACTTTGCTATTTTTTCAAGTACTTCAAGTACACTTTGAAAGATGTGTACAGGTGTAAGGGTGTAGGTGTGAACGGTGTAGGTGTAATGAAGTATGTTTAGAGGTGTAAGGGGGTATGTGTGTAGAGGTGTAAGGAAGTATGTTTAGAGGTGTAAGGGGGTATGTGTGTAGAGGTGTAAGGAAGTATGTTTAGAGGTGTAAGGAGGTATGTGTGTAGGGGTATAAGGGGGTATGTGTGTAGAGGTGTAAGGGGGTATGTGTGTAGAGGTGTAAGGGGGTATGTGTGTAGGGGTATAAGGGGGTATGTGTGTAGGGGTATAAGGGGGTATGTGTGTAGAGGTGTAAGGGGGTATGTGTGTAGAGGTGTAAGGGGGTATGTGTGTAGGGGTATAAGAGGGTATGTGTGTGGGGTATAAGGGGGTATGTGTGTAGAGGTGTAAGGGGTTATGTGTGTAGAGGTGTAAGGGGGTATGTGTGTAGAGTTGTAAGGGGGTATGCATGTAGAGGTATAAGGGGGTATGTGTGTAGAGGTGTAAGGGGGTATGTGTGTAGGGGTATAAGGGGGTATGTGTGTAGAGGTATAAGGAGGTATGTGTGTAGAGGTGTAAGGGGGTATGTGTGTAGAGGTGTAAGGGGTTATTTTTGTAGAGGTATAAGGAGGTATGTGTGTAGAGGTGTAAGGGGATATGTGTGTAGAGTTGTAAGGGGGTATGTGTGTAGAGGTGTAAGGGGTTATGCATGTAGAGGTATAAGGGGATATGCGTGTAGAGGTGTAGGGGGGTATATGTGTAGAGATATAAGGGGGTATGTGTGTAGAGGTGTAAGGGGGTATATGTGTAGAGATATAAGGGGGTATGTGTGTAGAGGTGTAAGGGGGTATATGTGTAGGTACTTGTTATAAATGCAACAACTGAGGAGAAGTTTCCTGCCCATAAATCAAACATAAGCAGCTTCAGCACACGCATCAATAACCTCCTTCACCACTACAGCAGTGAGGATAACAGGAAAACAGAAATCTCAAGGGAAACAGAGAGCGAGTGAAAGAGGGGGGGATCGAGAGAGAGGGGAGACAGACACCCCTTACCTCGCCCCACTTTCTGACTTTACAGTAGTTTGCCTGAGCTTGTGCTCAAGAAGCCTCATACTATACATGATACATATGCTATACACCGTGCATTATACTATGCACTGCATGTGCTATACTCTGCATTATACTATACACTGCATGTGCTATATTCTGCGTTATACTATACACTGCATGTGCTAGACACTGCATTGTAATATATACTGTGCATTATACTATACACTGCATTGTAATATACACACTGCATTATATTATACACTGCACTATACTGTACACTGTGCATTAAACTATACAATGCATTATACTATACACTGCATGTGCTAGACACTGCATTGTAATATACACTCTGCATTATACTATACACTGCATTATAATATACACCGTGCATTATACTATACACTGCATTATATTATACATTGTGCATTAAACTATACACTGCATTATACTATGCACTACATTGTAATATACACCGTGCATTATACTATACACTGCATTATATTATAGACTGTGCATTAAACTATACACCGTGCATTAGACTATACACTGCATTATACTATACACTGTGCATTATAATATACACTGCATTTTACTATACACTGCATTATAATATACACTGCATTATACTATACACTGTGCATTATAATATGCACTGCATTTTACTATACACTGCATTATACTATACACTGTGCATTATAATATACACTGCATTATACTATACACTGTGCATTATAATATACACTGCATTATACTATACACTGCATGTGCTAGACACTGCATTGTAACATACACTGTGCATTATACTATACACTGTGCATTATACTATACACTGCATGTGCTAGACACTGCATTGTAATATACACTGTGCATTATACTATATACTGCATTATAATATACTCTGCATTATAAAATACACTGATTTATACTGTACACTGCATGTGCTATACACTGCATTGTAATATACATTGCATTATACTATACACTGCATTATACTATACACTGGGCATTATAATATACACTGCACTTTACGAAGGTCCCACATAGCAACCGTTGCCATGCTGAGTGTCCCATAAAAACAGCCTCAGGATGGATCGGTGTCACATCAATTAGTTTGTAGAGTTAAGCTTGATTTCCTTTGGAAAACAAAACTCTGATATTGCCACAGTCAGATTATTATTATTATTATTATTATTATTATTATTATTGAATAGCGGGGGAAGACAGGAGGGAAAGTGTGAGAGAGAGCGGAGAGAAAGAGAGGGGAGGGTGTGCTTTCTTCTCTTCCCTTTCTCTCCATCACAGATGGAGTGCTTCACCCGCCCCCCCCCACCCCCCCCCCTCGCTTCCTCCCTCAAAGCGAACGGCCATCTGAGGCTTTCAGCCCAAGCACTCACAACACTATCAATCAAATGAATAAATAAGCATGTTAATAACGAGCGGCTCAATAGGTCTGTGTTGTGCGCATTTGTGATCACCCATATCATTAGAGCGCTGCGTGTTTACTGTGTCCGTGGACAATGGGGGAGTGCGGAGAGGTGCCTGGTCCTCGTCCCACAGATGAACATGTGCAGATCATAAAAGGGGCTTCACAATACACTCAGAATTTTTAATTACAGCTTACATTTACGCCAACTAACACACTCACCATTTCATAAAAGAACTGCTTCTTGTCATATGTGCAAATTTATGGCCCTTCTCATTAAACAGGATTAAATGAATGGCTCTCCGGTGCTTCAGCCGGTAACAGCACAGTTTGGCATCAAGTCCACAACCTCGCATCCAGCGGCCCTCAGAGTAACTACCCAAGGCCCCTCTTACCTGTCCAAACTCTGGGATTCCAGCTTCTCTGCGTGTTCACCACTTTACAGTGTCACATTAAATTAATGTTTTTGGGGAGGAATATTACTGCTAATTTGCATAGCAGGTTCAGCTTTGTACAGTCCCTAGCCCCAGACTCCTCAGGTCTACAGTTTTTCCAGTGTGTTTTACCAACGTAAGACCAACGCAGATCCACTAGCATTGTGAGTACATGACAATGAACTGAATTTCTACCAAATATGGCAAATACTTTGGCAAATATGAAGGAGCTGATGACATATTGGGACCTCCTCTGAGCGGAGGAACCGCCATGGCGAAGGTGGAACCTGCGGATGCGTTTAAACGTGATGAGAGGAGTGTGCTGTGGGCTCCCGCCTGCTCCAAACATGAATCAGGCTCAGAATGTGACAATGAGAGCCGTCCTGTCAGCGCAGGAATCTGAATACAGTGCTGTCATCGCCCCCTATCTCCTTACTCTCTGCTGCGGTGGATTAACCTGACAGCAGGAGCTCCGCATGCACAGAAAGACAAAGAGGAGATGCCTTCGCTTTGGTGTGCAGGAGATATTACATATTTATATACATCATGCAGGACTTCTGTCTGCTGTTTACCCATTTTCTTATCACAGAAGGACTGCAGTCTGGCATGGTCTTTTTTTACAATGAGTCCACTGAAATATGATTCATTTTCCCAGATTAATTTCTATTAGGAGCGTGTTCTCTTCCCCCAGCGCCTGTCTGTGCCTGATTCTCTGTGTTCTCAGCCCAGCACTATGCTGTCCAAGAATGCCACTTTACTTTACACAGTGAAATAGCTGTGGAGTTAACAACCGTGTCAATAATGATTTCATTTCATGGAGCAGAAATGACAAAACGCTCCATTATCAACAAGGTGCTGTCATAACTGACAACAAATCACAGTCTAGGCTGTAAAATAATTTAAGTTGCAGTAGTTAGCACAGACATGAAATAAACACAGTCACTGCAGTAGAATACACACAGGCACTTCTGTAAAATACACACAGGCACTGCTGTAAAATAAACAGGCACTGCTGTAAAATACACACAGGTTCTGCTGTAGAATACACACAGACACTGCTGTAAAATACACACCGGCACTGCTGTAAAATAAACAGGCACTGCTGTAAAATACACACAGACACTGCTGTAAAATACACACAGGCACTGCTGTAGAATACAGACAGACACTGCTGTAAAATACACAGGCTCTGCTGTAAAATACACACAGGCACTGCTGCAAAATACACAAACACTGCTGTAAAATACACACAGTCACTGCTGTAAAATACACACAGGCTCTGCTGTAAAATACACACAGTCACTGCTGCAAAATACACACAGGCTCTGCTGTAAAATACACACAGTCACTGCTGTAGAATACACACAGGCACTCCTGTTAAATAAACATAATTTTGTTTTAAAATAAACCAAAATTTTAATTGAAATGCTTAATTTTCTCTGGTAAGAGACTGTCAGTAAGTTAGCAGGTGCTTTAAAAATGGAAAGATGTGGCCTCGCAATTTACTCCCTAATTGGTACAAAAGCATCACATGTGATTGTCACTCTGGTCCAATCATAACAGAGTGTGACTGTATTTCAATATGCACTTGCCAATCATTCAGCTCCTGTCTCTTCAAGGCAAAGTTCTTCTTGTTAGAGGTCAGCCTCATTGCTCCTGCATCCAGAACTGTCTGCCCCTGCCCGGATCTGCCCCTACCCCCTGCCCCAATCTGCCCCCGGCCCCCAGCCCTGATCTGCCCCTGCTCTGATCTGCCCCTGCCCCCTGCCCCGATCTGCCCCTGCCCCCAACCCTGATCTGCCCCTGTCCCCAACCCTTATCTGGCCCCAGCTCTGATCTGCCCCTGCCCCCAGCTCCGATCTGGCCCCGGCCTCCAGCCCTATCTGCCCCCGGCCCTGATCTGCCCCAGCCCTGCACTAAAGAAATTCCATGGGCTCCAAGTACCAACAATGGACCTGGAAATGTAGATTTCAGACCTGCTCTTAAAACCTACTCATATTCCATTTCATTTCATAAGCCCAGAGTAAGAACTCTGAAGTGCACCTCTGCTCATGATATAAACATATAGCATTTTGCCTCATTATTCTGTTTATGTGGTCTAAAACACATATGCACAACCATCCCTTCTGGATAATTGCCTGGTAATTAGGACACTGGAGATAAGAGATCTAATCAAGTCCAGTGAAATAGAACTAATCAACTTTTCACTGAAGGCCTTACTGAGCACTGCCATAAAGTGGAGTACCCCTCACTGTCCTCACCCACCCCCTCAAATGTCTGACCACACCCACAGACCACACCCTTATACACCGCCCCCCTGACCACACCCACAGACCCCCCACTGACCACACCCTCATACCCAGCCCCCTGACCATACCCACTAACCACACACTCATACCCCTCCCACTGACCACACCCACAGACCCCCCACTGACCACACACTCATACACCGCCCCCTGACCATACGCACTGACCACACCCTCATACCCTCCCACTGACCACACCCACAGACCCCCCACTGACCACACCCTCATACACCGCCCCCTGACCATACGCACTGACCACACCCTCATACCCTGCCCCCTGACCATACACACTGACTACACCCTCATTCCCAGCCCACTGACCACACCCACAGACCCCCCACTGACCACACCCTCATACACCGCCCTCTGACCATACCCACTGACCACACCCTCATTCCCAGCCCACTGACCACACCCACAGACCCCCCACTGACCACACCCACAGACCCCCCACTGACCACACACTCATACACCGCCCCCTGACCATACGCACTGACCACACCCTCATACACCGCCCCCTGACCATACGCACTGACCACACCCTCATACCCTGCCCCCTGACCATACACACTGACTACACCCTCATTCCCAGCCCACTGACCACACCCACAAAACCCCCCACTGACCACACCCTCATACACCGCCCCCTGACCATACACACTGACCACACCCTCATTCCCAGCCCACTGACCACACCCACAGACCCCCCACTGACCACACCCTCATACACCGCCCCCTGACCATACGCACTGACCACACCCTCATACCCTGCCCCCTGACCATACACACTGACCACACCCTCATTCCCAGCCCACTGACCACACCCACAGACCCCCCCTGACCACACCCTCATACACCGCCCCCTGACCATACCCACTGACCACACCCTCATTCCCAGCCCACTGACCACACCCACAGACCCCCCACTGACCACACCCTCATACCCCTCCCACTGACCATACCCACTGATCACACCCTCATACCCCTCCCACTGACCATACGCACTGACCTTACCCTCATACCCAGCCCAATGACCATATGCACTGACCACACCTTCATACATATTATTTATCCTGATAAATATTAGTGCTGTTTTGTATTACATTTGTGCTGTATGTCAGACAATTATCATTAATCTAAAAAGCCATATGCACAATACTGACACACCACTGACAGTACAGAAATGGGAAGAATAAGAGAAGAAGAGAAATCCGAAGATGAATCAGAAATAGAGAAAGCAAACTGATCTTTAACAAAGGCAGGACGCGAACTGGCCCTGTTACTGTGGCTCTGTAGCTCTGAAGTACGTTATTTACATGGCCAAGGCAATTATTTTCACAAATGGAATTAGCAGAGGAACAGTGCTGACATAATTGGTTAGTGTATTGAACTGTCAGAAATACAAAGCACTTGCCAACCTTTTAATCAATAAGCAAACTGGATTTGTCAAACCACATCATGTGGAAGACAGAGATTTTACAGAACCCTCTGATCACCTCCTTTTTGAAAGGGAGGAGTTGGAATGAAGCCAGCTGGCATATTTCTGTCCAAGGGAAAGCTGTTCTGTGACCTGTTGTACACTCTAGCCAAAATGTATATACAGTAATGTACATTATTTTATGTAAGGTAAAAATCTGCCTATTCTGCATTAGCTAAAGTTTTAAAGTGCTAGCCAACTCTCTCCATGAGGAATAAAATGTTTGATTGTATCGGCTAAAATATGCTATATTTTATTACCAAGATCCTTCTTAAATACACCTCATACATGCTCCTAAATGCACCTCCCACAAACACTGCTAAATACACCTCCCACAAACTCACTCCTGCTATACACTCAAATATACACCTCCTATACAGACTCGTAAATACAACTCCTACATACTCCTAAATACACCTCCTACACGCTCCTGCTCCTGTAACAAGTATACTACACCCACTACACTGCTACACCCATTACACCTGCTACACTGCTACACCCGCTACACTGCTACACCTGCTACACCCACTACACTTCTACATCTGCTACACTGCTACACATGCTACACCCGCTACACTGCTACACATGCTACACCCGCTACACTGCTACACCTGCTAAACTGCTACACCCGCTACACTTCTACATCTGCTACACTGCTACACACGCTACACCCGCTACACTGCTACACATGCTACACTCGCTACACTGCCACACCCGCTATACTTCTACATCTGCTACACTGTTACACCCGCTACACCCGCTACACTGCTACACTTGTTACATCCGCTACACCCGCTACACTGCAACTCCCGTTATACCCGTTACATTGCTACTGCTGTTACTCTGCTACACCCTCTACATTGCTACACTGCTACACCCTCTACATTGCTACACTGCTACACCCTATACATTGCTACCCTGCTACACCTGTTATGCTGCTACCCTGCTGCACCCACTACACTGCTAAACTGCTACATGCTGATCCACTACCCTGCTCAACTGCTACATGCTGATCCATTACACTGCTAAACTGCTACATGCTGATCCTCTACCCTGCTAAACTGCTACATGCTGATCCTCTACACTGCTAAACTGCTACATGCTGATCCACTACAGTGCTAAACTGCTACATGCTGATCTTCTACCCTGCTAAACTGCTACATGCTGATCCTCTACCCTGCTAAACTGCTACATGCTGATCCACTACACTGCTAAACTGCTACATGCTGATCTTCTACCCTGCTAAACTGCTACATGCTGATCTTCTACACTGCTAAACTGCTACATGCTGATCCACTACACTGCTAAACTGCTACATGCTGATCCTCTACCCTGCTAAACTGCTACATGCTGATCCTCTACACTGCTAAACTGCTACATACTGATCCTCTACACTGCTAAACTGCTACATGCTGATCCACTACACTGCTAAACTGCTACATGCTGATCCACTACATTGCTAAACTGCGACATGCTGATCCACTACACTGCTAAACTGCTACATGCTGATCCTCTACACTGCTAAACTGTTACATGCTGATCCTCTACACTGCTAAACTGCTACATACTGATCCTCTACACTGCTAAACTGCTACATGCTGATCCACTACACTGCTAAACTGCTACATGCTGATCCTCTACACTGCTAAACTGCTACATACTGATCCACTACACTGCTAAACTGCTACATGCTGATCCTCTACATTGATAAAGGCACCTCCTTTATGCTCTGGGGGGCTGTGGTTTGTACTGTGGAGTTGACAGGCTGATTGACAGGCGTCTGGTCTATTAAGCACACTGTACGTCACTCTACAGCCTTATGTTAGCATTTTTCAAACAGTCAGCATTTTGAGTAATAATGCTTTAAGTTGTCCATTATTAACATAATAATAATCAATGCGCAGTACAATTAATGTTTGGCTGGTTATAGTTTATAGTTTGGCTGAAGTATAGTTTATGTGTGTTGTGTTCTAACAGGTAAACATCCAGTAAAGTAGATTTCCACAGGACAAAGAGCTCATTAGCTGAGCTGCTGAGATTTACCCCTCTTAGACACCATTTTAATAAATTGCTCCTTAACCTTGAATTTCTCCTCCCTTGATTTCTTCTGCTACATAATTTATGTGATTTGAAGCCCCAAGCATCCAATTTAATTGCTAATTGGATATTTCTCATTTTCTAAAAAAAAAAATCAAAAAGTCAAATTTGCATTGCAGTTTGGCAGGATCAAACTTAATTAGTAACCTGATGTGTCCCATTACTGAGATCTGTCTTATCTCAGGTCAGAGCCTGCTGAGCCAGTGTGAGGCTCCTGTACTGTAACACATGGCTTCAGCAGTAGAGCTGTTTCCAGCCATGTGAAAAGCACCTACTGTGCATCGTTGTGTATTCAGACGGTCTGTTAAATGCCCTGTAAACTGTAAACTGTACACATTACTCAATTGTACAACGTGACACATTTTAGCAGCATTGTAGCAGTAGTGCAGCTTCTTAACAACACTACAGCAAAATTTTAGCAACATTACATCAGCGTTACGGCACCATTTATGCAGCATGTAACAGCATCAGCGTATATTCTCACATGATTATGAGTCACAGTTCAGCTGTGTAGGGTGAGTAGCTCCATCAGCACAATCTCCGCCAGAGCACGGACTGGTGGTGTTGATGCGATAAATATGAATATGATCATGAATAATCGATCAGTATTTCCTGAGTCTTCAGGAAAGAGAGAGAATGAAATGCCAGGAGAAAATGAAATGAAACAGAATGAAGGAGTTGTAAAATATTTAAACAGCAACGGAGGAGGAAGCTGGAAAAGAACCGCTTTACAAAACAAACACAAAAAAACAGATTCCAAACACACAGGAAAGGAAGTGGCAGAAGCAGCAAGCGACAGCAATTGTAGAAAAACAACCAAGAAGGTAAAAAAAACCCACATCAGAACATGTATATGTGTAGAAGGTGGCTGTGTCTCACCAATGAAAAAGATACAAAGTAAAAATATCTAGCAAAAAAATAACGATTAATTAACACAATGCATTATTATGATATATATCTGCACAAACAAAACCAGTTTAAATACAAATACAATGTCAGAAGCATTGAAGAAGCTTTGTGAAATTTTAGGCTATTTTTAGTGATCGTCAGAGTGTTTAGTACAATGAATGCATGTCCTTTGTCATTCATTTTCTCTATTTAAAGATTAAAGTTGCAAAATGAACTTTTATTATTCATGAAGGTACATATTGTCACTTCAAACAGATGTGTTCCGAGGCGTGGCGTATCTGTGTCTCTCACTCTGGCTCCTGTGCAGGAGAAGGCTGCAGATGTCCCTGTGGCTGGCTGATTAAGAGAGGGGTTATTAAACACTACGGGCAGTGAGGGAAGATGTCAGAGTTATCTGAGGTCATGTGTCTGCATTTCCAGATGGGTCAGTGCTGCTCTAACTGGGTGTCCACGGTGTGTTTATGGGTTTGCAGGTTTTAAGGGATGTTTGTGTGTGCAGGGCGTTCACATGGGGTTTATGTATATAGGGGTGTTTGTGTGTGCAGGGCGTTCACATGGGGTTTATGTATATAGGGGTGTTTATGTATGCAGGGCGTTCACATGGGGTTTATGTATATAGGGGTGTTTATGTATGCAGGGCGTTCACATGGGGTTTATGTATATAGGGGTGTTTGTGTGTGCAGGGCGTTCACATGGGGTTTATGTATATAGGGGTGTTTATGTATGCAGGGCGTTCACAGGGGGTTTATGTATATGGGGTGTTTATGTATGCAGGGCGTTCACATGGGGTTTATGTATATAGGGATGTTTGTGTGTGCAGGGCGTTCACATGGGGTTTATGTATATAGGGGTGTTTATGTATACAGGGCGTTCACATGGGGTTTATGTATATAGGGATGTTTGTGTGTGCAGGGCGTTCACATGGGGTTTATGTATATAGGGGTGTTTATGTATACAGGGTGTTCACATGGGGTTTATGTATATAGGGGTGTTTGTGTGTGCAGGGCGTTCACATGGGGTTTATGTATATGGGGTGTTTATGTATGCAGGGCGTTCACATGGGGTTTATGTATATAGGGGTGTTTGTGTGTGCAGGGCGTTCACATGGGGTTTATGTATATAGGGGTGTTTGTGTGTGCAGGGCGTTCACATGGGGTTTATGTATATAGGGGTGTTTATGTATACAGGGTGTTCACATGGGGTTTATGTATATAGGGGTGTTTATGTATGCAGGGCGTTCACATGGGGTTTATGTATATAGGGGTGTTTATGTATGCAGGGCGTTCACATGGGGTTTATGTATATAGGGATGTTTGTGTGTGCAGGGCGTTCACATGGGGTTTATGTATATAGGGGTGTTTGTGTATGCAGGGCGTTCACATGGGGTTTATGTATATAGGGGTGTTTATGTATGCAGGGCGTTCACATGGGGTTTATATATATAGGGGTGTTTATGTATGCAGGGCGTTCACATGGGGTTTATGTATATGGGGTGTTTATGTATGCAGGGCGTTCACATGGGGTTTATGTATATAGGGGTGTTTATGTATGCAGGGCGTTCACATGGGGTTTATGTATATAGGGGTGTTTGTGTGTGCAGGGCGTTCACATGGGGTTTATGTATATAGGGATGTTTGTGTATGCAGGGCTTCACATGGGGTTTATGTATATAGGGGTGTTTATGTATGCAGGGCGTTCACATGGGGTTTATGTATATAAGGATGTTTGTGTATGCAGGGCATTCACATGGGGTTTATGTATATAGGGGTGTTTATGTATGCAGGGCGTTCACATGGGGTTTATGTATATAGGGGTGTTTATGTATGCAGGGCGTTCACATGGGGTTTATGTATATAGGGGTGTTTATGTATGCAGGGCGTTCACATGGGGTTTATGTATATAGGGGTGTTTGTGTGTGCAGGGCGTTCACATGGGGTTTATGTATATAGGGATGTTTGTGTATGCAGGGCATTCACATGGGGTTTATGTATATAGGGATGTTTGTGTATGCAGGGCGTTCACATGGGGTTTATGTATATAGGGGTGTTTATGTATGCAGGGCGTTCACATGGGGTTTATGTATATAGGGGTGTTTATGTATGCAGGGCTTCACATGGGGTTTATGTATATAGGGGTGTTTATGTATGCAGGGTGCTAATATTTATAAGATGTTTACAGGGTCTTGTGTGCCAGGACTTTACTGAGTGTTTAGGTGTACATGGATTTAACTGGGTATTTTGTGTGTAGGGTTGTTATAGGGGGGTTAATGGCGTAGGGTTTTTTATAGGGTGTTTTTGTTTGAAGGGCTTTATAGGGTGTTAATGGGTGTAGGGTTTTATTGGGTGTTTATCAGAGTAGGGTTTTTATCGGGTGTTTATGAGTGTAGTTATTTTATAGGGGTTTCCTCTGTGTAGGGTTTTTATCGGGTGTTTATCAGTGTAGCTATTTTATAGGGGGTTCATGTGTGTAGGGTTTTTGTAGGGTTTTTATGTGTGTACCTGCTTTCCTTCTCTCCTACTCATCTGCTCTCCTGCTCTCTTCCTTACCTGCTCTCCTCCTCTCCTGCTCACCTCCTCACCTGCTCTCTTCCTCTCCTCCTCTCCTGCTCTCCCACTCACCTGCTCTCTTCTTCTCCTCCTCTCCTGCTCTCCCACTCTCCCTCTCTCCTGCTCTCTTTCTCTCCTGCTCTCCCACTCTCCCTCTCTCCTGCTCTCCTCCTCTCCTGCTCTCCCACTCTCCTGTTCTCCTGCTAACCTCCTCTCCTGCTTGCTATCTCTCCAGTCTGAGGCTGTTCATACATCTTGGGCCCCTCTGCAGTCTGGCAGGGCTGCGGCATATTGCTGCTGGTAAAGTAAGGCACGCGGTGTGTGTGCTTTCAGCTCGGTGTGGGGAAGCAGGCTTGACACATTCCACCCGGGCTCCCACAGGTAAAAAGCCTTCTGAAGGCCTGGTCTCCAGCTGTGAAACAGCGCAGGCGTTCCAAGGTCGAGAATTGTTCTCCTGTGCACTGGCACCACCTCCGACTAACAGAAACTTCTGTGAAGAAGCAATCGGGTCAGAGGACACACCGGGACCCTTTCATCAGAAAGAAAGAAGTAGAGAGATAAAGAGAAAGAAAGAGAGGCAGATCTGGGACTGAACAAAAGCAGACAATCAGGCATCTTTGTGCATGTTATCATGAAAACTGAAAATGATTAAAAAATGTAAAGTTCAGAGCTGGTAAAAGTGTGCAGTCATGGTGGGAACAGTATGAATTTAGCAAACACAAGAAATAAGCAATTTACAGAGGCTTTCTTACTTTTAGTATTGGAAACATTCATTTTTCTTTTGTTGTAGTCATTTAATGGTTCTTGACCACTAAACATAGATTTTACACACACATAACATTTGTTAAAATGAGTATCATGATATATTAAATATGTATAAAACCATAAAATTAATCTTAAAATGACTACTAAATATGTATTCAGTGAATATATAACATTCCTTAAGATGACTCGTTCTTTATTTTCAGTGACTGAGTAAAACCCAGATTAGCAGACTAATGAGGGGTTCTGAAATGCCACCTGGGGTAGTTAGCAGCAGTGTTCTACCTCACCTGTGCCCAGGTGTGGCAGGGATCCTGAACAAACCCTGTGAATGAAGGAGGGTGCCAGAGGTGCCTGAAACTATGAACTTAAAATCAGCTTGACATATAAAATCAACGTCTGACACATAAAACATGTATTATTACTGAGTTACACAGACAGGCCACGTAAAGCAAAGACATGGCAGTTAGTCAAACACACCGTGTAAAATCTGCACTTTATTGTACCCTAGCTGTGTTCGGCAGGTGTTCATTAGAATCATTTCTGTGTGAATGTCCACAATAAACAGAGTTCAATACCTTAATCTCTGAAACACTGCCTGGCAGTAAGATGTGTCAGTCACTGAAATAAACTGTCTGTCTGTGCCACTCACTGTCATTTGTGCATTTGCAGTTACACACGTGTAAAACGCAGCTTTGAGAGTTTGCAATCATCCTGCCTGTGATCCAGAGACAGAGAGAATTATCACCACTGCAGACTAATAGAGAATTATACTAAAAATCTATAATCTGTGTTTCATACTCCAGAGATTTCGGCTAGTTTCTCCTAATAAATGCAAAAGATGATATAAAGGGATCTTTGCCCTAACCATAAACAACTGGCTCTCATATTCAGTACATTGGCAGGTATGTTGAAATATTTCGTAGAATCTATTTCATTAGGATTTTCAGTCTGTAGATGAGTCTGTTTTAGTGAATCTGGTATACCGCAGATACAACTAATAATAACATTTTTAAAAAACAAATCCTGTTTAGGAACCAGCAAATATGTTGGTATGTACTCATACCATGAATGAAATCGGCGGATCAGAAAGTGTGCTTGTTTGCTGAATCCTTACTGGCAGCGCTGCGAATGATTACCCCCCCCCCCCCCCCCCCCAGGTGAACGCTGTTTTAATACGCCTGCTCTCTCTGCAGTGCGCACCTAGTGCTGTAATCAAAGCTGCCGTTTCAGTGGCTTGTTTGTGTTTCCCCCTTTTCTCTTCTCAATAATAAGGAGCAGCTGACAGCCTTGGGCCTTCAGCTAGTAGAACACATTCACTTCGCTGTTTCTTACAGTCTATCCTTCCCCACTTCAGTCCTGCATTGTTCTGTCAGCATCGCCCTTCACCGAACTCCCCTCTGTGGATTGATGAGAGAGTGTATCACGGTTATTTGGTAGGTGTTGCAAGGCGAGGTCTGATTATATACTGTTCAAATATTTTGAGTGCTTTGGCACCGTCCGAAGGCTCCCGGTCCGTTCCGTTCAATGGTACGTTTGACAGGGCTTTTGATTTAAAATGTTTACATGATACCACTGCGCGCAACTCCAGCGCGCGTCTCCGCGGTCCGCCGGCCAAGCTGCAGCTTCTGATAAGGTTCTGACAGCCAGACTTCCGCGGGATGTAATTACATGCCCACATCAAATGCAATCATGTCATTTCCCTGATCTTTAACACCGGCCGCCGTCAAAGGAATCAGACAAACTCGACTCGGGTTCAGGGCACTTTGACATCAGACGGAGAGAAGTCCCTCATTTCGGTTTTCAAAGCTAATACATAAATAAATAAACAAATCACACACATGCTGATCTTTGATTTTCCTTAATAAGTAGGAGCTTTAGAAGTGTTTTTCTTTTCATTTTGCATTAGTCCACCGAGTTTTCATGCCCCATAAAATATTAATTTTGTTCGATTTAACTTGTAAAAAAGCATGTTATTCCTCAAACTAAAGTAGAAACCCATTTCCAGTTGAGGTGAATGTTAAACCAACATATGAAGTTATTGAAATTTATTATTAAGCAATATCCTCTGGATGAACTTCACAATTATTGTAATAAGAAATTAATCGGGAGTGAAGTTCTGTTTAATTGGACTCAGGATGGAGGGATGTTATGCACGCAGTCACAGTGTCCATATTTGCAGGTGTTCGGCTTTATAGCGCAGTAACTGGTCCGCATATGACAGCCTTTCATTTTTTTAACCAAAAATAAAGGATTTTGCTCACAGGATCAAACAAAATAGGCCTATGCACTGTCTGTACGCGTGCGCTGTCTCGCTGTTTCGTTCTGTCTCGTGAGACGTAAGTGTATAGGTCAGGTTTTCAAACCGTATCTATTTTCAGCAGATATTTAGACACTTTATGTGCAAACAATCCGTTCTGCGTTCAGCCGTACAGTGCGTGTGCAACTCAGAACTCAGAACAGAACAACAGATTCTGTCGGTCTAGAACATAATCAAATATGTTCTAGACCGACAACCTCATCGTATAAGCACAATAAAATCTGTATTTCAGTAAGAGCGCGAAAGCGTGCTTTTGACTTGCGATTCTCGTGCACTTTATAATCACAGGTGACCTGTTTAGAAAATAATCATTGCTGTATATTCGAATGCAGCCCTCTTACGCACACCCCGTTCAATTTCCAGTCGGTTGCGGATCAATCCCGGTAACTGACATCCTGCTATACCATCGAGTAACGACAGAGGGCGCTTGAGTTCTCTGCCGCGGCTTCGTTTCCAAACGCTGGCACTTGAATTAGGGGAAGATGACGTCACGAACATTCTCTCCGCTCGCAGAGAAACAAAGTAGCGGAGAGTGCAAACCCGTGAGAATGGAACGCGAGGACAGACGGGGATAAACCAAGACTTCGCAACATAGTTAAAAAGCACCGAAAACTCAGTGTAAAGGCATGGATACTATCTTCTTCAGCTGTGTCCTACTGTTCTCTACCGCGGTCTGTGTTGGATCCCAGCTCACGGCTGGTAAGTTTTTTGTTTCATCAAAATGTACCTGTTTGTTTCGGACGCCGGGAAAAGTTGTTGCATTGCCATTAAGGTGTTTACCTTAAAAGTTTAATGCAGCCCTTCCGTGGGGATGCTTCTGGTTTTTCACTGAATCTGTTGGCGCTATGTCTACTTCTACTACTTGTTCCGAGGTTGAGATGATGGTAAAATTATGTGTAATATCAAGTATAAGGTACGCTCCGAGGACAGGGCATTGACGTCTGTTCAATATGTTTGACCGTTGTCTGACACGTGCTCGGATTCTCATAAATGGGTTGTTTGATCTGCAGGGGAGCTTTCGACAACACTAAAAACTGAAAAACTGTCACTAGCGTGCATTGAAGCACATGTCTGTGCCAGTGGTTAAAATTAGTTTTCTTACGCGTGACTCCAAACATGCGACCAAATAGACACTACCGGTTCACTGAAAAACTTTCATGCAAAAGTGTCGCTGTAAAAGAAACGTGCTGCGGGCACGAAAACAAAACTTAGCAAAGATTCAGAGAAACTAAGCGCACAACTCGCTGTCTGGCGGCAGGTGTGTGGTGGTGGTGGACGAAAGGGTTCGCCCGTCGTAGCAGCAACAACGTCGGCAGACTGTATTTGTACATGTACAGGGCTATGCTCATCGGCATTGCTGTTATATATTTATATAATTCAGTTAAATTAACTGCTTTGCAGTGTCCGTGCTTTCTCCGAAAACAACAGAATGGGGAGAGAGAGCAAAGCCATCAGTTATCCTAACCTTAACCTAATGATTACCCCTGTATGCTGCGAACCCTCATTTGCAGTATTTTCTGGTAAAGTTCGATGCTTTGAGAGCAACGTGCATTAGACCCCCGGGCAATGGGTCGACTGGATTTAAATGAAACATAACTGGACTGATGCTGGTCTGATGTGTCAAAGACGGTGTCCGCTTTATTGAGTATAATCAAAACAATAACTGTCCGGTTCAGCACACGTGTAGGTCAGTCCTATAGGTTAACTCGTTTAAATCCAAAACATTCACAATGTGATCTGACACCGGGGCTCATATGCCTGTCATTATAGTTAAATCTGTATGGACTAAATTAGTATTTAAATAGCGAAATTGATGCCTTCTCAACTTTTCCTTTATAATTCTGTTTAAAAGATCGGCTGTTATCGTTGATCAAACTCAGGATTGGCCCACGGGATTGCGCTTTAAGTGAATTCCCCGAGCTCTCCTGCACTGTACTGTAAGGCAGGTGCCGAATAGAATTAGTCATTTAAGTCAGTCCATAATTGTTATCATAAGAAATTAAAATTTGGTGTTTGTGTGGAACTGCACAGCGAGATGCAGGTACGTGCTGGACGGCGGCACGCAGTACTGAATGTATTTGGGCTCCTGAGTTTTTTTTGTTTTTTTTGGGGGGGGGGGGGGGGGGGCTTGCTGTACTAAAGTGGTTATAAAATAATGCATTATTTTAAAATAACTTGAACCTTTGATGTACGGCTTCCTAACAAGGGGGAAGAAAAACAATTTTGGGTAGGTAGGTTTCAAAAACACATAACTATATGTTTTTCATATTTTTGATGTTTCAGTGTAGTTATTAAACGGACCGTGCACTGTAAGGTAATTCTCTGCAAAGCACAGAATATACGCAGTCATTTCTGCGCATCAGCGATGACCTAAGCACTGTTTCATCTGAGGATTTTAATGTAACGCTGAAAAAAAAACTAGTTATGAAGTACAGCTGTCGAGGTAATTACTGATTAATTCATCAGGAAAGTCTTAGCTGTGGATTAATTACATTAGAGTAATAAAAACACAGAATGACAAACTGCAAATTACACATTCTGAAGATTGATTAGCAAATGGTGCAATTATGCTCGCATTATTATGGAAACGAACTGGAAGATCATGTTACATTTATCTGTAATGTCCTGAAATTGAGAAGCAAATCGCGTGCTAATCCCAGCATTATTTTCCGATACATCTGGCTGTTAGTAAATAGTATGGGTAATGAGATGACCTGCCGCGTGGTGCTATCGTCTCGTGCGTGCTTTGTATTAATTACATTTTTTTCTGACATCTGGTGGCTCCACCTTTACACCGCGCGCGCTCGATGTGGCCCTCCTATCAAATTCGTATGGCTGACATGGACAGCGCGTGAAGCCCGTTCTCACTCACTTCCTACAATACACCAGTATTTCCCCAGCAATTCGCTGCCATTGGTTTAATGTGAGTTAACCCCTTTCACACCTAAAATATCAGTTACTGAAAATGAAGTCGTCATATTGTGGGAAATGTCATATTCACTTAAAACAGAGCTCCGTTAACTCTGTCATACATGAACAGTTTGGTTCACATTGCACTGAATATTCAATTTTATCAGTTCACTGATAAGGGTCTCCAAAATGGCAGAACAAAATTGTTACGTTCCCAGTGAAATAAAATTGTGTTATATTATTGGTATCTTACTGGGATTAAGTCCAGTGTGAGTGTGATTTTTCAGCAAAAACTCAAGCCAAGAGTTTTCAAATGTACTTTTCAGAAATGTCATTTGCTGAATGTCCAGCATTATAAGGTGGGATTTAGCGGGAGGGGGGGGGGTGGGGGGGGGCTGCAGGAGATGTGCTGTATACATTGTGTGGGATGCAGGAGATGTGCTGTATTCACACTGAGGCACGCAGGAGATGTGCTGCATGTATAGTGGGGCGTGATGAGGATGTGCTGTATGCATAGTGGGGGATGCAGGAGATGTGCTGTATGTACTGTGGAGGATGCAGGAGATGTGCTGTATGTACTGTGGAGGATGCAGGAGATGTGCTGTATGTACTGTGGAGGATGCAGGAGATGTGCTGTATGCACTGTGGAGGATGCAGGAGATGTGCTGCATGCACTGTGGAGGATGCAGGAGATATGCTGTATGCACTGTGGAGGATGCAGGAGATGTGCTGTATGCACTGTGGGGCATGATGGAGATGTGCTGTATGCACTGTGGAGGATGCAGGCGATGTGCTGCATGCACTGTGGAGGATGCAGGAGATGTGCTGTATGCACTGTGGAGGATGCAGGAGATGTGCTGTATGCACTGTGGGGCATGATGGAGATGTGCTGTATGCACTGTGGAGGATGCAGGAGATGTGCTGTATGCACTGTGGGGCATGATGTAGATGTGCTGTATGCACTGTGGGGCATGCAGGAGATGTGCTGCATGCACTGTGGATGATGCAGAAGATGTGCTGTATGCACTGTGGGGCATGATGTAGATGTGCTGTATGGACTGTGGGGCATGCAGGAGATGTGCTGTATGTACTGTGGGGCGTCTGCATAGCCAATTTGCGTAGAGGGCTGAGCCGGTCTTGCACACAGCTTTGATGCACCACCCCTGCAGTTTCAGGCACAGATTTTCACTATTGATCTGCTTAGTCTAAACGGCTTTAGTGCTGAAACGAGGTCACAGTTTATAGCATTTGTGCTCAGACATCAAAATACGAGGGATTCTTTTCAGAAAGTTTCTCAGAAAGTCTCTGTACTCCTGTAAAAGAGCACTCAAAAACAGGGCTCAAATCATGGCAAAGCCGTGCTGTGTTTACTGAAGCGTCTGTGTGGTGGGTGAACATTGTGTCGCAGGTCCTGGACTTAATGTTCAGAGCGTTCGGGCTGATGGGGTTGTGCATGGATGGTGTTTATTTATATTTCGCCTGGAATAAATGGCACGTTAAATCACAGAGAAATCATTATTTAAATGTTTTTTCCATGATGGTTGCAGTAGTGCAAAGTTGCATGAACATGGCGGACTGATGTAAATGTAAGTCTTCATTCCATGTGTGGAATGGTCAGCCCTACTGCCCCATAATATGGGGTGGTGGGGGGTGGGTCGGGGGGCATGTTCCTCCTCTGGAGTGTTTTCTGCTTTTCTCCTAACTGCTGTTTCCTTTGACTCCAGAATCTGGCTGGTGTTGGGCTGTGTAGTGCTGGTGTTGGTTTATGCAGTGCTGGTGTTGGGCTGTGTAGTGCTGGTGTTGGGTTATGCAGTGTTGGTGTTGGGCTGTGTAGTGCTGGTGTTGGTTTATGCAGTGTCGGTGTTGGGCTGTGTAGTGCTGGTGTTGGGTTATGCAGTGTTGGTGTTGGGCTGTGTAGTGCTGGTGTTGGTTTATGCACTGTTGGTGTTGGGCTGTGTAGTGCTGGTGTTGGCTTATGCAGTGTTAGTGTTGGGCTGTGTAGTGCTGGTGTTGGCTTATGCAGTGTTAGTGTTGGGCTTTTCAGTGCTGGTGTTGGCTTATGCAGTGTTAGTGTTGGGCTGTGTAGTGCTGGTGTTGGCTTATGCAGTGTTAGTGTTGGGCTTTTCAGTGCTGGTGTTGGACGGTACAGTGTTGGTGTTGGGCTTTGCAGTGTTGGTGTTGGATTGTGCAGTGTCGATGTTGGGCTTTGCAGTTTCGGTGTTGGGCTGTGCATTGCTGGTGTTGGGCTTTTAAGTGCTGGTGTTGGACTGTGCTGTGTTGGTGTTGGGCTTTGCAGTGTCGGTGTTGGGCTGCGCGTTGTTGGTGTTGGACTGTGCAGTGCTGGTGTTGGACTGTGCAATGTCGATGTTGGCCTTTGCAGTGCTGGTGTTGGACTGTGCTGTGTTGGTGTTGGGCTTTGCAGTGTCAGTGTTGGGCTGTGCATTGTTGGTGTTGGGCTTTTAAGTGCTGGTGTTGGACTGTGCTGTGTTGGTGTTGGGCTTTGCAGTGTCGGTGTTGGGCTGTGCATTGTTGGTGTTGGGCTTTTAAGTGCTGGTGTTGGACTGTGCTGTGTTGGTGTTGGGCTTTGCAGTGTCGGTGTTGGGCTGTGCATTGTTGGTATTGGGCTTTTCAGTGCTGGTGTTGGGTTATGCAGTGTTGGTGTTGGGCTGTGTAGTGCTGGTGTTGGGTTATGCAGTGTTGGTGTTGGGCTGTGCAATGCTGGTGTTGGTTTATGCAGTGCTGGTGTTGGACTGTGCAGAGTTGGTGTTGGGCTTTGCAGTGTCTGTGTTTGTCCTGAGTGGTTCATTTGACTGAGGCATTCTGAACATGGACTGCAGTTTAAAGTAGTGACATCACAGGGGTCAGTAAACCCACCCTGAGCACGGAGACACTACTGAACACAGAATGCTTCAGCCCTGCCCGCAGAATCCACCAACACTACTTAACCCTAACACTAACACTACTTTACCCTAACTCTAACACTACTCTAACCTAACCCTAACACTACTTTACCCTAACCGTAACACTACTCTACCCTAACACTACTTTATCCTAACACTATTCTACCCTAACCCTAACACTACTTTACCCTAACCCTAACACTGCTTTACCCTAACCCTTACACTACTCTACCCTAAACCTAACACTACTTTACCCTAACCCTAACACTACTCTACCCTAACCCTAACACTACTCTACTCTAACCCTAACCCTAACACTACTCTACCCTAACACTAACATTGCTTTACCCTAACCCTAACACTACTCTACCCTAACCCTTACACTACTCTACCCTAACCCTAACACTACTCTACCCTAATCCTAACACTACTCTACTCTAACCCTAACACTACTCTACCCTAACCCTAACACTACTCTACCCTAACCTAACACTAATCTAACCCACATTCCCTCTTTTTTTAACTGCAGGGTTAAAAAAGACTTTTTTTAACTCTGATGGTGTAACAGTACAGGAAAGGTCATAAAATTTCATGCTGAAAAAATTTATTTTGGGGATTTTCACTTCTGTTAAATGATAGGGTCATTTTTGACCTATCAGTTATCATCTGCTTTGTGTCCTGCTCACTCAGATGGAGTGCTAAGAGAGAGAGAATGTATACTAATATACATGTTATGCCTGTTATTCTTATCCTCATATTTATTGGTGTTGTTATTCCTGTCATCATTGTTGTTGTTATTCTGATTGATTAGTTAGCTTTGGCAATATGTACCTCAAAATATTTCATGCCAATAATGCCATTTTGAATTTGAATTTGAGAGAGAGGGAGAGAAAGAGAGCATGGGAGAAAGAGGGGAGAGAAAGCAATAGGGAGAGGAAGAGAGAGGGGAAAGAGAAAATCTTTTAATTTAAAAAACCCTTTATTTAGACATTAACCATTTCAAAACAATAACACATTCTCAATAATAATAGTAATGAACAAACAAAGACAAAAAACAGCCAAATAGATAAATTACATGAATGGAGAAAAGGAATACAAATTAGAAATGAATTAGTAAGCTGCCATCATCATCGACTGAACACAAGGTGCTTTGCAGCCCCCAGGTATTCACAAACTGCAGCAGATTCCCTAGCAGTTTATAGTAAGAGTATTCTACCCTCTCAAAGAGACACAGAGAGAGTGAGAGAGAGAGCGAAAGAGAGAGAGAGGGTGGGAGAGAGAGAGGGAGATAGGGGGAGGGGGCAGAGAGAGACGGAGAGTGAGGGAGAGAGGGAGAGAGAGGCAGACAAAGGAAGAGGGGGGAGAGACAGAGAGTGTGAGGGAGAGAGAGAGAGTGAGTAAGGGAGAGAGGGAGGGAGAGAAAAAGGGAGACAAAGGGAGATAGAGGAGAGACACAGAGAGAGTGATAGGGAGAGAGAGTGAGTGAGGAAGAGAGGGAGGGAGAGAAAGAGGGAGACAAAGGATGAGGGGGGAGAGAGAGAGGGAGATGGAGAGGGGAGAGAGACAGAGAAGCCCTGGGTTGTCTCATATCAAGATAAATGGGGAACCATCAGGGGTGTATGAGACCTGGATCGGGCCAAGTCTGTACCACTGTACCCCTGTACCATATCCATCATATTTATTAGAATTATTATTTGTTCCAACTGACAATGTGCCACTGAGATATTTATTTGTGCCTGAATTTGCCTAAGCTCCCTGAGCAGGCTCCGTGGCGATAAACTCTTAATATGACTTGAAATAAATTTATCTGCATGGAAATGCAAATGATGGAGATGATGGTGTAGTGCTATACGCACTGAGAACGAGACAGCTAGATCATCCCTGTCTGGAGAACACAGTGGGTTAGGGAGGGTGGGGTAGTGAGAGTGGGGTAGTGGGAGTGGGTCTGTCAGAGTGGGTTAGTGAGGGTGGGGTAGTGAGAGTGGGTTAGTCAGAGTGGGTCAGTAGGAGTGGGGTAGTCGCAGTGGGGTAGTGAGAGTGAGTTAGTGGGAGTGGGTTAGTGAGAGTGGGGTAGTGACAGTGGGTTAGTCAGAGTGAGTTAGTGGGAGTGGGGTATTGAGAGTGAGTTAGTGGGAGTGGGGTAGTCACAGTGGGGTAGTGAGAGTGAGTTAGTCAGAGTGAGTTAGTGGGAGTGGGGTAGTCGCAGTGGGGTAGTGAGAGTGAGTTAGTGGGAGTGGGTTAGTGAGGGTGGGGTAGTCAGAGTGGGTTAGTCAGAGTGGGTCAGTAGGAGTGGGGTAGTCGCAGTGGGGTAGTGAGAGTGGGGTGGTGGGAGTGAGTTAGTGGGAGTGGGTTAGTGAGAGTGGGGTAGTGAGAGTGGGTTAGTCAAGATGGGGTATTGAGCATGGGTTATTCAGAGTGGGTCAGTGGGAGTGGGGTAGTCGCAGTGGGGTAGTGAGAGTGAGTTAGTGGGAGTGGGTTAGTGAGAGTGGGGTAGTGAGAGTGGGTTAGTCATAGTGAGTTAGTGGGAGTGGGTTAGTGAGAGTGGGGTAGTGAGAGTGAGTTAGTGGGAGTGGGGTAGTCGCAGTGGGGTAGTGAGAGTGAGTTAGTCAGAGTGAGTTAGTGGGAGTGGGGTAGTCGCAGTGGGGTAGTGAGAGTGAGTTAGTGGGAGTGGGTTAGTGGGAGTGGGGTAGTGGGAGTGGGGTAGTGAGAGTGGGTTAGTCAGAGTGGGTCAGTAGGAGTGGGGTAGTCGCAGTGGGGTAGTGGGAGTGGGGTATTGAGAGTGAGTTAGTGGGAGTGGGGTAGTCGCAGTGGGGTAGTGAGAGTGAGTTAGTCAGAGTGGGTCAGTAGGAGTGGGGTAGTCGCAGTGGGGTAGTGAGAGTGAGTTAGTGGGAGTGGGTTAGTGAGAGTGGGGTAGTGAGAGTGGGTTAGTCAGAGTGAGTTAGTGGGAGTGGGGTATTGAGAGTGAGTTAGTGGGAGTGGGGTAGTCACAGTGGGGTAGTGAGAGTGAGTTATTCAGAGTGAGTTAGTGGGAGTGGGGTAGTCGCAGTGGGGTAGTGGGAGTGGGGTATTGAGAGTGAGTTAGTGGGAGTGGGGTAGTCGCAGTGGGGTAGTGAGAGTGAGTTAGTCAGAGTGGGTCAGTAGGAGTGGGGTAGTCGCAGTGGGGTAGTGAGAGTGAGTTAGTGGGAGTGGGTTAGTGAGAGTGGGGTAGTGAGAGTGGGTTAGTCAGAGTGAGTTAGTGGGAGTGGGGTATTGAGAGTGAGTTAGTGGGAGTGGGGTAGTCACAGTGGGGTAGTGAGAGTGAGTTAGTCAGAGTGAGTTAGTGGGAGTGGGGTAGTCGCAGTGGGGTAGTGAGGGTGGGGTAGTGAGAGTGGGTTAGTCAGAGTGGGTCAGTAGGAGTGGGGTAGTCGCAGTGGGGTAGTGGGAGTGGGGTATTGAGAGTGAGTTAGTGGGAGTGGGGTAGTCGCAGTGGGGTAGTGAGAGTGAGTTAGTCAGAGTGGGTCAGTAGGAGTGGGGTAGTCGCAGTGGGGTAGTGAGAGTGAGTTAGTGGGAGTGGGTTAGTGAGAGTGGGGTAGTGGGAGTGGGTCAGTCAGAGTGGGTTAGTGAGAGAGGGTTAGTGGGAGTGGGGTAGTCGCAGTGGGGTAGTGAGAGTGAGTTAGTGGGAGTGGGTTAGTGAGAGTGGGGTAGTGGGAGTGGGACAGTCAGAGTGGGTTAGTGAGAGAAGGTTAGTGGGAGTGGGGTAGTCGCAGTGGGGTAGTGATAGTGGGGTAGTGGGAGTGAGTTAGTGGGAGTGGGTTAGTGAGAGTGGGGTAGTGAGAGTGGGTTAGTCAAGATGGGGTATTGAGCATGGGTTATTCAGAGTGGGTCAGTGGGAGTGGGGTAGTCGCAGTGGGGTAGTGAGAGTGAGTTAGTGGGAGTGGGTTAGTGAGAGTGGGGTAGTGAGAGTGGGTTAGTCAGAGTGAGTTAGTGGGAGTGGGGTAGTGAGAGTGAGTTAGTGGGAGTGGGGTAGTCGCAGTGGGGTAGTGAGAGTGAGTTAGTCAGAGTGAGTTAGTGGGAGTGGGGTAGTCGCAGTGGGGTAGTGAGAGTGAGTTAGTGGGAGTGGGTTAGTGGGAGTGGGATAGTGAGAGTGGGTTAGTGAGAGTGGGGTAGTGGGAGTGGGTCAGTCAGAGTGGGTTAGTGAGAGAGGGTTAGTGGGAGTGGGGTAGTCGCAGTGGGGTAGTGAGAGTGAGTTAGTGGGAGTGGGTTAGTGGGAGTGGGGTAGTGGGAGTGGAGTAGTGAGAGTGGGTTAGTCAAGATGGGGTATTGAGCGTGTGTTATTCAGAGTGGGTCAGTGGGAGTGGGGTAGTCGCAGTGGGGTAGTGAGAGTGAGTGAGGACGGAGTGTGGCACAGTGGGTAAGGAACTGGGCTTGTAACCGAAAGGTCGCAGGTTCGATTCCCAGGTAGGGCACTGCCGTTGTACCCTTGAGCAAGGTACTTAACCGAAATTGCTTCAGTATATATCCAGCTGTATAAAATGGATGCTATGTAAAAGTTGTGTAAGTCGCTCTGGATAAGAGCGTCTGCTAAATGCCTGTAATGTAAAAATGCCTGTAATGAGTTAGTGGGAGTGGGTTAGTGAGAGAGGGTTAGTGGGAGTGGGTTAGTGGGAGTGGGTCAGTCAGAGTGGGTTAGTGAGAGAGGGTTAGTGGGGGTGGGTTAGTGAGTGTGGGTTAGTGGCAGTGGGCTAGTGAGAGTGGGTTAGTGAGAGTGGGTTAGTGGGAGTGGGAGAAATCTCTCTGACCCAAACTGTGCAGGTTAGATGAGGGTGTGGTGAGGGGACTGGAGCCTGTGTGCTCATGGGCCAGTTCAGTTCAGCTGACGGGATGTTGGAAACTCAGCCCTTCCACACCCAACAGCCACCCAACAGGCCTCTCCCGAGTTCTCCAAAATGGCTGCTCGACAAAATGGCTGCCTAGCAGAATGGCCGTGTGGTGCTGAGAGTAAGTGATAACCCTAACCCTAAGTGTGTTAGCTGTGCTAAAGCTGCTCGCTTCGTCTCTGCACACTACTGCAAGTGCGTGTACTGGAGGCCGGAAGTTTGGCCTCTCTGCTCCTTACAATGCTTTAGTCATAGAGCCAGTCTGGTCCTTACAGTGTTTTAGTCAGAGGGCCAGTCTGCTCCTTACAGTGCTTTAGTCATAGAGCCAGTCTGCTCCTTACAGTGTTTTAGTCATAGAGCCAGTCTGCTCCTTACAGTGTTTTAGTCAGAGGGCCAGTCTGCTCCTTACAGTGTTTTAGTCAGAGGGCCAGGCTGCTCCTTACAGTGTTTTAGTCAGAGAGCCAGTCTGCTCCTTACAGTGCTTTAGTCAGTCTGCTCCTTACAGTGTTTTAGTCAGAGAGCCAGTCTGCTCCTTACAGTATTTTAGTCAGAGGGCCAGTCTGCTCCTTACAGTGCTTTAGTCAGAGGACCAGTCTGCTCCTTACAGCGTTTTAGTCAGAGGGCCAGTCTGCTCCTTACAGTGCTTTAGTCAGAGGACCAGTCTGCTCCTTACAGCGTTTTAGTCAGAGGGCCAGGCTGCTCCTTACAGTGCTTTAGTCAGAGAGCCAGTCTGCTCCTTACAGTGTTTTAGTCAGAGAGCCAGTCTGCTCCTTACACTGCTTTAGTCAGTCTGCTCCTTACAGTGTTTTAGTCAGAGAGCCAGTCTGCTCCTTACAGTATTTTAGTCAGAGGGCCAGTCTGCTCCTTACAGTGCTTTAGTCAGAGGACCAGTCTGCTCCTTACAGCGTTTTAGTCAGAGGGCCAGTCTGCTCCTTACAGCGTTTTAGTCAGAGGGCCAGTCTGCTCCTTACAGTGCTTTAGTCAGAGGGCCAGTCTGCTCCTTACAGCGTTTTAGTCAGAGGGCCAGTCTGCTCCTTACAGCGCTTTATGCTCACTGCAGCCTCATGCAGCCTCACACAGCCTCACGCAGCCTCACTGCTGCCTCACGCAGCCTCACTGCAGCCTCACGCAGCCTCACTGCAGCCTCACTGCAGCCTCACGCAGCCTCACGCAGCTGACAGCCCGCAAAGATTAATTTGAAGTTGTCAGCAGTCCTTTCCCTGTGGGTGCAGATATTCGGCGTAGGGGGAGCTCCAGAGTTAAGCCCTTGTTTGTCACAGACGTGCTCTCCATCCGACCGAGAGCTTTGATTGGCTCGGCTTAATGCGGCAGGTTAATGCAGATCTACAGCAGCCAGATTTTAATGAAGAAATGAGCAGTAAATAGCAGGGTGTCTGCGGGGGACAGCGTCTGATTAACAGGCTTCAGCTCCGTCACATAGCTCCCTCCCGCTCAGCGCCACGTGTTTCATATAGATATGAAATACACTTATTATATGTTGCTGATGGATGGATAGTGATTATCTACAGGCTTTATTGACGCTGAATATTTCTTTGACAGTTTTGATAGATGATTTTTAAAAAGGTCCACATGAAAGAAAGGACATCGCCAGCCCTACTGACGGCTCAGGGATTATGGGTACAGTGCAGGCTTACCATGGAAACAGGAAAGGGGTTAATAAAGCATGCAGCACTGCACACACACACACACACACACACACACACACACACTCTTACATAAACACACAAACACACTCACACAGACACACTTATACATAAACACACAATCACACACACACACTCTCACACACACACACTCTTACATAAACATACATACACTCTCACACACACACACGCACACTCTTACACACACACACATGCATATACATACACACACTCTTACATAAACACACATACACTCTCACACACACACACGCACACTCTTACACACACATGCATATACATACACACACACAGGTACACACACACACACACAAGCAGTGCTGTGGATAGAGTGTGGGGATACAACACTGGGGATAGATTGCTGTTGATAGAGTGTGGGGATAGAACACTGGGGATAGATTGCTAGGGATAGAGTGTGGGAATAGATTGCTGGGGATAGAGTCTTGGGGATGGCTTTGCTTTGACCTCTTCCTCAATTCCTTTACTCCTCGCATCTGTGGGAGCTCATTTAAAAGAGGGGATGTGGTGGTCTTTGTGTGTCAAAGGCAGCCGTTCACGCTAAAGAAGCAGCGTAGAGTCCTAGTCTTACATATGCAAGTGGCTTATCAGACTGAGCTCAAACTGCCACCCGCTTCCCTGGCTTCAGCTTTTCCCCCCAAGTGTCAATCATGTCAGTGTGGCAGAAAAGCGCTAATCTTGCTGCAGATAGAGAGCTCCAGAACGGGAGATTTTCAGAGCGTAGGACAGGACCCGGCTTCTCCTTGCTGCAGAGAAATTGTGCAAACGCATGTCGACTGTATCCAGCAGGGTTTTAAAGCCTGTAGAAATATAAGCGCTTTGTAAACTCTTAAACAGGCAGTTTATCTCCGTGGTAAATGTTTTTACTAACCCTAACCCTAACCCTAAATGTTGAACACGTTATCTCTTGCCAGCATGGCTGATTTTGCACAGCTGTGTTTAAAACTAATTTTCAGTGGAGTATCTGTGGTGATTTTTCAGGGTGTGGGTGTGTAACAGCTGTGTGGAGAGCTGAAAGTGTTTAGTTGTTTATCTCCTGCAGGTTTTGGGGTTGGGGGAGGGGAGTGAGTGGGGCTGAGAGCTTGGGGGGTGAGGGGTGGTGGGGGGAGAGGGGGGCTGAGAGGTTGGGGGGTGGGGGGGGCTCGGGGGAGGGGGGGCTGAGAGGTTGAGGGTGGGGGGGGGCTGAGAGGTTGGGGGTGAGGGGGGCTGAGAGGTTGGGGGGAGAGGGGGCTGAGAGGTTGGGGGTGACGGGGGGCTGAGAGGTTGGGGGTGACGGGGGGCTGAGAGGTTGGGGGGTGGGCGGGGCTGAGAGGTTTGGGGGTGAGGGGGGCTGAGAGGTTGGGGGGAGAGGGGGCTGAGAGGTTGGGGGGTGGGGGGGGCTGAGAGGTTGGGGGTGACGGGGGGCTGAGAGGTTGGGGGTGACGGGGGGCTGAGAGGTTGGGGGGTGGGCAGGGCTGAGAGGTTTGGGGGTGAGGGGGGCTGAGAGGTTGGGGGGTGACAGGGGGCTGATAGGTTGGGGGGTGGGGGGGGCTGAGAGTTTTGGGGGTGAGGGGGGCTGAGAGGTTGGAGGGTGAGGGGGGCTGAGAGGTTGGGGGGTGACGGGGGGCTGAGAGGTTGGGGGGTGATGGGGGGCTGAGAGGTTTGGGGGCGACGGGGGGCTGAGAGGTTGGGGGGTGACGGGGGGCTGAGAGGTTGGGGGTGACGGGGGGCTGAGAGGTTTGGGGGGTGGGGGGGGCTGAGAGGTTGGGGGGTGACAGGGGGCTGAGAGGTTTGGGGGTGGGGGGGGCTGAGAGGTTGGGGGTGAGGGGGGCTGAGAGGTTGGGGGGTGGGGGGGGCTGAGAGGTTGGGGGTGAGGGGGGGTGGGGGGAGAGAGGTTGGGGGTGGGGGGGGCTGAGAGGTTTGGGGTTGGGGGGGCTGAGAGGTTTGGGGGTGGGGGGGCTGAGAGGTTGGGGGTGGCTGAGAGGTTTGGGGGTGGGGGGGGCTGAGAGGTTGGGGGTGGGGGGGGCTGAGAGGTTGGGGTGAGGGGGCTGAGAGGTTGGGGGGTGGGGGGGCTGAGAGGTTGGGGGGGCTGAGAGGTTTGGGAGTGGGGAGGGCTGAAAGGTTGGGGGTGGGGGGGGCTGAGAGGTTTGGGGTGGGGGGGGCTGAAAGGTTGGGGGAAGAGGGGGCTGAGAGGTTGGGGTGAGGGGGGGCTGATAGGTTGGGGGTGAGGGGGCTGAGAGGTTGGGGGTGGGGGGGCTGAAAGGTTGGGGGGTGGGGGGGCTGATAGGTTGGGGGTGAGGGGGCTGAGAGGTTGGGGGTGGGGGGGGGCTGAGAGGTTTGGGGGTGGGGGGGCTGAAAGGTTGGGGGGAGAGGGGGCTGAGAGGTTGGGGGGTGGGGGGGCTGAGAGGTTGGGGGTGGGGGGGGCTGAGAGGTTTGGGGGTGAGGGGGGGCTGAGAGGTTGGGGGTGGGGGGGGCTGAGAGGTTTGGGGGTGAGGGGGGCTGAAAGGTTTGGGGGTGGGGGGGCTGATAGGTTGGGGGGAGAGGGGGCTGAGGTTGGGGGGTGGGGGGGGCTGAGAGGTTTGGGGGTGGGGGGGGCTGAAAGGTTTGGGGGTGAGGGGGGCTGAAAGGTTTGGGGGTGGGGGGGCTGATAGGTTGGGGGGAGAGGGGGCTGAGGTTGGGGGGTGGGGGGGGCTGAGAGGTTTGGGGGTGGGGGGGGCTGAAAGGTTGGGGGGAGAGGGGGCTGAGAGGTTGGGGGGTGGGGGGGGCTGAGAGGTTGGGGGTGAGGGGGCTGAGAGGTTGGGGGTGGGGGGGCTGATAGGTTGGGGGGAGAGGGGGCTGAGAGGTTGGGGGGTGGGGGGGCTGAGAGGTTGGGGGTGGGGGGGCTGATAGGTTGGGGGGAGAGGGGGCTGAGAGGTTGGGGGGTGGGGGGGCTGAGAGGTTTGGGGGTGGGGGGGGCTGAGAGGTTGGGGGGTGAGGGGGCTAAGAGGTTGGGGGTGAGGGGGGCTGATAGGTTGGGGTGAGGGGGGGCTGAGAGGTTGGGGGGTGAGGGGGGCTGAGAGGTTTGGGGGTGGGGGGGGCTGAGAGGTTTGGGGAGAGGGGGCTGAGAGGTTTGGGGGTGGGGGGGGGGGGCTGAAAGGTTGGGGGTGAGGGGGGTGGGGGGAGAGGGGTTCTCAGTTCTTCTGCCTTGTCTGGGCTCCCCAGGAATTATTGGTTTGTTCCACTCATTATTTACAGTGTCTTAAATCCATGTTTTTGCTCATTGTAAGTGTGTGAAGTTGCTGATGCAACAGGCTATCCTAATGGGAGCTCCTTCAGGGTTCTGATATGAGATGGCTGAGTCTTCCAGCACTGGGCCACAAAGAGGAGGAGAGAGGAGCACAGGAGAGGAGAGGAGAGGCAGAGGAGAAGAGCGCAAGAGAGGAGATGAGAGGAGAGGAGGAGAGGAGAGCAGTAAAGGAAAGTATAATAATATTATTATTAAATTAAATATTATTATTAAATATTATTATTAAAAATACTATTATATTTTTTAAACAAAATTTTCTGCTATTTTTATTGTTGCAATCATAAATGAATAGTAAAAGTAGTTTATTAATCACCTTACAGAGTCACCTCTGTAAAATATCTCTAAAATTGTAGACTTCAGTGCTGTTGAGTGATTATATTCTACTGCAGCACAGCTGGTTTTCCTATAATAGATCATATTTATAGCCAGCAATATGTCTTATCACTGAAATCATATTAGCCAAAGTTATTCCAACATATTTCTTGCTTTGGAAGCTGAGGGGAGATGACAGTGCTGACGGCAGTTTGTTTAATGCAGTTACGCTCATAAGTGTCAGATCTCTCCGTTCACTTTCAGTGGGAGTAATGAAATGAGTTATATCACTTTTAAATGCACTGGGACACCTCTGAAAGACACCAACATCTTATATGCCCATAAAGTCACCGGAAAATATTAATGTTTCATTCAAACTTTATATTAGAAAATAAATCTGAAAATGATTTTGTTATTATTAACTGGCCAAATATTTGGCTGACTGGCCGAATATTCGTTATAATCTGAAGAATAGATATTTACAATAGGCAGTAATGCTTACTGATATGATTATCATATAATATTTTTATAACTCTCTTCATAACCCTCTCCTGACTCGCATACAGATTCATAACTCTCTCCTGACTCACATACAGATTCATAACTCTCTCCTGACTCACATACAGATTCATAACTCTCTCCTGACTCACATACAGATTCATAACGCTCTCCTGACTCACAAACAGATTCATAACTCTCTCCTGACTCCTGTGTAGATTCATAACTCTCTCCTGACTCCTGTATAGATTCATAACTCTCTCCTGACTCACATATAGATTCATAACTCTCTCCTGACTCCAGTATAGATTCATAACTCTCTCCTGGCTCCAGTATAGATTCATAACTCTCTCCTGACTCCAATATAGATTCATAACTCTCTCCTGATTACAGTACAGATTATGTGATCGGCCAGGCTTGTCATTGTTGATGCCTCCCTCCAGTTATTCCATCTGTCCAGTGAAAGGTGATTATCATCCAGCCTTTGGGGTTAAAGGCATCTAAATGGAAATGGATGAACACAGGCATGGCACAGCTTGTGTGCATGGGAATGGATGAACACAGACATGGCACAGCTTGTGTGCATGGGAATGGATGAACACAGGCATGGCACAGCTTGTGTATCTGGAAATGGATGAACACAGGCATGGCACAGCTTGTGTATCTGGAAATGGATGAACACAGGCATGGCACAGCTTGTGTGCATGGGAATGGATGAACACAGGCATGGCACAGCTTGTGTGCATGGGAATGGATGAACACAGGCATGGCACAGCTTGTGTGCATGGGAATGGATGAACACAGGCATGGCACCGCTTGTGTGCATGGGAATGGATGAACACAGGCATGGCACAGCTTGGGTGTGACAGAATGCAAATGAGCGTGTGCGAGCTTCCGAGCGAGCTGCGTATGTGCAGTCGACCACTCGCCTGGCCAGCTGACACACCTGCAGGTATTTCAGTATTCCAGCTGCTTACTGCAGAATATCAGTGACTGATCTGGTAGCTAGTTCAGTACCAATAGCTCTGAACTGGAGCAAAACACACACACACACACACGCACACACACAGATAATGCACACACACACACACACACACACACACATCCACAGATAACGCACTCTCACACACACACAGCTAATGCGCACACACACACACACACACACACAAACACACACATATAACGCACTCTCACACACACATGCTCACTATACTCAGTATAAAATGTGCAGTGTTAGAGTTTATGAAAGGGATTAAAGGCACAGTATGAGTGTTAATTTAACACTGAACATTATTGGTGTAATTTATCATTTGATCTGATCGTATGCTGTAGCCTAGAGCTGCCATACAAAGCTGGGGTCAGCCTGGGTCCTTCGGGGTCAAAGGTCACTGAGGATGGCTGCAGGCCTCTCCATATCCAGGGCAACAGCGACCAAGTGTTGTTGCAGTTCCACTGATGTGGTGGCCAATGAGTTTCCCCCGGTTACAATTTTCATCCTGTCACTCACCCTGAGTTTCCCCCAGTTACTAGTTCATCCTCTCACTCACCCTTTGTTTCCCCCAGTTAAGACTTCATCCTCTCACTCATGCTGAGTTGGCCGTGGTTACAGGTCACTGTAAGAGACAGGGTTGTCCAGGGGGCCCAGCAGTTATGGAGATGTTGATGATCCAGTGGGGGAGAGCAGAGGGGGTGGAGCTTATTTACGCTCAGTCCAGCTGCCCCAGGGGGACTGTTGTGGTTTTGTACTTCATTTCTTGCAGTAAAAGCTCAGAGAATAGAGGCGTGAGTGTGCTGGTGTGGGATCCAAGCGCACGCCCAATGAAGTACAACACATTATTACACAGCCCCCCTTCCCTCCGGCCAGCCCCCCCCCCCCCCCCCCCTGCCCCTCCCACATCCTACCAGCCCCCCCATCCTACTGAAACCCCCTTCCTTCTACCGCCCCTCGCTCCCTCCTGCCAGCCCCCCCATCCTACCGGCCATCCTCGAACACACTCACATTCCCTGCATTCTGCCCCTGTATTCTGAATCTCTGTGCAAGTGGCCATTTTACAATGTGTTTCAGTAACGTTACAGGTCATAGATCAGTGTTTCAGTAACATTACAGGCTGTAGGTCAGTGTTTAGTAATGTTACATGCTGTAGATCAGTGTTTAGTAATGTTACAGGCTGTAGATCAGTGTTTAGTAATGTTACAGGTCATAAATCAGTGTTTATTAACGTTACAGGCTGTAGGTCAGTGTTTAGTAATGTTACAGGCTATAGATCAGTGTTTCAGTAACGTTCCAGGCTATAGATCAGTGTTTCAGTAACGTTACAGGCTGTAGATCAGTGTTTCAGTAACGTTACAGGCTGTAGGTCAGTGTTTCAGTAACATTACAGGTCATAGATCAGTGTTTCAGTAACGTTACAGGCTGTAAATCAGTGTTTCAGTAACGTTACAGGCTGTAGATCAGTGTTTAGTAATGTTACATGCTGTAGATTAGTGTTTAGTAATGTTACAGGCTGTAGATCAGTGTTTCAGTAACGTTCCAGGCTATAGATCAGTGTTTCAGTAACGTTACAGGCTGTAAATCAGTGTTTAGTAATGTTACAGGCTGTAGATCAGTGTTTAGTAATGTTACAGGCTATAGATCAGTGTTTCAGTAACGTTACAGGCTGTAAATCAGTGTTTCAGTAACGTTACAGGCTGTAGATCAGTGTTTAGTAATGTTACATGCTGTAGATTAGTGTTTAGTAATGTTACAGGCTGTAGATCAGTGTTTCAGTAACGTTCCAGGCTATAGATCAGTGTTTCAGTAACGTTACAGGCTGTAGATCAGTGTTTAGTAATGTTACAGGCTATAGATCAGTGTTTCAGTAACGTTACAGGCTGTAGATCAGTGTTTAGTAATGTTACAGGCTATAGATCAGTGTTTCAGTAACGTTACATGCTGTAGATCAGTGTTTAGTAATGTTACAGGCTATAGATCAGTGTTTCAGTAACGTTACAGGCTGTAGATCAGTGTTTAGTAATGTTACAGGCTATAAATCAGTGTTTCAGTAATGTCTAAATTAGGCCTTTCTTCTGATCAGATTAAGTATGCATTTGTTAGGCTATGAGTGTCTGTAAAAGTTTTGCTTGTCATGTATTATTTTGTATATTTTGTATTTGCCTATGTTCTCACAATTTGTATCTGCAAAAAATTAAATAATAAAACAGTTTTTTACATTACAGACAGAAAAATATGTAATATTTATGTTTCAGACAAGGAGACCTGTTGCTGTTATCTATAATGAATCTAGCTTCTGCTTCCATAGGGTTGCATATCTTTTATTCATATGAACACCGTGGCACCAGTGATAAAGTATAAAATGTGCTTTTTCAGTAAATACCTGATTTATACATGAGGAAAGAGCCAGTGAGGGACCAGCCACAACAAGTGCCTTCTCAGCAAGCAAATCAAGTAGCACAAGATGTTTGCTTCCATTAGTGTAAGTATGTATTATAAATAACTATTATGAATTTTAGAAGATAAAAGAATATTTAATAATAGTACCGTGAATGGTTCCACGTATTTCAGCAGTAGAAAGTGAAAGAAATTGTCCGAATTAATTACTGTGTGGTTTACATTCCAAGGCATAGCAGAATGTATACACTCTTCATTTACTTTCTAAAATGGCCATTCCCGCCGCATAGCACAACCCTTTCAGTGAGTGTAGCTTAGTAACGGAGAGTGGTTCTGTGTGAGGGAAGGCCCTAGAAGCACAGCCTTCATGCCTTGTCCTCTGCTCTGCAAGAATAAAAACACTTCATGGATGAATAAACTTACAAAGTTCCGCTCTTTTCTGATCAGATGCCTGATAAAGCAGAAATGCATGAGACGGTCTGTTTTAGAAGTGGTGCCGTGGACAGGCTGTGGCACAGAGATGTGGAACACTGTAGCACACTGCCTCGGGAGCTTCTCTGTATACGTACAGGGAGGCAGCACAGCTCAGTATTCTTAGCAGGACTCATATTCATAAACACAATGACTGTGTTCATGCTCAGTGCTTCACTTAAGACTGTGGTTTTCCTGAAAAGCACTCATGAGATTATGTTATGGCTGAATTGTGCTCATTATGTTGTGTTGTGGTTGCTGTGATGCGCTCAGTGGATGCAGTTGCTGTGATGTGCTCAGTGGTTGCTGTTGCTGTGAGGTGCTCAGTGGTTGCTGTTGCTGTGAGGTGCTCAGTGGTTGCAGTTGTGGTTGATGTGATGTGCTCAGTGGTTGCAGTTGTGGTTGCTGTGATGTGCTCAGTGTCTGTGGTTGATGTGAGGTGCTCAGTGGTTGCAGTTGTGGTTGCTGTGATGTGCTCAGTGGTTGCAGTTGTGGTTGCTGTGATGTGCTCAGTGGTTGCAGTTGTGGTTGCTGTGATGTGCTCAGTGGTTGCAGTTGTGGTTGCTGTGATGTGCTCAGTGTCTGTGGTTGCTGTGAGGTGCTCAGTGGTTGCTGTTGCTGTGAGGTGCTCAGTGGTTGCAGTTGTGGTTGATGTGATGTGCTCAGTGGTTGCAGTTGTGGTTGCTGTGATGTGCTCAGTGTCTGTGGTTGATGTGATGTGCTCAGTGGTTGCAGTTGCTGTGATGTGCTCAGTGGTTGTGGTTGCTGTGATGTGCTCAGTGGTTGCAGTTGATGTGATGTGCTCAGTGGATGTGGTTGCTGTGATGTGCTCAGTAGATGTTGCTGCTCAGCGGTTGTGTTGTGGTTGCAGTTACTGTGATGTGCTCAGTGGTTGCAGTTGTGGTTGCTGTGATGTGCTCAGTGTCTGTGGTTGATGTGATGTGCTCAGTGGTTGCAATTGCTGTGATGTGCTCAGTGGTTGTGGTTGATGTGATGTGCTCAGTGGTTGCAATTGCTGTGATGTGCTCAGTGGTTGTGGTTGATGTGATGTGCTCAGTGGTTGTGGTTGATGTGATGTGCTCAGTGGTTGCAGTTGCTGTGATGTGCTCAGTGGATGTGGTTGCTGTGATGTGCTCAGTAGATGTTGTTGCTGCTCAGCGGTTGTGTTGTGGTTGCAGTTACTGTGATGTGCTCAGTGGTTGCAGTTACTGTGATGTGCTCAGTGGATGTGGTTGCTGTGATGTGCTCAGTGGATGTGGTTGCTGTGATGTGCTCAGTGGTTGCGGTTGCTGTGATGTGCTCAGTGGTTGCAGTTGCTGTGATGTGCTAGTGGATGTGTTGTGGTTTCTGTGATGTGCTCAGCGGATGTGGTTGCTGATATGTGCTCAGCGGTTGTGTTGTGGTTTCTGTGATGTGCTCAGTGGATGTGGTTGCTGTGATGTGCTCAGTGGTTGCGGTGGCTGTGATGTGCTCAGTGGATGTGGTTGCTGTGAGGTGCTCAGTGGTTGCAGTTGCTGTGATGTGCTCAGTGGTTGCAGTTGTTGTGATGTGCTCAGTGGTTGCAGTTGCTGTGATGTGCTCAGTGAATGTGTTGTGGTTTCTGTGATGTGCTCAGTGGATGTGGTTGCTGTGATGTGCTCAGCGGTTGTGTTGTGGTTGCTGTGATGTGCTCAGTGGTTGTGTTGTGGTTGCTGTGATGTGCTCAGTGGTTGTGTTGTGGTTGCGGTTGTGGTTGCTGTGATGTGCTCAGTGGATGTGTTGTGGTTTCTGTGATGTGCTCAGCGGTTGCAGTCGCTGTGATGTGCTCAGTGGATGTGGTTGCTGTGATGTGCTCAGTGGATGTGGTTGCTGTGATGTGCTCAGTGGTTGCAGTTTCTGTGATGTGCTCAGTGGATGTGTTGTGGTTGCTGTGATGTGCTCAGTGGATGTGTTGTGGTTTCTGTGATGTGCTCAGCGGATGTGGTTGCTGATATGTGCTCAGCGGTTGTGTTGTGGTTGCTGTGATGTGCTCAGTGGATGTGTTGTGGTTGCTGATATGTGCTCAGTGGTTGTGTTGTGGTTTCTGTGATGTGCTCAGCGTATGTGGTTGCTGTGATGTGCTCAGTGGATGTGTTGTGGTTGCTGTGATGTGCTCAGCGGATGTTTTGTGGTTTCTGTGATGTGCTCAGCGGATGTGGTTGCTGATATGTGCTCAGCGGTTGTGTTGTGGTTGCTGATATGTGCTCAGCGGTTGTGTTGTGGTTGCGGTTGTGGTTGCTGTGATGTGCTGTTATGGCTTCTGCACCTGAGTGTGGCTGATGGCTGCTTAACCCACAGCATCTTAATTGACTTCCTGTCCTCGTTGCACACTTTAGTGCACTGTAACTGCTGTTGTCAGTCAATGAATCGATGACTGTGAGCTATGGACCGGCCAACAGCCCTAACATTTCCCCAGTCACCACTTCTGGAGTGTGCATGTGTGTGTGTGCATGTCTGCATGTGTGTGCATGTCTGCATGTGTGTACACGCCTGCATGTGTGTGTGCATGTCTGCATGTGTGCTTACATGCCTGCATGTGTGTGTGCATGTCTGCATGTGTGCGTACATGTCTGCATGTGTGTGTGCATGCCTGCGTGTGTGCGTACATGTCTGCATGTGTGTGTGCATGTCTGCATGTGTGTGTGTGCATGCCTGCATGTGTGGGCACATATGTGTGTGCCACACACACTCACACACTCTCTCTTTCTGAAGTAAACTTAGCTTTACAGTGTGTAGAAATTATGCAGAGATACTGTACTAGCAGAAATTCAATATTGTGCTCTCTGAGCTGAAACACGGTGGGGACACAAAGTCTGAAGACACAACCAAGTTGTTTTCATTATTTATCAAGGAATAATGCAATTATGATACTCCAATTATACTTCTTTTTCAAGAATGCATTACTGAGTATGGGGGGAGGTAAAAGGCCAAACATCTACAGATCATTTTTGGTGGAAGATGAGGTGTGTAGTGCTGGGAAAGTGCTGGGATGAAATGGAAGATGAGGTGGGAAGTGTTGGGAAAGTGCCTGGGTGAAATGGAAGATGGGGTGTGTAGTGTTGGGAAAGTGCTGGGGTGAAATGGAAGATGGGGTGTGTAGTGTTGGGAAAGTGCTGGGGTGAAATGGAAGATGGGGTGTGTAGTGTTGGGAAAGTGCCTGGGTGAAATGGAATATGAGGTGTGCAGTGTTGGGAAAATGCTGGGGTGAAATGGAAGATGAGGTATGTAGTGTTGGGAAAGTGCTGGGGTGAAATGGAAGATGGGGTGTGTAGTGTTGGGAAAGTGCTGGGGTGAAATGGAAGATGGGGTGTGTAGTGTTGGGAAAGTGCTGGGGTGAAATGGAAGATGAGGTGTGTAGTGTTGGGAAAGTGCCTGGGTGAAATGGAAGATGAGGTGTGTAGTGTTGGGAAAGTGCTGGGGTGAAATGGAAGATAAGGTATGTAGTGTTGGGAAAGTGCTGGGGTGAAATGGAAGATGGGGTGTGTAGTGTTGGGAAAGTGCTGGGGTGAAATGGAAGATGGGGTGTGTAGTGTTGGGAAAGTGCCTGGGTGAAATGGAAGATGGGGTGTGTAGTTTGGGAAAGTGCTGGGGCGAAATGGAAGATGAGGTGTGTAGTGCTGGGAAAGTGCTGGGGTGAAATGGAAGATGGGGTGTGTAGTGTTGGGAAAGTGCTGGGGCGAAATGGAAGATGAGGTGTGCAGTGTTGGGAAAGTGCCTGGGTGAAATGGAATATGAGGTGTGCAGTGTTGGGAAAGTGCTGGGGCGAAATGGAAGATGAGGTGTGTAGTGTTGGGAAAGTGCTGGGGTGAAATGGAAGATGGGGTGTGTAGTGTTGGGAAAGTGCCTGGGTGAAATGGAATATGAGGTGTGCAGTGTTGGGAAAGTGCTGGGGTGAAATGGAAGATGAGGTGTGTAGTGTTGGGAAAGTGTTGCATAAGCTGGTGGTATCAGTGCCAAACAGGCAGTAATCACTGTGAAAGGTGAACGCACTAAGCACTGACAATTTGTCACCTTCAATAAATACCTACACATGTGCAGACTGCCCTGATACAGGTGTGCAGCCCTGATACAGATGTGCAGACTGCCCTGATACAGGTGTGCAGCCCTGATACAGATGTGCAGACTGGCCTGATACAGGTGTGCAGCCCTGATGCAGATGTGCAGACTGCCCTGATACAGGTGTGCAGCCCTGATACAGATGTGCAGACTGGCCTGATACAGGTGTGCAGCCCTGATACAGATGTGCAGTGCCCTGATACAGGTGTGCAGCCTTGATACAGATGTGCAGACTGCCCTGATACAGGTGTGTCACTGCCCTGATTACAGGTGTGCAGAGTGCCCTGATACAGGTGTGCAGACTGGCCTGATACAGGTGTGCAGACTGCCCTGACGCAGGTGTGCAGACTGCTGTGATACAGGTGTGCAGCCCTGATACAGATGTGCAGACTGCCCTGATACAGATGTGCAGACTGGCCTGATACAGGTGTGCAGCCCTGATACAGATGTGCAGACTGCCCTTATACAGATGTGCAGACTGGCCTGATTACAGGTGTGCAGACTGCCCTGATTGCAGGTGTGCAGCCCTGATACAGATGTGCAGACTGGCCTGATACAGGTGTGCAGCCCTAATACATGTGTGCAGCCCTGATACAGATGTGCAGACTGCCCTTATACAGGTGTGCAGACTGCCCTGACGCAGGTGTGCAGACTGCCCTGATTCAGGTGTGCAGACTGGCCCGATACAGGTGTGCAGACTGCCCTGATACAGGTGTGCAGACTGCCCTGATACAGGTGTGCAGCCCTGATACAGATGTGCAGACTGGCCTGATACAGGTGTGCAGCCCTGATGCAGATGTGCAGACTGCCCTGATACAGGTGTGCAGCCCTGATACAGATGTGCAGACTGGCCTGATACAGGTGTGCAGCCCTGATACAGATGTGCAGACTGCCCTGATACAGGTGTGCAGCCTTGATACAGATGTGCAGACTGCCCTGATACAGGTGTGCAGAGTGCCCTGATACAGGTGTGCAGACTGGCCTGATACAGGTGTGCAGACTGCCCTGACGCAGGTGTGCAGACTGCTGTGATACAGGTGTGCAGCCCTGATACAGATGTGCAGACTGCCCTGATACAGATGTGCAGACTGGCCTGATACAGGTGTGCAGCCCTGATACAGATGTGCAGACTGCCCTTATACAGATGTGCAGACTGGCCTGATTACAGGTGTGCAGACTGCCCTGATTGCAGGTGTGCAGCCCTGATACAGATGTGCAGACTGGCCTGATACAGGTGTGCAGCCCTAATACATGTGTGCAGCCCTGATACAGATGTGCAGACTGCCCTTATACAGGTGTGCAGACTGCCCTGACGCAGGTGTGCAGACTGCCCTGATTCAGGTGTGCAGACTGGCCCGATACAGGTGTGCAGACTGCCCTGATTCAGGTGTGCAGACTGGCCCGATACAGGTGTGCAGACTGCCCTGATACAGGTGTGCAGACTGCCCTGACGCAGGTGTGCAGACTGGCCTGATACAGGTGTGCAGACTGGCCTGATACAGGTGTGCAGACTGCCCTAATACAGGTGTGCAGACTGCCCTGATACAGGTGAGCAGCTCCAGTCCCTTCGACCCGACCCAGTCAGAGTTAGGGTGCTGCCTGGGTGGAGCCTGGGGTGCTGTGGGCCCACACCTGTCCCTCTGGAGATTTGGAAGAGTATCTCCATCTGCAGGTGTGTGCACGTAATGCAGCCCAGTAAAGAAAAATTAACTAATTAGCTTAAGACCTCACTCAGAGCACAGTACCTTCATACCTTGGAAAACAATCATTAAATGCGTAACCCTAAACATGAGAAACATTGGTTTATTAGATGTGAAAGTTAATTGAATCATCTCCCTTATTGATTCCAAATTTTAGTTCATTAAATAAGAAAATAACAGAATGACAGAGCATGTGGCTGCTTCCATCTGTAAATGTTTTTATGCACAAACCTTTTTGTCTCACACATGAAATGCATCGTTGTATATGAATCAGTATATGAATATGAAGATTCAGTCTTAATGAAAAAAGCACATCTAATTTAGGTTGTGTCTGCTACCATATGTAGATTATATAGATAAAGATAATTATTCTTCAGGAATGTGTAATCATATACTTGTTCCATACCTTCTCAATATTGATTGAATACCGGCAATATCTGCTCATAGTATCTGCTCAGTGCTGGCAAAATACCTGCCTTATACCATCTTACCATCATATACCATACATTTACGTGGCAGAAGCTTTTATCCAAAGCAACGAACAAAAAGTGGATTTCATGGTCATGGACAACTACAAAATACAGGTTCAATAAGATACAATACTTATTTTGTACAGCTATTTCTAGCCAAGAACACAGCCAGACACCCCGCCCTGGGCGTGTCGAAGTGTCCTTGAGCAAGACACCTAACCCCTAACCTCTAACTGCTCTGGCGAATGAGAGGCATCAATTGTAAAGCGCTTTGGATAAAAGCGCTATATAAATGCAGTCCATTTACAGTTTAGTTCACACAGTGAACACTATTCTGACCCAACCTCTGCAAAGCCAACTAGGCAGAAGAATAAGCTACAGTATTAGGACAAATACAAATTACCAAAAAGTGCTGGGATGGGGGAACATGTAACCAGTGTCATGAAAAGGGGAGGGGGGGTGGATTAGAGTGAAATATACAGAGTGGTGGTAGTTAGTCCAGGTATAGTCTGAAGAGATGAGACTTCAGACCACGGTGGAAGATAGGTAGTGAGGGAGAGGTTCGAAGAGGGACAGGGAGTTCGTTCCACCACTGGGGAGCTAGGGTGGAGAAGCTCTGTGATCCCTTTGCACGGGTGGGAGGGGATACAAGGCGCCCTGCTGCTGCAGAGCGGAGTATACCTGCTCAAATCTGGCAAATTACCTGCCCTATACCATCTCTATACCTGCTCAATACTGGCAAATTACCTGCCCTATACCATCTCTATACCTGCTCAATACTGGCAAATGACCTGCCCTACACCATCGCTGTACCTGCTCAATACTGGCAAAATACCTGCCCTATACCATCTCTACACCTGCTCAATAATGGCAAAACACCTGCCCTATACTATCTCTACACCTGCTCAATACTGGCAAAATACCTGCCCCAAACCATCTCTACACCTGCTCAATACCTGCTATCAGTTCCTCTTGGGAACAACAGAATAAAACGGAATAACTGTGGGGCAGGATTCTCTTGGAGTCAGCACGCACTGTGCCTCTGCCTCCTTCCCGCTCATGCGTTCCCGCTGATGCGTTTTTGTGAGTTCCCTCCCGCCGCCTCTCCTCTCGCGCCTCCACAGCGGGACACAGCTTCCGGCCCGTTCCCCCCTGACGGCCCCCACACCCCCGCGGAGCAGGGCTCCAGCCCATTGGCTGCCCCCACACCCCCGTGGAGCAGGGCTCCAGCCCATTGGCTGTGCTTCACATGTTAACCGCCTTCATTAATATTCATGAGCAGACGTGCTCCGTCTCTCTAAAGCGGCCAACCCATTCTCTGCATGTTGTGCTGCATGGCTGTGGAATATGCTAATTAAAGCAGAAATCTCTATTTGTGCCCGAAAAAATGCTGGGTCTGCCTCTCCTTTGTCCCTAATGATAGGCTGCTGGCTGGCTTCTCCTGCTCTTTTGTTTATAAAAGATAATGTATGATAGTGTGGAAGCATGGAAGTGCGACAGGTTAAACAAGCGAGCAGACGCACGCAGACAAGCAGGCTGAGCTAGGAGCCTCGTCTTAGCGTGTGATGAGATAAAGAGGGTTGTTATGTCTTTGTATTAAGAGGTGTCTTTTGAAAAGGCTCTGTTATCCTCTGCAGTCATTTCCCGACCCCTTTCTTGGCATGTTAGGTGTTGTATTTCTGCAAAAAAAGGCCTTTTTAAGTCACTCAGTCCACACATTTTCAGTTGGCTCTCATCACCATGGAAACTTGGCACAAGTAAAGCCAGTAAAATTGTTTGTAGGTTGAATCATTCTTTTTCAGCCTGTTGGATTTGTCTGGTTCAAAACAATTATTTTTTGGCAATTATTTTGCGTATGGGAAATGTACAGATATATGTTATCACATAGCAAAATACATTGTAAAAAAATAACATTTGCTGAAGGAATTTCATAAAGTCATTATTTTGGTTAGGAGGGAATCACTGCTATGCACTATGTATCTAGGCTTTCTTTAATTGTGAATGGGGATCCTTTAACCAAATATCTTAGCAGATCTTCTGTCCATCAGCACTGAAACACAGTGGATCCCAGGAGATCTTCTATCCCTCAGCACTGAAACACTTTGGATCCCAGGACATCTTCTATCCCTCAGCACTGAAACACTGTGGATCCCAGAAGATCTTCTATCCCTCAGCACTGAAACACAGTGGATCCCAGAAGATCTTCTATCGCTCAGCACTGAAACACTGTGGATCCCAGAAGATCTTCTATCCCTCAGCACTGAAACACAGTGGATCCCAGGACATCTTCTATCCCTCAGCACTGAAACACAGTGGATCCCAGAAGATCTTCTATCCCTCAGCACTGAAACACAGTGGATCCCAGCAGAAGTTCGGTATTGAATGTTATATGGTATTTTAGAAAAGTGGAGGTACTCTCTACTGCAGCTCTGGTAGATTCGCTGAGTCGTCTTCCTTAATTCTACAGTCATTTCTTAGCCAGTTACCCCATTTGTGTCCTTTCTTTCACATTTGACTAAAAACGATTTTGATAAAATTTTCTCCAGAGGGTTGGCTGCTTGGAATGCTGTTTTGGTCATTTATTCTTGTAAACAGTGCAAAATTATTATGAAAAATATTATGAAATCAAGAAAGGGGGAAGTATATCCATCCTATTTATGGTATATCCAAGGTTAGTGCTAATCCCTCTTGTAGGAAGTTACTTATTTCAGCCAGTCAGTATTATCAAGTTTATGTTGATTTCCTGGAGGTTGTAATGACTCAAAAAGAGGAGGTCTTGTCTGAGATTTAATTTGACATGACATGTTATGACAGTTCACACATACACTATGATATTTTACTGACAGTGGCTCACCCACAAGGCTGTTAAAGCCGGTGTCCTATGGGCATGGAGCTGACATGCTAGAAACCTCCCAGACACTTGGCTGTGGACATGGTGTGTCTATATTCCTAAATGCATACTGTGCCCCGGAATGACAGGAAGAGAGGTTTCCAAACTCAAGTCTTTACATTGCTCTCCTGCTCATCTGCTTTGAGTCACATCTGTGCTCCTGCTGGATGCGCATGTCTGACAGGATGTGTGTGTTCACTGGATGAGGTGTACTGTTGTGTCTGTGAATTTGTGTGTTAGCCAGAGAAATGTGTGTCTTACCGTGTGTGTGTGTGTGTGTTTGTGTATGTGTGTATGTGTGTGGAAGCATGTGGGGGTGTGGGGGTTGTGCATGTGTGTGTGTGGAGGAGTGGTGGTTGAGCATATGTGTGTGTGTTTGTATGTGTGGAGGGTATAGGGGTTGTGCATGTATGTGTGTGCATGTGTTTGTGTGCGTGTGGAAGGAGTGGGGGTTGTGCATGTATGTGCGTGTGTGTGTTTGTGTGTGTGGGGGAGTGGGGGTTGTGCATTGTGCATGTGTGTGTTTGTGTGTGTGGGGGAGTGGGGGTTGTGCATATGTGCGTGTGTTTGTGTGTGTGGAGGGAGTGGGGGTTGTGCATGTATGTGCGTGTGTGTTTGTGTGTGTGGGGGAGTGGGGGTTGTGCATATGTGCGTGTGTGTTTGTGTGTGTGGAGGGAGTGGGGGTTGTGCATGTATGTGCGTGTGTGTGTTTGTGTGTGTGGGGGAGTGGGGGTTGTGCATATGTGCGTGTGTTTGTGTGTGTGGGGAAGTGGGGGTTGTGCATGTATGTGCGTGTGTGTGTTTGTGTGTGTGGGGGAGTGGAGGTTGTGCATATGTGCGTGTGTTTGTGTGTGTGGAGGGAGTGGGGGTTGTGCATGTATGTGCGTGTGTGTGTTTGTGTGTGTGGGGGAGTGGGGGTTGTGCATGTATGTGCGTGTGTGTGTTTGTGTGTGTGGGGGAGTGGAGGTTGTGCATATGTGCGTGTGTTTGTGTGTGTGGAGGGAGTGGGGGTTGTGCATGTATGTGTTTGTGTGTGTGGGGGAGTGGGGGTTGTGCATATGTGCGTGTGTTTGTGTGTGTGGGGGAGTGGAGGTTGTGCATATGTGCGTGTGTTTGTGTGTGTGGAGGGAGTGGGGGTTGTGCATATGTGCGTGTGTGTGTTTGTGTGGAGGGAGTGGGGGTTGTGCATGTGTGTGTTGAACTCTGTCCTTTTGAGGGGGAGTCTTGGACAGACAGTTTCAAACACACAGCACACTGGTGTAACGCCAAGCTGTCCCATGATGCACTGCGTTTGATGTGTGCGGAGTCGCTCTGGCGCTGAAGATTTCCGCACCGTCTGCCAGCAGGTCTGTGCCGAGCTGCTCGCCAGGGATAGGGCGAATCTTCACCTCATATTCATCTGCCAAATAAAGTGTGTGTGTGTGTGTGTGTGTGTGTGTGCGAGTGAGAGAGTGCGTGTGTGAGTGTGTGTGTGTGTGTGTGAGTGGGTGCGTGTGTGTGTGAGTGTGTGTGTATGTGTGCTTTTGGTGTGTGTGTGTGTGTGTGTGTGTGTGTGTGTGTGCGCGAGTGAGAGAGTGAGTGCGTGTGCGAGTGTGTGTGTGTGTGTGTGTGTGTGTGTGCGAGTGAGAGAGTGAGTGTGTGCATGTGTGTGTGAGTGGGTGCGTGTGTGTGTGTGTGAGTGTGTGTGTATGTGTGCTTTTGGTGTGTGTGTGTGAGAGTGAGTGTGCATGTGTGTGTGTATGTGTGAGTGTATGAGGTGTGTGTGTGTGTGTGTGTGTGTTTGTCCAATGTCTAATGCCCCTCCCACCCGCGATCTGGTCTGGGGGAGGAATCCAGCTTTCAGCTGAAGGCTGAAAAGAGCAGCTTTAGCTGAGCTTTAATTAAGATTTAGGAAGCTTGCATGTTTGCTTTTATCAGTTCCATTGCTTTAAAGCAGCAGCACTGAGATACAAGTCAGAAGATTAGTGGTCAAAAGGAGGGGGTGGTTCTCCTGACCGATTCCTCTTATCAGGCTTTCATCAAGATTTTCACTTTAAGCAAAGCCGTTTCGCTTTATCCTGTGTGGCAGGTGGTGCTCCTGTTAGCCAATCCTGGGCGGAGCCTCTGGTGGGTGTGGCTTTGATGGTTGCCCTCAGAGATGGCCTGATGGACAATGCTTGGCATGCAGGACAGAGCGTGCTCAGTGACAGGCTAGTGTCACCTTGCATTATCTCTGCATAATTTCACCCTCTCCACATAATAGGCACAAAAATCACATCCTGATGGACAGGGTCCCGAATTTACAAAACACAAAGTTTGAATTCTGTTGACGAAGGGGTTTGTTGTGAATGAGCACCAGGATGTGGATCATTAGCGTTGCTTCTGCTGCAGACCTGCGGCTTTTTCCTCCTCCATTGGGTGAGTGTAAAGAAGACAAACAGGCAGAGGACGTTCTGTTTGTCAGTGTGTCACTCGTGCATTTCATTCAGAAATCAGCCAGTAAAGCCCTTAATTCCCATGCAGCTGGGGGGGTATTGGGAGCCGGGGGTATTGTTGAGAGAGAGTAGCATCTACACAGTTGTCCAAACTTGGGTGCGCTCAGGAGACCCCCAAAAAACCTGGGGTTCCCCAGAAAAGCAGGACTTTTCAGACCTCTATCGCTGTTCCCAGCTTGGGGACTGAAATAACCCTCAAATTCTCCTGCTCTTCTCTGATTGGCCAGGGGGCTGAGCTGTCCTAATGGACTTGTTAATGTTCCTTGAAGTTACAATGGAAACAGCAGTGTTTGTGTCATGGGACAAAGTATTAGCAATTCTGGGAAGAGCCTCAAAGATCATAAAACTGAATAACAGCATCAAAGATAATAAAACAGTGTAACAGCATCAAAGATCATAAAACAGTGTAACAGCATCAAAGATCATAAAACTGCATAACAGCCTCAAAATCATAAAACTGCATAACAGCATCAAAGATAATAAAACATTGTAACAGCAGCAAAGATCATAAAACAGTGTAACAGCATCAATGATCATAAAACAGAGTGAAACAGCATGAAATATCATAAAACCGTAACAGCATCAAAGATCATAAAACAGTGTAACAGCATCAACGATAATAAAACTCCATAAGAGAGCATCCAAAGTTATAAAACAGTGAAAGAGTGTGTCATAGATCATGAAATAGTGGAAGAGCGTCAGTGAGTCTAAAACAGCATCAAAAAGTATAAAAAAGTGTGAGAGTGGCAAAGAGCATGAATCAGCTGTGGGGAATGTGACGTTGGAAAGTGCAGGAGAGCCTGTTATAAACTCTCATATCACCTCAGGCGCCTTACTGATCAGTGCTGTACAGCGGTTAGATACCCCTCCAAGGGCCTGCGTCATAGATGTGCCTGTGTCGTGGATATCCCTCCAAGGGCCTGCGTCATAGATGTGCCTGTGTCACGGGTATCTCTCCAAGGGCCTGCGTCATAGATCTGCCTGTGTCGTGGATATCCCTCCAAGGCCCTGCGTCATAGATGTGCCTGTGTCACGGGTATCCCTCCAAGGCCCTGCGTCATAGATCTGCCTGTGTCGTGGATATCCCTCCAAGGCCCTGCGTCATAGATGTGCCTGTGTCGTGGATATCCCTCCAAGGCCCTGCGTCATAGATGTGCCTGTGTCGTGGATATCCCTCCAAGGGCCTGCATCATAGATGTGCCTGTGTCGTGGATATCCCTCCAAGGCCCTGCGTCATAGATGTGCCTGTGTCGTGGATATCCCTCCAAGGGCCTGCGTCATAGATGTGCCTGTGTCGTGGATATCCCTCCAAGGCCCTGCGTCATAGATGTGCCTGTGTCGTGGATATCCCTCCAAGGGCCTGCGTCATAGATGTGCCTGTGTCACGGGTATCCCTCCAAGGCCCTGCATCATAGATGTGCCTGTGTCACGGGTATCCCTCCAAGGGCTTGCGTCATAGATGTGCCTGTGTCATGGATATCCCTCCAAGGGCCTGCGTCATAGATGTGCCTGTGTCACGGGTATCCCTGTATTACAGATATCCCTCAAAGGCCCTCTATCATATTTAAAATTTATTGGAAGATTTCTCCAGATTAATGAAGAGCTGCAGCCCTCAGGCATCTCTCTGCTGGGACTGAAACGCTCAAGTCATTCAGGAAACAAGCGATAGTGTGTAACTCAGCTCCGAGTGGTTCCAACACTCGTGTTTTAGAGCTGCGTCGACTTTGCTAAATTAATTCACAGATGCCCCATGGAATTATTTTTAAGGAGCATTTGTCTCTGACCCTGTTGTGTTTATCTTGAGTGGCTAAAATATGAAATTGGAGTGTTTAAAAATATGCGCTCTGGAAAAGTAGTCTGCCAGCCAGATTGTGGTATGAGTCACGTCACTTCTGAATGAAATGAGCTGAGGGTCCGTAATAAACATCTTTTTTATGGGAAAGCTGTGTAAGAGCAGTCTCTATGACCACAAAGAGCAGCTCTTCCCTGTGTAAGAGCAGTCTCTATGACCACAGAGAGCAGCTCTTCCCTGTATAAGAGCAGTCTCTATGACCGCACTGAGCAGCTCTTCCCTGTGTAAGAGCAGTCTCTATGACAGCACTGAGCAGCTCTTCCCTGTGTAAGAGCAGTCTCTATGACAGCACTGAGCAGCTCTTCCCTGTGTAAGAGCAGTCTCTATGACCGCACTGTGCGGCTCTTCCCTGTGTAAGAGCAGTCTCTATGGCCACAGAGAACAGCTCTTCCCTGTATAAGAGCAGTCTCTATGACCGCACTGTGCGGCTCTTCCCTGTGTAAGAGCAGTCTCTATGACTGCACTGTGCGGCTCTTCCCTGTGTAAGAGCAGTCTCTATGACCACAGAGAGCAGCTCTTCCCTGTATAAGAGCAGTCTCTATGACCGCACTGTGCGGCTCTTCCCTGTGTAAGAGCAGTCTCTATGACCGCACTGTGCGGCTCTTCCCTGTGTAAGAGCAGTCTCTATGGCCACAGAGAGCAGCTCTTCCCTGTATAAGAGCAGTCTCTATGACCGCACTGTGCTGCTCTTCCCTGTGTAAGAGCAGTCTCTATGACCACAGAGAACAGCTCTTTCCTGTGTAAGAGCAGTCTCTATGACCGCATTGTGCGGCTCTTCCCTGTGTAAGAGCAGTCTCTATGACCACAGAGAGCAGCTCTTCCCTGTGTAAGAGCAGTCTCTGTGACCACAGAGAACAGCTCTTACCTGTGTAAGAGCAGTATCTATGACCGCACTGTGCGGCTCTTCCCTGTGTAAGAGCAGTCTCTATGACCACAGAGAGCAGCTCTTCCCTGTGTAAGAGCAGTCTCTGACCACACTGTGCGGCTCTTCCCTGTGTAAGAGCAGTCACTATGACCACACAGCGTGGCTCTTCCCAGTGTAAGAATAGTCTTGCTATGGTTGTGTGCTGATGGAGCTCTTAACAATTTCATCAGCAGAGGTGAACACTGTTTGCCCTTGAGGTTTATCAGCCACAATAATTATTGTATTATGTAAATGAACTACAGACAATTTTTTCATTAGCAGAGTTTGAGTCTTTAGATTAGCATGCAAATCATTTAACCCTGTGTCCTTGTAGGGAAAGTGATTTTGAGCACTGAACACTGAGAAGCACTGAACCCTGAGACACACTGAGCACTTAGACCAGTGGTCTCCAACCCTGGTCCTGGAGTGACTCTGCACTTCAGGAATCAATAAGAACAGTTGATCACACAGTTAACTCACCTGGTGTCTTGGGTCTCAATTGGGTGGTGATTTTAAGGTGAAAACAAAAACCAGCAGACCCTGTAGCCCTCCAGGACCAGGGTTGGAGACCACTGACTTAGACACACTGAACACTTAAGACTCACTCAACACTAAGTCACACTGAACATAGAACACAGAGATTCAATGACCACTGAGACACACTGAACACTAAGACTCACTCAACACTAAGTCACACTGAACACTAAGACTCATTCAACACTAAGTCACACTGAACACTAAGATGCATGGAACATTGAGACTCACTCAACGCTGAGATGCACTGAACACTAAAACTTACTGAACACTGAGACTCACTGAACGCTGAGATGCACTGAACACTAAACACACACACCAAGATGGCTGCCTAAATCCAAGATGGCTGCCACTGCCACTGCCTTTCCCCTGTTCAGAGTCTCACTGCAATCCTTCAGAAATCACCAAAATATGGTGCCATCCATTCAAAATTAAATCATTGCTGATGGCACAGCAATGTTTTACTTCCATTTTTTGGAAATTGTGTCAATTTGGTGTTTTTTTGATCAAGGACATTGTTAAGGGCCTGGGAGCACATGGTGATTGGCAACAGAGCAGTATTTCCTTAAGCTTACCCAGAATTTATTATTATTTTTTCTTTTGTGTGACCTTCTTGAAAAAAGATGGCGATTACAACCAAAAAGCTGGCAGAGGAATTAGAAGAGATTAAAAAATCCCTCAATTTTATGTCTGAGGAAATCAGAAAAGTGGTAAAACAGCAAGTTAACCTCATGGGTCTAATGGAGGAGGTCCATGAGCTGAGGGTTACAATCAACCAAAGGGACCAGAGGATCGAACTGCTGGAACAAAGGATTGACGACTTGGAGCAGTACTCCCGTGCGGATGACCTTATCATCACTGGGCTGGATACCAAACATCGCAGCTATGCCAGGGCTGCAGCCGGTGACCGACAAGGTGAGGACGCACCACTTGAGGAGCTGCACACTTTAGAGCAACAAGTGGTTCAATTCCTGAGCAGTAAGAACATTCAGCTAGAGAGACAGCAAATTTCAGCCTGTAACATTCTCCCACGCAAGGATAAAAAAAACAAGCCAACGATTGTTGTCCAGTTTGCAAATCGAAACTATAAGGTTGAAGTGTTGAGACAGTCAAAAAAACTTAAGGGTACTGGGGTGTATGTAAATGAGCACCTGACGAAGAAAAATGCTGAAATTGCTATGAATGGCCGTATCCTCAGAAAGCAAAACAAAATACAAGCAACATGGACAAGGAATGGAAAAGTGTTTATAAGGTTAAATGGACCACCAGAGCAAGCCAAGGTGGCTGTGGTACGGAATCTGAGAGATTTGGATCAATATAAGTGACAATGTTTATAGATGGGGTCGGGTTGCAACGGAAATTTTAGCAAATCTTATTTCTAAACCACTTTTTTTCTTCATAAAACAACAGATGAAGTTTTCCATTTTCTTATTGAAGAAACTGAGAGTAGTGATCTCTCTGAGAATGAAAATTCCTTAGTTGAGAATATATGTAACAAGAAAAAATGTGAGGAGGAGTTAAATCTAAGTTTTCTAAATTTGACTGAACATAAATCACTTTTGGAAATAACATTGATCCTGAGGCTAATTTTTATAATGATTACAAATCAAATTCTGAATATTATTCTGAGAATCTGTTTAATAGTCTTAATTTGGAGGGTTTTCCAATCATACATTTTAATAGCAGAAGCCTCTATACGAATTTTGTTCAAATCAAAGATTATTTAAAATCATTAAAACATACATTTCAGGTCATTGCCATGAGTGAGACTTTGTTAACAAATGAAAAGGGTGCTGATTTTGTGTTAGAAGGGTATGACAATTTTAATGTAAACCAGATAAATAAAAGGGGTGGTGGCGTTGCCTTTTATGTACAGAAAGATTTTCCGTGTAAGGTAATTGACAGTACAATTGTTAATGATATCATGGAGTTTGATAACTGAAATTCATTCTACTAAATTTAAGAGTATAATTTTGAGTTGCATATATAGAACGCCTGGTTCTTGCATTGATCAATTTATGAATACCATAGTTGATATTTTTGGGAAAGTATGTCATAAGAAATCACTTTTTGTTTGTGGTGACTTTAATATAGACTTGTTAAAATATAATGAACATAAAATAACAACAGACTTTTGTAATGTAATGTTTAGTTTTGGTCTCTGGCCCCTTATTGATAAACCTAATAGGATAACTATAGAAAGTGCCACGCTTATTGATAACATTTTTACTAATGTTCATGACCAAGCAACAAGTGGTTTGTTTTTAAGTGATATCAGTGATCATCTTTCTATTTTTGTGATTTCACATACTTTAAAGGTTAAATGTTCAGTTGGTGTGAGTGAGCCTTCTTGTAAATTAGTAAGAATAAGGACACGAGAAAGAATTGAGGCCTTAAAGATGGACCTTATAAATTACAACTGGGATGAGGTGTATGTTGATGATCCTAATCAGGCCTATGATGCATTTTTGTTCACATTCATAGAGTTATATAACAAACATTGTCCTATTTGAAAGTGCTGGTTGAAGGATAAATATAAAGGAAAGCCATGGATGACAAAAAGTCTGCAAAGGGCATGCAAAAAGAAAAATTTACTTTATAAGAAATATTTACAATTGAGAACCAGTGAAAGTGAAGAAAAATATATGTTGTATAAGAATAAATTGATTTCCATTATGAGATTACAGAAGAAGGAATACTACACTAAAATATTAGAAGAGAGTAAAAACAACATTCAAAGGACTTGGAAAGTAATTAATCATATTATTCGGAATAGCTCTTATAAATCTGAATTTCCAAGTTATTTTTTAAATAGCTCTGATGCTACAGTGGACAATATAAAAAGCATTGTTGATGATTTCAATGACTATTTTGTGGGTGTTGGCACTACTTTGGCCAGCAAAATTGTTGTGCCTGATGATAAAAAATATTTGTTTGATAATCTGATTCATGGTAATATCAGTTCTATGTTCCTTTACGGGGTAAATGAAACTGATATAATTGAAATTGTAAGAAAACTCAAAAACAAAACATCAACTGATATAAATTCCATTGACATGGTAATTATTAAAGAAGTAATTGATTTTATTGTAAGACCTCTGACCTATATATGTAATCTGTCTTTTCAAAGAGGTGTTTTTCCTAATAATATGAAATCAGCAAAGGTAATACCAATATTTAAAAATGGAGATAAGCACTACATGGATAATTATAGACCGGTGTCCCTTCTTCCTCAATTTTCAAAAATATTAGAGAAATTATTTGTGAAACAATTAGATCTCTTCATTGGTAAATATGAATTATTGAGTGAACACCAGTATGGATTTAGGGAAAATAGAACTACTACATATGCAGTAATGGAGATGGTAGAAGAAATAACAAAGGCAGTTGAAAATGATGAGTGTTCTATTGGTATTTATATTGACCTACAGAAGGCTTTTGATACTATAGATCACAGCCAATTATTGAGAAAATTGGAGAAGTATGGAATAAGAGGTATAGCTTACTCTTGGCTGGAAAGCTACTTGGAAAATAGACAGCAATGTGTGCAAATTAATGGGACTGTGTCACGATTTAGGAAGGTCACCTGTGGGGTACCCCAGGGATCGGTGATTGGTCCAAAACTTTCCTTACTTTATATTAATGATGTTTGCAATGTTACTGAAATGTTAAAATGAGTCATTTTTGCAGATGATATAAGTCTATTTTGCTCTGGGAAAAATTTAAAGGAACTTTTGTATGCTATTGAAAGGGAGCTGGAAATTCTCAAAACTTGGTTTGATGTTAATAAATTATCTCTCAATATTAAGAAAACTAAATGTATGGTTTTTGGTAATCAAAAAGAAATTGATGGGGATATTGATTTAAAAATCTGTGATGTTGAAATTGAAAGAGTTTTTGAGACAAAATTCTTAGGGGTTGTGATTGATCACAACATATTGACTATATTAAAGGAAAGATTTCAAAGTCAATAGCAATCCTGTATAAATCTAGGGATATATTAAATTATAAGGCCTTGTATATAATTTATTGCTCACTTATACTTCCTTATATATCTTACTGTGTGGAATTGTGGGGGTCGACCTTTAAAACGACTATAAATTCAATAGTCATACTACAAAAACGAGCCATACGTATTATTAATAATGCTGGTTACTATGATCACACTAATCCAATGTTTATAAAATCCCATGTTTTGAAATTTAATGATTTGGTTTATTATAAAATAATGCAAATCATGTTTAGATCTTTGGATAAAAGCGCTATATAAATGCAGTCCAGATCTAAAACAAAGTCACTCCCAGACTGTGTACAAAGGTTTTTTTCAATACAGGAGTGCAAATATGATTTGAGAGATGCTTGTAAGTTTACTGTACAAAAAGCTAAAAAAGGGATTAAAAGGAGATGTATTTCTATTGTTGGGGTTAAATTATGGAATAATGCTAATATAAATTTAAGAATGTGTAATTCGCTTTTGGTTTTCTAAAGAATGGTTTATAAAGCTATTTTTGGGGGTTACAATTGTGAATGATTTTTATTTTATTATTATGTTTTATTTTTGGAGGGTAGCTTAAATTGATAAGAATGTAGGATAGGCATATATAAGCATTATGCTTCTGCCTGTGCCTTTTCAGTCACTACCTAATACATAGATTGTTGACTTGTTTATACTGTCTAGACTGTTTATATTTATTGTATTGTGTGTGATGGCTAAATGAAAAATACTACTACTACTACTACTAAAAAAACTCACTGAACATTGAGACTCACTGAATGCTAAGATGCACTGAACACTAAAACTTACTGAACACTGAGACTCGCTGAGATGCACTGAACACTAAAACTCACTGAACACTGAGACTCGCTGAGATGCACTGAACACTAAAACTCACTGAACACTGAGACTCGCTGAGATGCACTGAACACTAAAACTCACTGAACATTGAGACTCACTGCATGCTAAGATGCACTGAACCCTAAAACCTACTGAACACTGAGACTCTCTGAATACACTGAGGCACTGGGGGTGCAAGTGGAGAGGGGGGTGTGTGCAGGTGGGGGGTGGGGGTGTGTGCAGGTGGGGGGTGGGGGTTTGTGCAGATGGGGGGTCGGGGTGTGTGCAGGTGGGGGGTGGGATTGTGTGCAGGTGGGGGTGGGGGTTTGGGCAGGTGGGGGGTGGGAGTGTGTGCAGGTGGGGGGTGGGGGTGTGTGCAGGTGTGGGGTGGGGGTTTGTGCAGGTGGGGGGTGGGAGTGTGTGCAGGTGGGGGGGTGGGGGTGTGTGCAGGTGGGGGGTAGGGGTGTGTGCAGGTGGGGGGTAGGGGTTTGTGCAGGTGGGGGGTGGGAGTGTGTGCAGGTGGGGGGGTGGGGGTGTGTGCAGGTGGGGGGTGGGGGTGTGTGCAGGTGGGGGGTGGGGGTTTGTGCAGGTGGGGGGTGGGAGTGTGTGCAGGTGGGGGGGTGGGGGTTTGTGCAGGTGGGGGGGTGGGAGTGTGTGCAGGTGGGGGGTGGGGGTTTGTGCAGGTGGGGGGTGGGGGTGTGTGCAGGTGGGGGGTGGGGGTGTGTGCAGGTGGGGGGTGGGGGTTTGTGCAGGTGGGGGGTGGGATTGTGTGCAGGTGGGGGGTGGGAGTGTGTGCAGGTGGGGGGGTGGGGGTGTGTGCAGGTGGGGGGTGGGGGTTTGTGCAGGTGGGGGGTGGGGGTGTGTGCAGGTGGGGGGTCGGGGTTTGTGCAGGTGGGGGGTGGGATTGTGTGCAGATGGGGGGTGGGGGTGTGTGCAGGTGGGGGGTGGGGGTGTGTGCAGGTGGGGGGTGCTGAGATTGCTGGCGTGCTGAGCTGTGGGAGGTGCAGGTTGGGTTATTCAGGGAAACTGGCTGGGTTTCCTGTGATGTTCAGCTCCTTTCTGTCCTCTGGTTATGACACCATTTCATTCACACGCATATCTGATGTACGACGGCTGTGACAGACAAGCCCTGTGGCCTGTGGAGTCAGCATCTTCCACCTGCACATTACGCTATAATATCCTCACAGCACATTAAACTCATTAAACTCTTATACTGCACCCTCACTGCCCATTAAACTCTTACACCCTCACTGCACATTAAACTCTTACACCCTCACTGCACATTGAACTCTTATACTGCACCCTCACTGCACATTAAACTCTTAAGCTGTCACTGCACATTAAACTCTTACACGCTCACTGCACATTCAACTCATTAAACTGTTATAATGCACCTTTACTGTACATTAAACTCTTATACTGCACCTTTACTGCACATTAAACTCTTACATGCTCACTGAACATTAAACTTATTAAACTCTTATACTGCACCTTAACTGCACATTGAACTCTTATACCTTCACTACACATTAAATGCTTACACCCTCACTGCATATTAAACTCACGTGTGTACTGCACAGTGTTATTGGGACATCTGTTACTGTACAGTGTTATTGGGACGTGTGTACTGCACAGTGTTATTGGGACATGTGTGTACTGTACAGTGTTATTGGGACGTGTGTGTACTGTACAGTGTTATTGGGACGTGTGTGTACTGTACAGTGTTATTGGGACATGTGTACTGCACAGTGTTATTGGGACGTGTGTGCACTGTACAGTGTTATTGGGATGTGTATACTGCACAGTGTTATTGGGACATGTGTGCACTGTACAGTGTTATTGGGATGTGTGTATTGCACAGTGTTATTGGGACATGTGTGCACTGTACAGTGTTATTGGGACGTGTGTACTGCACAGTGTTATTGGGATATGTGTGCACTGTACAGTGTTATTGGTACATGTGTGCACTGTACAGTGTTATTGGGATGTGTGTACTGCACAGTGTTATTGGGACATGTGTGTACTGTACAGTGTTATTGGTACATGTGTGCACTGTACAGTGTTATTGGGACGTGTGTACTGCACAGTGTTATTGGGACATGTGTGCACTGTACAGTGTTATTGGGATGTGTGTACTGCACAGTGTTATTGGGACATGTGTGCACTGTACAGTGTTATTGGGACGTATGCACTGCACAGTGTTATTGGTACATGTGTGCACTGTACAGTGTTATTGGGACGTGCGTGTACTGTACAGTGTTATTGGGACATGTGTGCACTGTACAGTGTTATTGGTACATGTGTGTACTGTACAGTGTTATTGGGACGTGTGTACTGCACAGTGTTATTGGTACATGTGTGTACTGTACAGTGTTATTGGGACATGTGTGCACTGTACAGTGTTATTGGTACATGTGTGTACTGTACAGTGTTATTGGGACGTGTGCACTGTACAGTGTTATTGGTACATGTGTGTACTGTACAGTGTTATTGGGACATGTGTGCACTGTACAGTGTTATTGGTACATGTGTGTACTGTACAGTGTTATTGGGACGTGTGTACTGCACAATGTTATTGGTACATGTGTGTACTGTATTCTGTTTTTCATGACTCCCCAGGTTAGGATCCAATCCAACATGCTTGCTAGTTTAAGGACATATGAAATTCAATCAGAGCAGGATAAAGTTGCCATTCTATCAAATTTATATCTTTAGGGGTGTAAAATCAAAGAACCTGGAACGCATGTTGTCTGAAAATTGTGTGCCTGGGCTGGAAGTGGGAGCATTTTTTAAAGAGCAAGTAAACTTAACCGTTGTGAAGAATCTGTTTGCCTGAGCCAGCAGATATGCAGGTGGAGCCGGTGTTATTGAGAGCAGGCACCAGATTAATATGGAGGGTTTGATGGAGCTGTGTTATGTCCTTCAGCAGAGTGAGCGTGTCTGAGTGAATCTGGCTCTCTGCGCTGTATAAATAACCGCAGCAGAAAGCAGAAAGCGCTTTGCAGTTAGATTGACTGTGGGTGGGTGTCTTTCAGGGGGCTGTGCCTTCGACGATGGCCCCGCCCAGTGTGACTACCAGCAGGAGCCGTACGATGACTTCGATTGGACGCACATCAGTGCCCAGGAAGCAGCATACCTGTCCTCCCAGCTGCCCCTAGGTGAGTTCACTTGGATCCTGGGTCTTTATTCTCCATGGGGTTATGGTCTGCAGAGGTTTGCATCACCGCATTACACTTTTTTAACATCTTTTTTTTTTCCAGATGTATTTTCAGATCTTTATTTTATTTCCAGTATATCCAAGATATATCCGATGAGCCTTCTGCATATAAAATGTGCAGACGCTGAAGCTGTGCAGTGTCTGGTCACATGAGGGGGAGGATTCGGGGGAAAATGTTGGGGAAATGGGTTCCTGTAATTGCAGCATTTACTGCCTTCAGCAAGATGGAGTCAGAGATTCTGCTCTTTACATTCTCAATACTATTACTGGGGAGACTTATGAAGAACTCCCTGTGCCGTAGATTTGTATCACATGGCTGGAAAATGTTTCAACAGAAAACTGATCATGGTCAGGACAACCTTAGTGCGAAAGCATCTGCATTAAACAAAACCAGTCCCTTCTGGGACCCTGCTGCCAGTGCAGAGCCAGACAGGTGCATTCTCCTGCTGCCAGTGCAGATCCAGACAGGTGCATTCTCCTGCTGCCAGTGCAGATCCAGACAGGTGCATTCTCCTGCTGCCAGTGCAGATCCAGACAGGTGCATTCTTCTGCTGCCAGTGCAGATCCAGACAGGTGCATTCTCCTGCTGCCAGTGCAGAGCCAGACAGGTGCATTCTCCTGCTGCAAGTGCAAAGCCAGACAGGTGCATTCTCCTGCTGCCAGTGCAGATCCAGACAGGTGAATTCCCCTGCTACCAGTGCAGATCCAGACAGGTGCATTCTCCTGCTGCCAGTGCAGAGCCAGACAGGTGCATTCTCCTGCTGCCAGTGCAGAGCCAGACAGGTGCATTCTCCTGCTGCCAGTGCAGAGCCAGACAGGTGCATTCTCCTGCTGCCAGTGCAGATACAGACAGGTGCATTCTCCTGCTGCCAGTGCAGATCCAGACCGGTGAATTCTCATGCTGCCAGTGCAGATCCAGACAGGTGCATTCTCCTGCTGCCAGTGCAGATACAGACAGGTGCATTCTCCTGCTGCCAGTGCAGAGCCAGACAGGCGAATTCTCATGTTGCCAGTGCAGATCTAGACAGGTGAATTCCAATAGCAAGATCTTTCATGTAGTGAAATCCCAAATTCCATCGCATCAGTCAATGTGAAAGTTCACCCAAAACTAGTGAAGCCAACGGGGAATTTCCGGTCTGCTAATTCGTTCCTCCCAGACTGAATATAAACTCTCAGGCTTCATCCAGATAACTGTGGTGGAACTGCAGCACCGTGACAGCAGTGATGGCTGAGGATTAAACTTTAAACCAATGAAAACACTGTATATATATGCAGTGGGAGAATAGCTTTACAAAGGAATAAACGGATTTGTAACTATTCCTTTTGAGTTTATGAATTCAAGATATGATTTCCCACAAGCCTATATTTTGATTTCAAAGGAGGCTGAGGTATAAATATTTAATATAGAGAGGTGCATTAGAAAATTAATTACAGCACCAATTATGTGCTCCAAGCTGGAGTATTGTGATGATATTATTTGTAATATTTGTGAGACCCGGAGGGAATGTTTTAAAGTAATGAAATGAGTCATGCAGGTAGCAGTGCACCGAGCTTCTGTTGGTGTGGAAGATCCCAGCTGCTTTCAGACAAACCTCAGCTTTTCTGGGTAAAAGTCTCTGAAAGACTTTATTAGTAGAGCTGATTCTTTCAAGTCAACACTTTAACTTTAACCTGAACTTTTAACTCAAAAATTAAATGTAACTGTCACTTTTTTCTGCTCAAATGCAGATACTGAATAATACTAAAAATCCATCCATCCATCCATTATCTAACCCACTCGTTCCTGGTCAGGGTCACAGGTGGGCTGGTGCCTATCCCAGCATGGAAAGAGGCAAGACTACACCCTGGACAGGCCGCCAGTCCATCGTAGGGTGACACTGAAATTATAGCACGTTCAGCTCTTCCATTTATTTTCAAATCACTGCTGCGGGTCCAGTCATAATTTAACTATGGGAACCATAGAGTGAAATTAGTTATATGCTACATTCTTTAAGCATTTATTTTTGAGTATTTAAGATTGAAAGATGAATATGAGAAAAACTATCAACAATCAGCTTTTGTTTCATGGTATTTACATGCATATATTTCATCATTTTGCAGAAACAGCTGACTTTGTGTTGAATCCCTCCATTTTCATTTGTGCAAGTTAATAGATGAACTTAAAAGTAAATCAAAGTCTAATATTTGGTCCCATACATGCATAGCTCTTTATTGCAATAACTGCATCTGGTGTATGACCCACTTCTTTGCAAATGCCTTTCCAGGCCTTCACTACAGTCGCTCTTTGTTTCAGGGGGCTTCTGTCTTCAGTGTCCTCTTCAGGCGAATGAGATGCATGGACTTAGCCAGTCCAATATTCTCCTCTCTGTTCCACTGGTGAATGCTTTGGTTGTGTAGGCAGTGTGTTTGGGGTCACTGTCTTGCTAAAAAGTGCCAGCTATTGAATGACCCTTCCGTATTTCATAGTTGGGGGGGGGGGGGGTGCTTTGTATCATGGTGCTGTTCCTTCCTTTCTCCACATTTTTGGGTTTCCATCGCTTTGGTAAAAACTTATTTTGGGCTAACTGTAGTGGCTCATATCTGTATTTTTTTGGTGAATTCTAATCTGGCATTTCAATTCTTGCTGCTTATGATAGGTTCGCATCTTGCAGCGTCACCTCTATAAATCCTCTTTCAATGTCTTCTGTGTATGGTGGTTTGTGATATTTTCACCCCTGGCCTCTGGAGACTGCTGGTGATGTCACTGGCTGTTGTTTTTAGGGTTTTTCTTCACAGCTCTTAGGGTTCCTCTGTCATTAACTACACCTGTACGTGTTAGGGTTAGGGTTAGAGACCTGAACGGTGTTAGGGTTAGGTTTAGGGTTAGAGACCTGTACGGTGTTAGGGTTAGGGTTAGGTTTAGGGTTAGGGTTAGAGACCTGTACGGTGTTAGGGTTAGGGTTAGGTTTAGGGTTAGGGTTAGAGAGCTGTACGGTGTTAGGGTTAGGGTTAGGGTTGGAGACATGTACAGTGTTAGGGTTAGGGTTAGAGACCTGTATGGTGTTAGGGTTAGAGTTAGGGTTAGGGTTAGAAACCTGTACGGTGTTAGGGTTAGGGTTAGGGTTAGAGACCTGTACGGTGTTAGGGTTAGGGTTAGGGTTGGAGACATGTACAGTGTTAGGTTAGGGTTAGAGACCTGTACGGTGTTAGGGTTAGAGTTAGGGTTAGGGTTAGAAACCTGTACGGTGTTAGGGTTAGGGTTAGAGACCTGTACGGTGTTAGGGTTAGTGACCTGTACGGTGTTAGGGTTAGGGTTAGAGTTAGAGACCTGTACGGTGTTAGGGTTAGAGACCTGTATGGTGTTAGGGTTAGGGTTAGGGTTAGAGACCTGTACGGTGTTAGGGTTAGGGTTAGGGTTGGAGACCTGTACAGTGTTAGGGTTAGGGTTAGGGTTAGGGTTGGAGACCTGTATGGTGTTAGGGTTAGGGTTAGGTTTTGAGACCTGTACAGTGTTAGGGTTAGGGTTAGGGTTAGTGACCTGGATGGTGTTGGGGTTAGGGTTAGGGTTAGAGACCTGTACGGTGTTAGGGTTAGGGTTAGGGTTGGAGACCTGTACGGTGTTAGGGTTAGGGTTAGGTTTTGAGACCTGTACAGTGTTAGGGTTAGGGTTAGGGTTAATGACCTGGACGGTGTTGGGGTTAGGGTTAGGGTTAGAGACCTGTACGGTGTTAGGGTTAGGGTTAGGGTTAGAGACCTGTATGGTGTTAGGGTTAGGGTTAGAGACCTGTACGGTGTTAGGGTTAGGGTTAGTGACCTGGATGGTGTTAGGGTTAGGGTTAGAGACCTGTACGGTGTTAGGGTTAGGGTTGGAGACCTGTACGGTGTTAGGGTTAGGGTTAGGGTTAGGGTTAGAGACCTGTATGGTGTTAGGTTTAGGGTTAGAGACCTGTACGGTGTTAGGGTTAGGGTTAGTGACCTGGATGGTGTTAGGGTTAGGGTTAGAGACCTGTACGGTGTTAGGGTTAGGGTTGGAGACCTGTACGGTGTTAGGGTTAGGGTTAGGGTTAGAAACCTGTACAGTGTTTATTTCTGAGTTCACCTGTGGTTTCTTTCTTTTACAAGACTTTCCAAACTGCTGTACTTGATATAATAGTTTCTGTGCTGTCCTTCTTAATGAACTCTCCTGTCCTCTCAGCATACAGATTAGTTGTTTTTCCACTATAGTTAGTCCTCTGGCCTTCATGGTGGTGTATGCCTTCTGACTCCAAATGCATACTCCACAGAATGAAACGAGACTAGATGCCCACTGTTCTTTTATGCGTGAACAACCCGTGCAAAAGGAAAAAAACCTGCAGCGTGTTACAGCAGGAGGAGTGGGTTCAGCGGGAGGAGTGGGTTCAGTAGGGATGCAGTAGGATGAGTGGGTTCAGCAGGAGGAGTGGGTTCAGTAGGGATGCAGTAGGATGAGTGGGTTCAGCAGGAGGAGTGGGTTCAGTAGGGATGCAGTAGGATGAGTGGGTTCAGCAGGAGGAGTGGGTTCAGTAGGGATGCAGTAGGATGAGTGGGTTCAGCAGGAGGAGTGGGTTCAGTAGGGATGCAGTAGGATGAGTGGGTTCAGCAGGAGGAGTGGGTTCAGTAGGGATGCAGTAGGATGAGTGGGTTCAGTGGGAGGAGTGGGTTCAGTAGGGATATAGCAGGAGAAGTGGGTTCAGCAGGAGGAGTGGGTTCAGTAGGGATATAGCAGGAGGAGTGGGTTCAGTAGGAGGAGTGGGTTCAGTAGGGATATAGCAGGAGGAGTGGGTTCAGCAGGAGGAGTGGGTTCAGTAGGGATATAGCAGGAGGAGTGGGTTCAGTAGGAGGAGTGGGTTCAGTAGGGATATAGCAGGAGGAGTGGGTTCAGTAGGGATATAGCAGGAGGAGTGGGTTCAGTAGGAGGAGTGGGTTCAGTAGGGATATAGCAGGAGGAGTGGGTTCAGTAGGAGGAGTAGGTTCAGTAGGGATATAGCAGGAGGGGTGGGTTCAGTAGGGGGAGTGGGTTCAGCAGGAGGAGTTGGTTCAGCGGGAGGAGTGGGTTCAGCAGGGAAACAGTCAACTGCAGGGTTTTGGGCCCTAAACAAGTATTCTGTCAGAGCCTGTTGAGGCCAGGGGGAGTGGGTGAGGGGAGGGGGTGGTGCAATCGCTGACCAGGGGGGCAAGAGGGTGACAGAAGCAATCACAGGTCAGGGAACCCATAATCGCAGACACGTAAATTAAAATACCATATAATTAAACTGTGTGGCCCTAAATGACTACATAGACTGTTTATGCCAACAGCTGGCTCTGGATGCCATGGGGTGCAGTAGAGTACAGTGGGGTGCAGTGGGGGTGCAGTGGGGATTCGGTGGGGTGCAGTGGAGGTGGGTGCAGTGGGCATTCAGAGGGGTGCATTGGGGTACAGTGTGGATTCAGTGAGGTGCAGTGGGGATTCAGTGGGGTGCAGTGGAGGTGGGTGCAGTGGGGTACAGTGTGGATTCAGTGGGGTGCAGTGGGGATTCAGTGGGGTGCAGTGGAGGTGGGTGCAGTGGGGTACAGTGTGGATTCAGTGGGGTGCAGTGGGGATTCAGTGGGGTGCAGTGGAGGTGGGTGCAGTGGGCTACAGTGGGGATTCAGTGGGGTGCAGTGGGGTACAGTGGAGGTGCAGTGGGGTTGCAGTGGTTTGCTGTGGGGTGCTGTGTGGTACAGTGGGGTGCAGTGGGGTGCAGTGGGGATCCGGTGGGGTGCAATGGGGTGCAGTGGCTAAGGCATTATTTCAGTACCTCTTTAAGATGGCCGTTGCCATAATCGGGGCTGTGAATGGTTCACTTCTCTTCGCTTCTCACAGATTTGAGTCTGCTTTTCTTCTGCATCCCACCTGTTTCTCTGGCACCCTCCTGCATGCTGAGATTCCTCCGCAGAGCACTGGGCCCACTTCCACTCCATCAGCCCGTCCAAAGCGGGGGAAAGCCAGAGTCTGTTTTGCCCTGTCTTCACGCTTTAGTTAAGTTTTCAAAAGAAAGGGAAAGAGAATGCAGTGGGGGAGACCTGCCCCCCCACCCCCACCCCTGTGCCTGCGGGGCCTGCAGTCCATGCTGCAGATGCAGAGCATGTTTATCTTGCACTTTGATACAAAGCATGCTGGGGGAGCAGTCAGGGGAGGTGAGGAGCTTGCTGGGAAAATAAGCCAATGAGCTACAGCCAAAATCTTTTTAGTTTTATTTGTTAAAATCCGTCATTTCAGGCATTTCACAGGCACTGTCAGGCAGAGCACCGTATGCAGCTAATACACGAACTCTTACACAGGTGGGTATTTACTGTGTGCTGCTCTAGAGTACATCGCAATTGCACCCTGGGAATCATACCTACAACCTCGTTTCAAACCCAGTTCACTGACTGTTTACATGTAACATGTTACACAGCTGCCTACATCACATTCTCAATCCCATCAAAAATCAAATGGATGAAGACACTGTACAGAGAGACAAAATGCATTTTGAACTCAAAAAGTTAAAATGCAGCATTCAGTGAATTCAGATGCATGAGTGTGATGTGATGTGATGCAGTATATAAAATCACACTTATACATTCTGACTGTTTGTAATGATGCAGTATTTAAAATGACACTGTTACATTATGACACTGAAACATTCTGACTGTGTTTGGAATGATGCAGTATTTAAAATAACACTGATACATTCTGACACTGATACATTCTGACTGTGTTTGGAATGATGCAGTATTTAAAATCACACTGATACATTCTGACACTGATACATTCTGACTGTGTTTGGAATGATGCAGTATTTAAAATCACACTGATACATTCTGACTGTGTTTGGAATGATGCAGTATTTAAAATCACACTGATACATTCTGACTGTGTTTGTAATGCCCTGAATCCCTGCACGTGCTTGATCTCTTGGCCAGTTCTCCTTTTAAAAATTATTCTGCACTTGTCTGCTGTGTTCTGGGACTTCCCCATTCTGATGCTTGGTTTGAACTTCAGCAGATAATCTTGACCATGTCTACATGCCTGCCACGTGATTGGCTGATTAGATATTTGCGTTAAAGGGTGCAGTTTGCAGTTGAACAGGTGTACCTAATGAAGTGGCCAGTGAGTGTATACATATATATATATATATATATATATATATATATATGTGTGTGTATAGAATTTTGTGCTGTTAGTACTGATCCGTATGGCAGTGGGTGGTCATTCTGTGTCAGCAGGAATAAAGTGTGTTTTGTCTGTCTCTGATCATGAGTTGCTTCGCTGACATCTTCTCACACCTGCTGGCCTGCAGTCACAGTGCTGGAGCTCTCAGGTGTTTGAGAACGCAGGGCTATTTTACATACGTTTTATACCTGCATTTCTGTTATGGGATGAAGGTCATTCTCTGCTGCATCTGCTGAGACAGTAAGGAACATCTATCCAGTCCTGAATGACAATGAACCAATGCAGCATATTTCCTTTGTGTCATATACTGAGTATTTTATAAGATCCTGTGTGTAATATACTGAGCACAGATTTACCAAATGATTGTGTCTGCTTTCCAATCAATAAAACAGCCAGTGCAAGGTCACAGTATCTGCGTTGCTTTAGCTAAATGGAAACAATGAGTTAAAATCACTATTACAGGATACTTTGATCTGCTGTTCTTGGCCTACTCAGTTAAATCTGTTCATGCATCTGTATTCCTGGGGTGAATGCACTGAAACGGGGCGATTTAGTAAATTAGCCCAGTTAAGTATTCTGTCTAATTTACCAAAGCGTGTCTTAATTGTGACTTCACTCTGCGTGCGGATTTTAAGAGCTCCTGAAAGCAGGTGGTAATTTGCGGAGTGCTGATGCGGCCCCACTGAAGTTCTATTAAAGGTGTGATAATAAGGAGCTCTCTCTCGCAAACATGCGGAGGCCGTCGGAGCCTGAACACGCAGAGCACAGAGCCTGAACACGCAAAGCACAGAGTCTGAACACACAGAGCACAGAGCCTGAACAGACAGAGCCTGAACACACAGAGCACAGAGCCTGAACACACAGAGCACAGAGCCTGAACACACAGAGCCTGAACACGCAAAGCACAGAGTCTGAACACACAGAGCACAGAGCCTGAACAGACAGAGCACAGGGTCTGAACACACAGAGCACAGAGCCTGAACGCACAGAGCACAGAGCCTGAACAGACAGAGCCTGAACGCACAGAGCGCAGAGCCTGAACGCACAGAGCGCAGAGCCTGAACACACAGAGCACAGAGCCTGAACACACAGAGCACAGAGTCTGAACACACAGAGCACAGAGCCTGAACAGACAGAGCCTGAATGCACAGAGCACAGAGTCTGAACACACAGAGCACAGAGCCTGAACACACAGAGCACAGAGTCTGAACACACAGAGCACAGAGCCTGAACAGACAGAGCCTGAACGCACAGAGCACAGAGCCTGAACAGACAGAGCCTGAACGCACAGAGCGCAGAGCCTGAACGCACAGAGCGCAGAGCCTGAACACACAGAGCACAGAGCCTGAACACACAGAGCACAGAGTCTGAACACACAGAGCCTGAACGCACAGAGCACAGAGCCTGAACAGACAGAGCCTGAACGCACAGAGCGCAGAGCCTGAACACACAGAGCACAGAGCCTGAACGCACAGAGCGCAGAGCCTGAACACACAGAGAACAGAGTCTGAACACACAGAGCACAGAGCCTGAACACACAGAGCACAGAGTCTGAACACACAGAGCCTGAACACACAGAGTCTGAACACGCAGAGCGCAGAGCCTGAACACACAGAGTACAGAGCCTGAACGCACAGAGCACAGAGCCTGAACACACAGTCCACAGAGGCAGAACACACAGAGCACAGAGCCTGAACAAAGAGCACAGAGCCTGATCATGCAGAGCACAGGGCCTGAACACGCAGAGTGCAGAGCTTGAACACACAGAGCCTGAACACAGAGCACAGAGCCTGAACATGCAGAGCACAGAGCCTGAACACACAGAGCACAGAGCCTGAATAAAGAGCACAGAGCCTGATCATGCAGAGCACTGAGCCTGAACATGCAGAGCACAGGGCTTGAACACGCAGAGTGCAGAGCCTGAACACACAGAGCATTGAGGCAGAACACAGAGCCTGAACACGCAGAGCACAGAGCCTGAACACACAGAACACAGAGGCAGAACACGCAGAACACAGAGCCTGAACACACAGAACACACAGCCTGAACACACAGAGCACAGAGGCAGAACACACAGAACACAGAGCCTGAACACACAGAGCACAGAGACTGATCACGCAGAGCACAGAGGCAGAACGGAATAAGACAGGAGAGAGTCTTCCCTCCCCCCTCTGTGAACTCAGCAGCACATAGTGATGGGCCCCACCCAGGCTGCAGGGGCAAAACTAACCCACCCAGGCTGCAGGGGCAATACTAACCCACCCAGGCTGCAGGGGCAAAACTAACCCACCCAGGCTGCAGGGGCAAAACTAACCCACCCAGGCTGCAGGGGCAATACTAACCCACCCAGGCTGCAGGGGCAATACTAACCCACCCAGGCTGCAGGGGCAAAACTAACCCACCCAGGCTGCAGGGGCAAAACTAACCCACCCAGGCTGCAGGGGCAAAACTGACCCACCCAGGCTGCAGGGGCAAAACTAACCCACCCAGGCTGCAGGGGTAAAACTAACCCATGCAGCCTGCAGGAGCAAAACTAACCCACCCAGGCTGCAGGGGCAAAACTAACCCACCCAGGCTGCAGGGGCAAAACTAACCCACCCAGGCTGCAGGGGCAATGTTAATGACTGACCTAGCTTCAGCTAGCAGTTAGGATAAAAATGCTGTCCTGAGTTTGAACAGCTGTCTTGTTGTGTGTGTGGTCAGTAGGGTGGTCCTGAGGTTGAACAGCTGCCTTGTTGTGTGTGTGGTCAGTAGGGTGGTCCTGATTAGGGTGGTCAAGAGGGTGTATTGTAGGAGAGGTTGTTTAATACGGTCCCGGACATTCTGCTGCGTTTTCTTTACATCGTCTCCTTGCCGTAATTGCTTCATTTTGTTTGCGATGTCACTCCGAATGTCTCTCTTTTCCATCGGCGTTGTGTTCCCGTGCTGCAGTATTGCGATATGATGCTGCAATGCGTTGCATGCGTTTGTGCTGCGACTTCCTATGCACCCCTGCTCTGGCCCTGGGTGTGTATGATATAGTATATTAAATATGATATAGAATAATGTGTGTAAATATTGCATTATAGAATATAGAACTGTGTCTTGTGTAAAAGCAGGCTAGTGTTTGTGTTCGAGCTGCAGCTCCTGCAGCGTTCTGCAGACACAGCGGCGTGTTCATGCAGAGCTCACTGCTGTCTGCGGGCTGAGTGGAGGCTCCACACCCCCAGCTGTGTCCTAGTTTCCCTGCACATCACAATGGCAGGAGTCCTCTAACTCTGCAGGTGTACACCGCCACTGAGGTGCAGGTGCACAGCGAGGACCTGTGTGTTTACACTGCATTTAAGCTGTTTATAATTAGACTAACAATGACTGCACAACTGCAGAGCTACTTTTGTCCGTTTTTTAGGTCTGTGTCAGTACAATGAAGGTGAAAATTTGAAAGCATGGAACTGATTTTTTGAAAAACACAGTAAATATATTTGAAAATATGCCGTATGTCTGGTTTCTCCAGGTCTTATATGATGGTGGTCTCTCTCCTGGTTTCTCCAGGTCTTATATGATGGTGGTCTCTCTCCTGGTTTCTCTGGGTCTTATATGATGGTGGTCTGTCTCCTGGTTTTTCAGGGTCCTGTATGATGGTGGTCTCTCTCCTGGTTTCTCGGGGTCCTGTATGATGGTGGCCTCTCTCCTGGTTTCTCCAGGTATAATATGATGGTGGTCTCTCAGGCTCACATATGATGGTGGTCTCTCTCCTGGTTTCTCCAGGTATTATATGATGGTGGTCTCTCTCCTGGTTTCTCAGGGCCCTGTATGATGGTGGTCTCTCTCCTGGTTTCTCTGGGTATTATATGTGGTGGTCTCTCAGGCTCATATATGATGGTGGTCTCTCTCCTGGTTTCTCCAGGTATTATATGATGGTGGTCTCTCTCCTGGTGTCTCAGGGTCCTATATGGTGGTGGACTCCTCACAGCATGATGCTGGGGAGAAGGCACGCTTGCTGCTGCCGGTGATGAAGAAGAATGACACGCACTGCATCGACTTCAACTACCTGCTGACCTCCGCAGACGGCTCCAGCCCCGGAACTCTCAACATCCTGGTCAAAGTCAACAAGGGGCCGCTGGCCAACCCCATCTGGAACGTCACCAGCCCAACAGGCCGGGACTGGCTGCGTGCCGAACTGGCCGTCAGCACCTTCTGGCCCAACGAGTACCAGGTACCGCCCCCTTTCTCCTTCCTATCTTTCATTGGCCATACCGAGATATGCCCATCTCGTATTGGCCATACTGAGATATGCCTGTCTCTTATTGAGCTGAGGTTTGTCTGTCTCTTATTGGCCAATGCAAGTTTTTCCTGTCTCAGATTGGCCATCCCACGGTTTGCTCGTCTCCGATTGGCTGTAGTGAGGACAGCTGTGACTCTGGCTGTGCTTTAGTTTGTGCAGAGAAACGTATCATTCACATGCTGGATGATGTTGTAGAGTCACTACAGAGTTGAGAGAGAATTGACTTTACTCACAATTAGATTTCCAAATTAGCCATCACTTACTGAGTGAAAAGAGAGGAGAAAAAAGGTCATTATCCTATAAATAATAACAATTATAAAACAAATTATGCGCGTCAGTGCAGTTCATGCACAGACACTAAACATAATTGCATGCTGAATCATATTTATTTTCTCTGATTGTTTAAATGTGCTTTAAGTGTCTCTGAAATGAGTATGTGGCTCCATGAAGCACAGTCTCATTTTCCCACCACTTTTCACTGTCATTTTACTCTTATTCCATGTTTGTTTTTAATAACATAATATTAGTGAAATATAAAAGTGATGTCATATCTGTACATGTAGTGTGGGCTGACACCCTGTACCTATTAATCTATAACTGGAACATAGAATTGAATCTGAATTACTGAAATGTAACTGTAATGTGTGGTAAATTACTGTGCACTGCAGGAAATAATTACACAATTCCCTCCTGTGACACACAGGCTGCAGTATGTTTATAACAGACACACAGACAGGAGAGCACAGTATATAATGTACACCCAGAAGAGCACAGAGTATAGTGTACACTCATAGAAGAGCACAATATATAGTGTACACTCATAGGAGAATAAAGTATATAGTGTACACTCAGGAGAGCACAGTGTATAGTGTACACTTATTGGAGAGCACGGTGTGTAATGTACACTGATAGGAGAGCACAGTATGTAGTGTACACTCATAGGAGAGCACAGTATATAGTGTACAATCATAGGAGAGCATAGTATATAGTGTACACTCATAGGAGAGCACAATATATAGTGTACACTCAGGAGAGCACAGTATATAGTGTACACTAATAGGAGAGCACAGTATATAGTGTACACTCATAGTGGAGCACAATATATAGTGTACACTGATAGGAGAGCACAGTATATACAGTAGTGTACACTCATAGGAGAACACAGTGTATAGTGTACACTCATAGGAGAGCACAGTGTATAGTGTACACTCATAGGAGAGCACAGTATATAGTGTACACTCATAGGATAGCACAGTATATAGTGTGCACTCATAGGAGAGCACAGTATTTAGTGTACACTCATTGGAGAGCACAGTATATAGTGTACACTCATAGGAGAGCACAGTATATAGTGTACACTCAGGAGCGCACAGTATATACAGTAGTGTACACTCATAGGAGAGCACAGTATATAGTGTACACTCAGGAGAGCACTGAATCCACTGGAAAGATGGTGACATGGATCTCAGGCTGTCCTGGTCTAAAGGGTCTCAGCCCTCAGGCTGCTGATTGGCTGGAGATGACAGAGGCTGATATATTCACAGCACACCTTGATTGATAACACCTGTTCAGCCTGATGTGCTGGAATGGCTTCTGTACGAGAGAGTGGGTGATTATAAATTTATTGAAGAGTGATCAGTCATTCTTCAGATTCTTTATTAATCTCCCTCTGGAGGCTGGCTCTGTGCTAGTTTGCTGATATTTGTGTGATTCTGGGTGCGTCGGTTCTCTAATACATCAGTAATGCATTTTTAAAACCACAGCACTGCTGCGTGCCTAATTGGGGGATTAATGATTTGATGCTTTTGATCCATGCAAGTGTGGATTTTAATGACTGATATAGACTGTTACAGTTACAGGTTTCAACCAACGCTTCATTCCATCTTGTAGTTTTTACAATATGAATTTTTTGAGTGTGCATGTGTGTGTTTGTGTACGTGTGTGTATACTGTATATATACGTGTGTGTGTGTGTGTGTGTGTGTGCGCACCTGCACATATGTGTGTGTGTGTGTGTGTGTGTGTGTGTGCACATGTGCATATGTGTGTTTTGTGGTCTCTGCTTTTGCTTAAGATGAGAGAGAGTCACTTTAAAGACAATCACTTCCAATTAAGGGCACGTTTTAATGAAATGGTGCCAGCAAGGCAGGGTTACTGTGTGCTGGGCTCGGATCCCTCTGTGTGCTGGGCTCAGACCCCTCTGTGTGCTGGGCTCTGACCCCTCAGTGTGCTGGGCTCTGACCCCTCTGTATGCTGGGCCCTGACCCCTCAGTGTGCTGGGCTCAGACCCCTCTGTGTGCTGGGCTCAGACCCCTCTGTGTGCTGGGCTCTGACCCCTCAGTGTGCTGGGCTCTGACCCCTCTGTGTGCTGGGCCCTGACCCCTCAGTGTGCTGGGCTCAGACCCCTCTGTGTGCTGGGCTCTGACCCCTCTGTGTGCTGGGCTCAGACCCCTCTGTGTGCTGGGCTCTGACCCATCAGTGTGCTGGGCTCTGACCCCTCTGTGTGCTGGGCCCTGACCCCTCAGTGTGCTGGGCTCAGACTCCTCTGTGTGCTGGGCTCTGACCCCTCAGTGTGCTGGGCTCGTACCCCTCAGTGTGCTGGGCTCAGACCCCTCAGTGTGCTGGGCTCTGACCCCTCAGTGTGCTGGGCTCTGACCCCTCTGTGTGCTGGGCTCAGGCCCCTCTGTGTGTTGGGCTCTGACCCCTCAGTGTGCTGGGCTCAGGCCGCTCTGTGCGCTGGTCTCGGGCCCCTCTGTGTGCTGGGCTCTGATCCCTCTGTGTGTTGGGCTCAGACCCCTCTGTGTGCTGGGCTCAGACCCCTCTGTGTGCTGGGCTCTGACCCCTCTGTGTGCTGGGCTCAAACCCCTCTGTGTGCTGGGCTCAGACCCCTCGGTGTGCTGGGCTCAGACCTCTCTGTGTGCTGGGCTCTGACCCCTCTGTGTGCTGGGCTCAGACCCCTCTGTGTGCTGAGCTCTGACCCCTCTGTGTGCTGGGCTCTGACCCCTCAGTGTGCTGGGCTCGGACCTCTCTGTGTGCCGGTCTCAAATCCTTACCCTGATTTCACATGTCCCAGCTATGATGGGCCAGCCTTCTAATTAAGATAATAACACACAAACCCACTCAAATTTCAGGCATTTCCTTTTACGTGAGTAAGCACTCAGACCCCACCAGTTTGCATAAAGCCCCTTTCCTCTCATTCTAAATGGGTGGGAAAAGTGCAGAATATATAAGAATGTGTACGTCAGTACATACATGAATTACTAGTGTGCTTTTTGGATAAACATGTCAGAAAGAATTATTAATGTGTTTGCAGTGTGATTGCTTGCTGTCCTAGATTATTAAATAGCATGAGTTAATGGATCTCGGGCCACATGTATGAATGCGTAAACTGGTTGGGGATTTTTTATTTTGTGTTTTGTGTTTTGAAGCACTCATTAATTCAACATTAGAAAAGCAGTCCGTTTGATTAGCATTAACGATCACTGTATAGTTGTATTTACAAGCGCATTGATCAGCTGTCTGCACACGCTCAGTTTCATGGGTCGTCTGAAATTGGGGAGATCATGTTTGGTCCAATGGCAGAGTTAGACATCATTGATTACAATACGGTAATTACTTATGTGTAAAATTACCATATGTGTGCTCTTCATATTCATTGCAGCACATGCACAGAAACAAAAATATTTACAAATATTATTTCTGCTGGAAGAAATAAAAAATATACAAATTTTAATCCTGCCAACACTACAACCACATATGTTTTACAAAAACACTCTGAGAAGATTTACTCTCTCCTCACTGTTTTCTAAAAATACATTTGTGGAAATATAATGCAATATAAAGTGTCCTTTGTCTGGAAATTAGCGGAAGTTTCTGGAAGGTTCCCGCTGCTGCTGTACCAGTGAGACCTGTCATACTGAGCTTTTAGTCAGAGAGCTCATTTCAGCTTCACTGATGTTTATGAAGTATAACTCCACTGCCCGCTCTTTAGCGCTGTGCCAGCCAGAAAGTTCTGGAAGATTTTAGCACAGAATTCAGTGAGAAAGAGAGAAAACCTAAAGGACTGACCAGCTGCTGTGCAGGCTGACGCATGATTGGTCAGCAAGATAAGACAGCCCATAATACTAATCACACGCATGTTGATGTCGTTAGTAATTTATCATAGCTGTGTGAATATTGATGGCTCAAGGACAGGCTGATGTGCAGAGAGCAGTGTTCAGAGACAGTCTGTATGTGCAGAGCAGTGTTCAGGCCAGTCTGTATGTGCAGAGCAGTGTTCAGGGACAGTCTGTATGTGCAGAGAGCAGTGTTCAGGGACAGTCTGTATGTGCAGAGCAGTGTTCAGGGACAGTCTGTATGTGCAGAGAGCAGTGTTCAGGGACAGTCTGAATGTGCAGAGCAGTGTTTAGGGACAGTCTGCATGTGCAGAGCAGTGTTCAGGGACAGTCTGTATGTGCAGAGCAGTGTTCAGGCCAGTCTGTATGTGCAGAGAGCAGTGTTCAGGCCAGTCTGTATGTGCAGAGCAGTGTTCAGGGACAGTCTGTATGTGCAGAGAGCAGTGTTCAGGGACAGTCTGTATGTGCAGAGCAGTGTTCAGGGACAGTCTGAATGTGCAGAGAGCAGTGTTCAGGGACAGTCTGAATGTGCAGAGCAGTGTTCAGGGACAGTCTGAATGTGCAGAGAGCAGTGTTCAGGGACAGTCTGAATGTGCAGAGCAGTGTTCAGGGCCAGTCTGTATGTGCAGAATAGTGTTCAGGCCAGTCTGTATGTGCAGAGAGCAGTGTTCAGGCCAATCTGTATGTGCAGAGAGCAGTGTTCAGGCCAGTCTGTATGTGCAGAGAGCAGTGTTCAGGGACAGTCTGTATATGCAGAGAGCAGTGTTCAGGCCAGTCTGTATGTGCAGAGAGCAGTGTTCAGGCCAGTCTATATGTGCAGAGCAGTGTTCAGGGACAGTCTGTATGTGCAGAGCAATGTTTAGGGCAAGTCTGTATGTGCAGAGAGCAGTGTTCAGGGACAGTGTGTATGTGCAAACTCGTGTTCAGGGACAGTCTGTATGTGCAGAGAGCAGTGTTCAGGGACAGTCTGTATGTGCAGAGCAGTGTTCAGGCCAGTCTGTATGTGCAGAGAGCAGTGTTCAGGGACAGTCTGTATGTGCAGAGCAGTGTTCAGGGACAGTCTGCATGTGCAGAGCAGTGTTTAGGGACAGTCTGCATGTGCAGAGCAGTGTTCAGGGACAGTCTGCATGTGCAGAGAGCAGTGTTCAGGGACAGTCTGTATGTGCAGAGCAGTGTTCAGGGACAGTCTGTATGTGCAGAGCAGTGTTCAGGGACAGTCTGAATGTGCAGAGAGCAGTGTTCAGGGACAGTCTGAATGTGCAGAGCAGTGTTCAGGGACAGTCTGAATGTGCAGAGAGCAGTGTTCAGGGACAGTCTGAATGTGCAGAGCAGTGTTCAGGGCCAGTCTGTATGTGCAGAATAGTGTTCAGGCCAGTCTGTTTTTGCAGAGAGCAGTGTTCAGGCCAATCTGTATGTGCAGAGAGCAGTGTTCAGGCCAGTCTGTATGTGCAGAGAGCAGTGTTCAGGGACAGTCTGTATGTGCAGAGAGCAGTGTTCAGGCCAGTCTGTATGTGCAGAGAGCAGTGTTCAGGCCAGTCTATATGTGCAGAGCAGTGTTCAGGGACAGTCTGTATGTGCAGAGCAATGTTTAGGGCAAGTCTGTATGTGCAGAGAGCAGTGTTCAGGGACAGTGTGTATGTGCAAACTCGTGTTCAGGGACAGTCTGTATGTGCAGAGAGCAGTGTTCAGGGACAGTCTGTATGTGCAGAGCAGTGTTCAGGCCAGTCTGTATGTGCAGAGAGCAGTGTTCAGGGACAGTCTGTATGTGCAGAGCAGTGTTCAGGGACAGTCTGCATGTGCAGAGCAGTGTTTAGGGACAGTCTGCATGTGCAGAGCAGTGTTCAGGGACAGTCTGCATGTGCAGAGAGCAGTGTTCAGGGACAGTCTGTATGTGCAGAGCAGTGTTCAGGGACAGTCTGCATGTGCAGAGCAGTGTTTAGGGACAGTCTGCATGTGCAGAGCAGTGTTCAGGGACAGTCTGCATGTGCAGAGCAGTGTTCAGGGATAGTCTGTATGTGCAGAGAGCAGTGTTCAGTGTTTATATGCTTCTTTAGATAGTTATAAATAAATGTTCAGAACCAGGTCTGCTTTTATTAGAGCTTCATCCAAAATATTGATCTTGTTTTCCAGAGCCAGGTACAGACTAATTCCATCATTTTGTCCCAGGGGAAATGGAACAAAAGGCTTGTCAGTAAGGTCCCAAACGTTTCACCAAAAGATTCTGTCTTCTTCATTGTAGATATCCATCTCATAAAAAACACGTTTTCAACGTACAAAAATGCCAAGTTACTCAAAAGTATTGATATCAAAATGACGCCAAGTTACGGTACTACAAACAATATAGGCTATCTTGCCTCACCGAAATGACATAAGATGTATTTCAAAGCAATGCTACCCAATATTTCCTCAATTCTTTCAAGTCACTTGGCCCTGTGTGTATAAGCATGCACTACATGGACAGGCCAAACATATGTGTGGATGGCTCTCTCACAGTCAAGATTGATTGAATAGGCGTGTATATGTCCAATTTGTATCAGTATGTATGTATTTCGCTGCCCAGCCTTTCTGTTGTGTGAATGATAGTAGGCTATGTTTCTTGGTATAAGTGTGTGTTCGTAAATGTGAATGTAACATGCTGCGAGGGAAATGTCCCCATGGGGATAAAGAAGTTCTCTATGTATGTATGTATGTAGAATATGTATTTTACATGTAGTATTTATTGTAGGTAGCAAATATACAATAACTTGCACATGTACTGAAATTCAGTTCAGAAGCAAGTATAAACATGTTTTCTGGAGAAATATGCTTCCTGTAGTTACTCAGCAGCAGTTTTGTACATTAATTTCAATGTGTTCTATGAGGCAATTCGAAATATTTGACTCTTTGATCTGACACAAAGTTTGCATGACATTGTAAAATGGTAAGATTACAAAACACAGTGCCAAGTGACTTGAAAGAATTGAGGAAATATTGGGTGGCATTTCTTTGAAATACATCTTATGTCATTTCGGTGAGGCAAGATAGCCTATATTGTTTGTAGTACCGTAACTTGGCGTCATTTTGATATCAATACTTTTGAGTAACTTGGCATTTTTGTACGTTGAAAACGTGTTTTTTATGAGATATCATTTCTTTTTGCAAAGCGTTTTATTATGAGAGTGAGAAATGCGAAGTGACCCTGTAAGAAACGGTTGTGGATTATGGCTATCGTTGTGTGAATTTGTACAGTCTGATGAGCGTGTACCGTTCAGCAGTTTCGGTTTGCTATATATGTAAAACAGTGGCTGTGAGAAAGCGTGCGGTGGCGTAAGCATAAACGCATCAGAAACGCAGATGAAATATGGCCAGTGTGTGTACTCACGGATTTGACGCCCATCCAACGAGCCTTGACTGACAAAAGAATCAGCAAGCCCGTATAATTATAACTCCCTAGGTCGCAACTTGTGTAGCCTTCTGTCCTGCTCCGTTGTCTGTTCTTTCGTGGAGATGCACTTTTAGTGCTTGTAAGGTTTATAAGGCATTTTGATAGGCTTATCTGCAGGTAGGAATCCTCTTCGCTGTTTTGCTAAACTAGAACCGGAAAACATGATAGTGGAGAATAGGAGCAGACGCATATGTCCCAGCAGGCTTTGCATATGAGAAAATAACAACAGTTTGAGAGAAATTAGGATGAAATAATGAAATTGCGTAGTTGAAACAATATGTTTTTAGCAGAATGGGCATGTAGGTGAAGGTTGACATGATCACGGAGTATAGTGCGAAGTAAATGGAGTGACCATGAGCGAGCTTGTATTCCTTATCGAACGGTATATATAACAGTCGCTATAAAGCGGTAGTCGTTGAAGTGGAGGGTTAAGTAACATATGAAATCTATTGCAGTGCTGTTTTTTTTTTCGTGTTCAGTAGTAGTAGTTATAATTATGAGTGAATCATGATTTTAAATGTAATGTTTTAATGGGGAGTTGCAGAACGTACATACGTAGTAATTGTTTGTATGTGGCTAGATAGAGAAGAGGGCGAGGTAACATGAATGTAGAAACGTGGCGTTTGCTGATAAGAAGGTTTTGTACGGTAGCCAAGTGAAGAAATGTAGTTAGTAGAAATGGCACAGCGGTGAACTGGTGTAACTTTTTAATAAAAGGATTACATTTGCCGTCATGAAATGCATATGGGTGGCCATGAGTGAGTTTTGGTGAAGCAAATATAAGCCTAAGAGAACGTTAGTGTAAAAGAGGAAATTATCTGCCTGAGGACGAGGCGGGATTCAATCGTTAAACCGGAGGTTTACCAGTCTGTCACTTTGTTAGGGCAGCACCATAACATAGCTATGCAATGTGTGAAATATCATTAGCAAACCTGTCCGTGGTTTTAAAGAAGAACACAGGCCAGTAAGCACAGAAGAGCTCCCGTTGAATCCATATGGCTTTGCAATATTGTAGCCGGTTAACAATTGAACGTGCAGACGGTACGTCGTAATACAGTGTATACGTTCGTGGAACGGCTGGTAGATATGGTGCAAAAGCAATAATTGAGAAGTAGTAGACAATTATTAGTGAGGGTAAAAGCAGGTTAAAGGAACGCGTTCTTAGCTGGGCTTGAACCTCGGACCCTGTGTTTCCAAGACTGTAACCTTACCCACTAGGCTACCGGCGGACTAGTTATTTATACTGGAAAAGTTTCAGAGTAAAAAGATATGGGTATTTTGCGTGTGTATTGGTGAGGATAAAAGCAGGTTAAAGAAACGCGTTCCTAGCTGGGCTTGAACCTAGGACCCTGTGTTCCTAAGACTGGGACCTTACCCACTAGGCCACCGATGGACTAGCTGTTTGTACTGGAAAAGTTTCAGAGTAAAAAGATATGGGTATTTTGCGTGTGTATGCGAGTTTTTCATTGGGTGGTGTACGTGAAGATTTGGCGGGTGTCGGTAAAATGTCCAATGGGCAGACATGTTATTAGTGGGATAGGCGGCAGGAAAAATAAGAATGAGAAGAAGAAGAAGAAGAAAGAGAAGAAGAAGAAGAAGGAGAAAACGCAAAATCCCCTTAGTTTGGGGCTTTATTGTGTGGACATGTGAAGTTGTTTATGAAATCTGTCTGTTGAAATGGGGTCAGAATGTACAGAATTTAATGTTTTTAAGGGCTGAGTGTCTGTGGCTGTTGTGGTTATTTCTGTGGGGAACCCTGAAAAGTGCCAAACTCTCGGTGCTGTATAGGTATGGGGCATGCCCCCGCCAAGGCGTAACTTGGCGGGATGGCATACCTGCCATCCCAATACATGTATAATGCTGATGTTGACTTCACATTTACATGCTGCTGTGTGAGATTGGCTTGCAGGGTCTCCTTGCTCATCAAGCTGTAAACATCTGATGTAGACAATCTGCTCCTCCTGAAGGAGTCTTCTTTCACTGATTTTACTTCATTAACACAGGCAGAAATGTGCATTATTGATTATTGATTTGGCTCATAATCCTTCAGGGCGGGAGATTCGTATGGTTTCAGCGACTTGATGTCCAGACGCCGTGGTTACAGTCAATCTTCTCGTCTGGTTGAGGAGCGGGGCGTACCTGCCGCGCAGAGAGGCTGCTCTTCTCCCACTGAAGGGCAATCGCTCTATTGATCAGAATTAGGAAACAATCCATGTTAGTAAGCCAGAGTATTACTTTTCAGCTTCAAAACATGTTTTCATCTTTTGGAGCTGCTCACTTCATCACTGTCAGGCTCTCTGCAGCACTGGACCGCGGCGCTCAGTAATAACCGCTCTCTCTCCGCAGAGACGGCTCTCTCGGAGATGTGCAGCCCGCGGTGAGAGATTGAAATTGATCGCTGAAAGCGGAGAGATTACTCTCCAGCTGAGAGTGATGTATTTCGCTGGGCTGTGAGGGACAAGAATCGAACCCTCGCCCAAATTCCAAATATTTAGTTTTAATAGCTGCAGCGGCAGAGAGGCGTCTCACAGCAGGAAGTTAAAGCACAATGCGCCTCTGTTGGAGGAAATGATTTGGCTCTGTTCTGTAAGGTGCGTCAGAAATGATAAATGACATTTCACTGCTTCCTCGGGGAATAAATACTCTTCTGGTGTCTCATTTATAAGGACTGTAGCTTCTGTGTGATGAGTTACCCAGGCAGGGCTCATACACACACACATGCACACACACTCTCACACACACAGACACACAAACACACACACACACGCACACAGACACACACGCAAACACACACATGCACACACATACACACACACAGACACACAGTCGCAAACACACACAGCACATACACACACACGCACACACACACATACACACGCGCAAACACGCACGTGCGCGAACACACCCACACAGACACTCACACAGACACACAAACCCGCACAGACACACACACGTATTCACACACAAACACACACAGACACACACATACACAACACACGCATGCTGATACGCATCTAACTGTCTATCTATCTATCTGAAGGATCAAGGTTCAAGGTTATCTTTATTGTCCCACTAGGGGAAATTTGTTTTGCAGCCAGGGTTCACATGAAGACAGAAAACAAAAGGACAACATCACGACAACACCAACACAATTAAATCACTGTGCTAGTGCAGGGAAATGGAAATTCATGCCAGTGCAAATGTGCAAGTGTGCAAATGTGCAAGGGTGCTCAGTGATTTAATTGTGTTGATGTTGTTGTGATGTTGTCCTTTTGTGTATATCTATCTATATACAAACAAACACACTCACACACAACAAATACACATGCACACACACACACACACAGACACACACACACAACTCATATACACACTCTCTCACACATAGTTATGCATGCATGTGTGCGCGCGCACACACATACACAAACACAAATATGCATATACATGTGGATTACTGTGGATGATAATTATTATGGACAATAGCAACTGTGAACAATAGTAAGTGTGGGTGATAGTTAATGTGGGAGGTAGTTACTCTGGGTGATAATTACTTAGTGTGGGAGGTTACCAGAATGATGGTTACTCTGGGTAAAGATGACCTTGGGTGATGGTTACTGTGGGTAACAGTAACGGTTGTATGTGCCATGGTAACAGTGGCTAATGGTTACTCTTCTATCCGCCTGCAAGCACTACAGTCTCGCAGAGTGTAGGAAACAACACCTTCCCTGGAATGACCTCTTCTGTGTTTAGACTGGGAATAGAGTATGTGGGCGGGCCAAGGTCTGTTTGTGTCATAAATGTAGAATGGTTTTTATTCTTAAAAGTATTTTATTAGAAATTAAGCCCTAAACCAAAGCTGTAGCAGATCCCGCCCACCTCATTTATCATTTTATCATTTATCACTGTTTATCATTAGTCTAATTAACACTGGAATCAAATATGACTCATTTGAGTTTAACCTGCAACAAAGACCTGTTGAGTCCATAGGACAGGGGTTATGAAATATTTTTATGAAATGTCTTTATTGTTCACTGTGTTACACAGAGCTAGACCCACATAAACACACACATTGCATCTAACTGCGTTTGCTGCTGATGGTCATTACCCATTCACTTTACACACACATACGCACACACTCACAAACATACACACACACTCACACACTCACAAACATACACACATACACACACACAAACATACACACATACACACACTCACAAACATACACACATAGACACACACTCACAAACATACACACATAGACACACACTCACAAACATACACACATACACACATATACACACACACTCACAAACATACACACACACACTCACACTCACATACACACTCCCCCACTCACACACACACTCACATGCACACATACACACTCACTCACATACATACACACACACTCACATGCACACACACACACACACACATACACACATACACACACACACTTGTCTGTTGCTGATACACATTACCCATTCACTCTATCTCAGATGCAAAACAACAGCAGGCCGCAGGTATTATTGATGTGAATTAATCCCACATCAGTACTAATGATGGTGTTACAGTCTTATTAATATCGCATAACAAAAGGGTGAATAATTGTGTATTCATTTCATTTGCTTTGTTCTGTCTATATAAATAAGTGGTATACACTGAAATACTATCCCTGGAGGTGTAGCACATTCCCTACACACTTACCTGTACGTCACAGTCCCTACACACTTACCTGTACATCACATTCCCTACACACTCACCTGTACATCACATTCCCTACACACTCACCTGTACGTCACATTCCCTACACACTCACCTGTACGTCACATTCCCTACACACTTACCTGTGAACCACACACAATGTGCTACATCCCAACTGTGAGCATCTGTGTTATCGTCTCTGTTATCTGACTGATATATATATATATATATATATACAGTACTGTGCAAAAGTCTTAGGCACCTGTAAAAAAATGCTGTACAGCTAAGGTGCTTTCAAAAATAATGAAATGAAAGGTTATAAATATCTAAAAATAATAATATAAAGAGCAGTAAATACTTAAAAACTAAATAAAATCAATGTTTGTTGTGACCACCCTTCACCTTAAAAACTACATCAATTCTCTTAGGTACACTGTCTGGCAGTTTTATAAGAAAATCGGCTGGTAGGTTGTTCCAAGTATTTTGGAGAACTTGCCACAGTTCTTCTGCAGAATTTGGCTGTTTTGCTTGCTTCTGGCTCTCTAGGTAATCCCAGAGACCCTTGATCAAGTTTTTATCTGAGAAGTGGTCTATTACTTAAAATATTACTTTATTTAACAAAATACAAAAATGTATCTGTAAAATTTCATTTTTTGGAAAATTCATGTTTGGAAAGCTCAAATTTGCTCTTTTCTACTGACACACTAATGCAGAAAAGAAAAAATAAACGTCTAAGACCAGATATATACTATACATTATATTTAAAAATCTAGGGTGCCTAAGACTTTTGCGCAGTACTGTATGTATACTGTATATGTGTATATATATATATATATATATAAGTGCCTCTCCCTCCCCAGGCAGGATATGTGTTTTCCCAAGCGCAGTGAAGATGAGTGCACTCATTAGAACCTGCCTGTCTGTTTCACACACATCGTTTACAAGCGCAGTGACGATGAGTGCACTCATTAGAACCTGCCTGTCTGTTTCACACACATCGTTTACAAGCGCAGTGACGATGAGTGCACTCATTAGAACCTGTCTGTCTGTTTCACACACATCGTTTACAAGCGCAGTGACGATGAGTGCACTCATTAGAACCTTTAGAACCTGTCTGTCTGTTTCACACACATCGTTTACAAGCGCAGTGACGATGAGTGCGCTCATTAGAACCTTTAGAACCTGTCTGTCTGTTTCACACACATCGTTTACAAGCGCAGTGAGGATGAGTGCACTCATTAGAACCTGCCTGTCTGTTTCACACACATCGTTTACAAGCGCAGTGAGGATGAGTGCACTCATTAGAACCTTTAGAACCTGTCTGTCTGTTTCACACACATCGTTTACAAGCGCAGTGACGATGAGTGCACTCATTAGAACCTGTCTGTCTGTTTCACACACATCGTTTACAAGCGCAGTGACGATGAGTGCACTCATTAGAACCTTTAGAACCTGTCTGTCTGTTTCACACACATCGTTTACAAGCACAGTGACGATGAGTGCGCTCATTAGAACCTTTAGAACCTGTCTGTCTGTTTCACACACATCGTTTACAAGCGCAGTGAGGATGAGTGCACAGAACCTGTCTGTCTGTTTCACACACATCGTTTACAAGCGCAGTGAGGATGAGTGCACTCATTAGAACCTTTAGAACCTGTCTGTCTGTTTCACACACATCGTTTACAAGCGCAGTGAGGATGAGTGCACTCATTAGAACCTTTAGAACCTGTCTGTCTGTTTCACACACATCGTTTACAAGCGCAGTGAGGATAAGTGCACTCATTAGAACCTTTAGAACCTGTCTGTCTGTTTCACACACATCGTTTACAAGCGCAGTGAGGATGAGTGCACTCATTAGAACCTTTAGAACCTGTCTGTCTGTTTCACACACATCGTTTACAAGCGCAGTGAGGATGAGTGCACAGAACCTGTCTGTCTGTTTCACACATCGTTTACAAGCGCAGTGAGGATGAGTGCACAGAACCTGTCTGTCTGTTTCACACACATCGTTTACAAGCGCAGTGACGATGAGTGCACTCATTAGAACCTTTAGAACCTGTCTGTCTGTTTCACACACATCGTTTACAAGCGCAGTGAGGATAAGTGCACTCATTAGAACCTTTAGAACCTGTCTGTCTGTTTCACACACATCGTTTACAAGCGCAGTGAGGATGAGTGCACTCATTAGAACCTTTAGAACCTGTGTCTGTTTCACACACATCGTTTACAAGCGCAGTGAGGATGAGTGCACTCATTAGAACCTTTAGAACCTGCCTGTCTGTTTCACACACATCGTTTACAAGCGCAGTGAGGATGAGTGCACTCATTAGAACCTTTAGAACCTGTCTGTCTGTTTCACACACATCGTTTACAAGCGCAGTGAGGATGAGTGCACTCATTAGAACCTTTAGAACCTGTCTGTCTGTTTCACACACATCGTTTACAAGCGCAGTGAGGATGAGTGCACAGAACCTGTCTGTCTGTTTCACACTCACAAGAAAACATGCATGCCTTCTTTCTTGTGAAGGCAGTTTAACTCTCAAATTTTCATTTGGAATCAAGTTGCCATGGAACAATAGTTTAAAAATAGAGTTGTTTGTGCTTCCTAAATTTTTGGCAGTTTCTTTCCACTTCTCTTAAAATATGAAGTTCTGAGATAGAAAATTTGAGAGTCACATCCTGCACCAGAGAAGCAAGGTGGCCAATTTGGCATCCTGCTTCTCAAAATCACCATAGCAACCATCTGCAACTCTTTAAATACAGCCTCGCATTGGTTGTCTTAATGCAATAAGCTAATTTACATACAGGCTCTCATTGGCTCTTCAAAAAACAGTAATCCACTTTGCATACTGGCTCTAATTGTTTGATCTGATACAGTAGTATAATTTACATACAGGTTCCCATAGGCTGTTCCAATGCAGTAACCTGATTTGCACCGAGGCTGTCATTGGCTGTTCTCTAATACTTACTGTAACTCTAACTTCCATACAGGTTCTCATTGAGGGCTGTTTCCTGCATGCCAATGCACCATAAGCCCTTACGTTTGCAGTCATCATTGTAATGATGTGCTGCTTTGCACTGCTTTTCAGAGTAACCCCCACAGCGCCCTCTGTGGACACGCTGTGAATAAATATGCGGTATGTTGTGAGGCTGTGGGGGTGATGGATTCTGGGTGCGCAGCGCTGTCTGTGTAATTGATCTTTCATATTTTCACACTGAGATCTGACAAACGCTCTCGGTCCTCAGTACGTCTGCTGAAAATGAAAAGCTGAGTTATTGGGGTGGCCCGCTCTGGCAGAGCACAGAGTGCTTTACTGTAATGACTAGGCTTCCTATAAAAAGCACAGGCTCTTCTTATTTGACCAGAGTAACATTGATGTCAAAAAGGTGTACTACAGTAGTACACACACACACACACATATATATACACAAATAGACAAACACACTCATACACAAGCACACATACATACACACAAACACACACACAAATGCATACACACACACACATATACGCTCAAACACACACACATACATATACACATATACACAAACATACACACAAATACATACACACACATCTGTACGCACAGAAGACGCACACATACACGCACAAGAGAACACATACATATACACAAACACACAAATTACATTACATTACATTACATTACAGGCATTTAGCAGACGCTCTTATCCAGAGCGACTTACACAACTTTTACATAGCATTTACATTTCATCCATTTATACAGCTGGATATATACTGAAGCAATGCAGGTTAAGTACCTTGCTCAAGGGTACAACGGCAGTGCCCTACCCGGGAATTGAACCTGCGACCTTTCGGTTACAAGCCCAGTTCCTTACCCACTGTGCCACACTCCGTCCCCGTCGACAAATGCATACACACACCTATACGCACAAACACACACACACAAACACACAGACATGCACACATACATATACACACACGCAAAAACACACACATACTCACACACGCACACCCTCACTCACGCACACACACACCCACACACACGCACACTCTCTCTCACACACACACACACACACACACACACTCATACTCAGTAGATTCCCTTCTGCTGTGGATGTTACTTTATTGATCTTCTCTTTATTATATCAAACTGCTCCGTTTTGTGTTTTTCTTTCATTTGATGAATTGAAAGACCGTCCCTGCACTCTCAAGCTCTTTCCATTTTGCGTTGGGTTAGTGAAAGTGTCACAGTCCCAGTCGGTACCCCCCGCAGAGGAAGACGGGGGAGGAGTGCATTGATCCATGCCTTCATACCATGGCAGAGATTTACATTAGAATGGGCTGATTTCCATTCCACAAACGCAGGCCAGTTTTATTCTGCAAATGTCAGAGGCATTAAGAGCAGAGCTCTCTCTGTGCGCAAGAGGCCTGTACCTGAGCGGTTTAGCGCTGTGTCTGCGCCTCCCTGCGTCTCCCTGCGTCTGCATCTGCATCTGCATCTGCATCTGCGTCTCCCTGCGTCTGCGTCTGCGTTTGCGTGTGCGTGTGTGTCTGCATCTGCGTCTGCGTCTCCCTGCGTCTGCATCTGTGTCTCCCTGCGTCTGCGTCTGCGTTTGCATCTGCGTTTGCGTGTGCGTGTGCGTGTGTGTCTGCATCTGCGTCTGCGTCTCCCTGCGTCTGCATCTGCGTCTCCCTGCGTCTGCGCCTGTGTCTCCCTGCGTCTGCGTCTGCGTCTGCATCTGCGTTTGCGTCTGCGTCTCCCCGCGTCTGCGTCTGCATCTGCGTTTGCATCTGCGTTTCCCTGCGTCTGCGTCTCCCTGCGTCTGCATCTGCGTCTGCATCTCCCTGCACCTGCGTCTGCATCTCCCTGCATCTGCGTCTCCCTGCGTCTGCGTTTGCGTCTGCGTCTCCCTGCTATGCATCTCCCTGCTCTGCGTCTGCGTCTCCCTGCGTCTGTGTCTGCTTCTCCCTGCATCTGCGTCTGCGTCTCCCTGCGTCTGCGTCTTCCTGCTCTGCATCTGCGTCTCCCTGCATCTGCATCCGCATCTCCCTGCTCTGCATCTGCGTCTGCGTCTGCGTCTCCCTGCGTCTGCATCTGCATCTCCCTGCTCTGCATCTGTGTCTGCGTCTCCCTGCATCTGCATCTGCATCTGTGTCTCCCTGCTATGCATCTCCCTGCTCTGCATCTGCGTTTCCCTGCATCTGCGTCTGCGTCTCCCTGCTCTGCATCTGCGTTTGCATCTCCCTGCATCTGTGTCTCCCTGCTATGCATCTCCCTGCTCTGCATCTGCGTTTCCCTGCATCTGCGTCTCCCTGCGTCTGCGTCTCCCTGCATCTGCATCTGCATCTGTGTCTCCCTGCTATGCATCTCCCTGCTCTGCATCTGCATTTCCCTGCATCTGCGTCTGCGTCTCCCTGCTCTGCATCTGCGTTTGCATCTCCCTGCATCTGTGTCTCCCTGCTGTGCATCTCCCTGCTCTGCATCTGCGTTTCCCTGCATCTGCGTCTCCCTGCGTCTGCGTCTCCCTGCGTCTGCGTCTGCGTCTCCCTGCTCTGACTCAGTTCTCTCTGCGTGCTGGAGATCCGCTGAATGTTTGAAATGCTGCACTGAGCTGCTCTCCCGGGTTCCATCTCCAAGCCCCAGGCCATGTCTGAAGCTTTTTACCCACAGACCTTAATGACTGTCAGGGGAACCATTACCTCATAAAATTCATTTAAAAAGAATATATTCATTTCTCTTTATCGTAATGAATTGCAGTCACCTTTTTTGACCCTCCTGAGCTCCTGTACTTCACTCTTTTCTGAGTGTGATTATGTTATGAAAGTGTGGATAAGTCACCGCTATCACCATGGCAACAAGCGGAGGATGAAAGATCAGCCCATCTGGCTTGCTTACATGACACACCTGCACACGCACCTGCTACAGATCCAATACACACCTGCACACGCACCTGCTACAGACCCAATACACACCTGCACACATAACTGCTACAGACCCAATACACACGTGCACACGCACCTGCTACAGACCCAATACACACCTGCACACGCACCTGCTACAGACCCAATACGCACCTGCACACGCACCTGCTACAAACCCAATACACACCTGCACACATACCTGCTACAGACCCAATACACACGTGCACACACACCTGCTACAGACCCAACACTCACCTGCATGCACACCTGCTACAGACCCAACACACACCTGCACACATACCCGCTACAGACCCAATACACACCTGCACACACACCTGCTACAGACCCAACACACACTTGCACACACACCTGCTACAGACCCAATACACACCTGCACACATACCTGCTACAGACCCAAAACACACCTGCACACAAACCTGCTACAGACCCAATACACACCTGCACACAAACCTGCTATAGACCCAACACTCACCTGCTACAGACCCAACACACACCTGCACACAAACCTGCTACAGACCCAATACACATCTGCAGAAATTTGTTTTTGAAGTTAAGCTACATAATATTCCATTTGTATGTGTGTGTGTATAAACTTGTGATATGAGTGTAATTGCTTGTGTGTGTGATATATCAGATATATCTGTGTATTTGTGTGTTTGTGTATATGTGTGTTTGTGTGTGTGTGTGTGTGTGTGTTTGTATGTATATGTGAGCGAGTGTGTGTGTGCGCATTTGTGTGTATATATCTGTGACAGTGAGACTGTGTGTAAATGCCTGTGTGTGTGATATGTGTTTAAATGCCTGTGTGTGTGCGTGTGTGTGTGTGCATAGTGTGCGTGTATAATGTGTGTGTGTGTGTATATATATAGTGTGTGTGTGTGTGTGTGTGTTTGTGTGTGTGTGTGTGATATATCTGTAAATGCTAGTATGTGGACACAGAGCTGATAACAGACACTTCAGGGCTGTTGGTGTTTTTAATTGAGAGGTGAGGGAAGAAGTTGTCTCCATTAACCCCATTGTGTGCTGTTTGCCATTAACAGTTCATTGTTTTTACTCTTGAATGACTTTAGTAAAATCTTTAAGTATACTTTGAAGAAACATTGTTTGAATCAGTCTCTTTTATATGCAGAAGTGTTTTTCTCAGTTGTTGACCTGTGGTCAATGGGCTTAGTGACTTTCTGTATTATTAGCAATTAAAAGTAAAAGTGTGTTTTCTGTGTGTTTTACAGTAACAGCGGTGTCACAGGTGAGAAGGTTCTGCTCAGCAGAGACGCATCGTTTGTGAATCATCCCTCTTTATTTAGAAAAAATCCGAACAAAACATCCATTTACATATTTATTTACGGTTAATTCTTAGGGTTTGTAGAAAACTCTAGTTATTATTTTATTCTAGTACTGTTAAAAATGTGAGTGAAATTGTCTTTAATTGCCATCAGTTTTTTTTAAAAGCGATCATTTGACACTCCTGGTTTTCATCCTCATTATCTGCTGTTTATGTGTGCTCGTGAGCAGGGCGTTTGGTGGATGATGCTTGTGTGATCAGCACACAGTGATATTGATGTTGACTGAACACAGGCACTGGATTTAGAATAGTGGACAGTTGGAACTCAGCATGATGTGATGCTACATGCTGTCTTTGCATAACCAATCACATCTCTCCTGCAGCGACTGACAGGCAGACTTGTGCCAGCAGCTCAATCAGCAGCTGAAATACTGTGTGCTGTCTGTCCGACTCGGGGTGTGTCAGGGGTTTCAGACAGTGTCAAGCAGCAGGAGGTTGTTTCAGTGTGTTTAGGGGCGGGGTTTCAGACAGTGTCAAGCAGCAGGAGGTTGTTTCAGTGTGTTTAGGGGTGGGGTTTCAGACAGTGTCAAGCAGCAGGAGGTTATTTCAGTGTGTTTAGGGGCGGGGTTTCAGACAGTGTCAAGCAGCAGGAGGTTATTTCAGTGTGTTTATGGGCGGGGTTTCAGACAGTGTCAAGCAGCAGGAGGTTGTTTCAGTGTGTTTAGGGGCGGGGTTTCAGACAGTGTCAAGCAGCAGGAGGTTATTTCAGTATGTTTATGGGCGGGGTTGTAGGGGGTGTTAGGGGCGGGGTTATTGCAGTGTGTTTAGGGGTGGGGTTGTAGAGGGTGTTAGGGGCGGGGTTATTGCAGTGTGTTTAGGGGCGGGGTTGTAGGGGGTGTTAGGGGCGGGTTATTGCAGTGTGTTTAGGGGCGGGGTTGTAGGGGGTGTTAGGGGTGGGGTTATTGCAGTGTGTTTAGGGGCAGGGTTGTAGGGGGTGTTAGGGGCGGGGTTATTGCAGTGTGTTTAGGGGCGGGGTTGTAGGGGGTGTTAGGGGCGGGGTTATTGCAGTGTGTTTAGGGGTGGGGTTGTAGGGGGTGTTAGGGGCGGGGTTATTGCAGTGTGCTTAGGGGCGGGTTGTAGGGGGTGTTAGGGGCGGGGTTATTGCAGTGTGTTTAGGGGTGGGGTTGTAGGGGGTGTTAGGGGCGGGGTTATTGCAGTGTGCTTAGGGGTGGGGTTGTGGTGGGTGTTAGGGGCGGGGTTATTGCAGTGTGCTTAGGGGTGGGGTTGTAGGGGGTGTTAGGGGCGGGGTTAATACAATGTGTTAGGGGTGCGGGGGGGGGGGGGGGGGACTAAAGCTGGTTGAGGCCGGACTGGAAGCTGGTTGTGGGGGGACTAAAGCTGGTTGTGGGGGGGCTAAAGCTGGTTGTGGGGGGGCTAAAGCTGGTTGTGGGGGGGTCTGGAAGCTGGTTGTGGGGGGGGTTGAAAGCTGGTTGTGGGGGGGTCTGAAAGCTGGTTGTGGGGGGGGTTGAAAGCTGGTTGGGGGGGGCTGAATGCTGGTTGGGGGGGGCTGAATGCTGGTTGTGGGGGGGGGCTGAAAGCTGGTTGGGGGGGGCTGAATGCTGGTTGTGGGGGGGGGCTGAATGCTGGTTGGGGGGGGGGGGCTGAAAGCTGGTTGGGGGGGGCTGAATGCTGGTTGGGGGGGTGGGCTGAGAGCTGTAATGATGGGAACTCGGCGGGCTGCACTGAAAGCGGTTATGCTGGGAAATCGGCGTTTTGTGGAAAGCAGTGAGTCACCTACGGCCCCGCCCACTCCATTCTTCCCCTGCCGCAGGTAGCCGGTACCTGCAGGTAAAGTGGCGGGCTACATGGCCCCGAGCTGGGCCAAATTGAGCAGAAATACCGCCCACCCCTCCCCCCCAGCCCTGAAATGTGCTGGGCACTTGGGGAGAAAATTACACCACACATCATGCTCCTCTGTGAGGAGGACCGCTAGTCTCTCGCCGCCATGTGACAGACAAGCAAACGCATCCCAGGAGCATCAGCACGCGCCCTGTCTCACCACTGCGCTAATTTAACATCTGCATGTGAGCACTGCCACGGATCAGGCCCAATGCGCTCCCTCTGCCAGCTCTGTAAATACCAAACCAAGCCAACCTGGGTATATGTGAGCCTGTTAAAGGGGTGGAGTTATATGTGTGTGTATGTTAAAGGGGTGGAGTTATATGTGTGAGCCTGTTAAAGGGGTGGAGTTATATGTGTGTGTATGTTAAAGGGGTGGAGTTATATGTGTGTGTATGTTAAAGGGGTGGAGTTATATGTGTTGATGTTAAAGGGGTGGAGTTATGTGTGTGTATGTTAAAGGGGTGGAGTTATGTGTGCATATGTTAAAGGGGTGGAGTTATATGTGTGGATGCTAAAGGGGTGGAGTTATATGTGTGTGTATGTTAAAGGGGTGGAGTTATATGTGTGTGTATGTTAAAGGGGTGGAGTTATATGTGTGGATGCTAAAGGGGTGGAGTTATATGTGTGTGTATGTTAAAGGGGTGGAGTTATATGTGTGTGGATGTTAAAGGGGTGGAGTTATATGTGTGTGGATGTTAAAGGGGTGGAGTTATATGTGTGCATATGTTAAAGGGGTGGAGTTATATGTGTGGATGCTAAAGGGGTGGAGTTATATGTGTGTGGATGTTAAAGGGGTGGAGTTATATGTGTGTGGATGTTAAAGGGGTGGAGTTATATGTGTGTGTATGTTAAAGGGGTGGAGTTATATGTGTGTGTATGTTAAAGGGGTGGAGTTATATGTGTGGATGCTAAAGGGGTGGAGTTATATGTGTGTGTATGTTAAAGGGGTGGAGTTATATGTGTGTGTATGTTAAAGGGGTGGAGTTATATGTGTGGATGCTAAAGGGGTGGAGTTATATGTGTGTGTATGTTAAAGGGGTGGAGTTATATGTGTGTGTATGTTAAAGGGGTGGAGTTATGTGTGTGGATGTTAAAGGGGTGGAGTTATATGTGTGTGGATGTTAAAGGGATGGAGTTATATGTGTGGAGTTATAAATGTGTCATGTTTAGTACTTTGTCGCATATCTGTTGAATGCAGTAACTGGTCAGAGTGTGTGACTTCAGCAGGTGCCTCCCTGGTGCAGCTCTGCCAGGCCTGTACTGCAGCCATCTTCCCTTCCCCTCCTGCCTGTTTCAGGGTCCTGTGCAGCCATTTGTCCCAAACATTACAGTCTGGTGCCCTGAAATGGGGTGGAGGCGCTATCTATAAAATGTGCTATAATTTCTATGTTACTCTTTCATAAAAGCTGAGAATGTGCACTTCAGCCACCTGTGAATAGTTTGATTACTAAGATTGTGTAGAACAGGGCCCAATCAAGAAGTAAAAAAAAAGCCTTTGTCTGCAGTGCATGCTGGAGCAGACTCATGCAACGAGGATCGGTTGGTTTTGGCCTGGAGGCGTGTTTCTGTGCATATGAAGCTAAAACACAACTTAAACTCCCTTTTTTCATCAAATTTTTATTGCTTTGCTTGAGGGCAGAAATTGTAAACAGACTTGAGTCCAACATTGATTGCTGTCAAGACAAAACCAATAAAGCCTCAACTGCTAGAGATTCCCAGTTGTATGGAGCAGATCAATAGGCTAAGCATTATGACTAACTGAAAATGAGCTTAGAAACTAGAGCAGATGTTGTGCCTTCAACAAATAATGTGCAGTTTTTGCAGTAGAGTTCGGGTTTTGCAGTGGGGACCCATTGCCTAAATTCCCCTTATTTATTCATAAAAGCAGGAGCATAATTACTGTTCCTCATCGGTCATGCGTGGCTCGTCCCTCCACCCTTTACAGGCCAGATCAGCTGCTCTTTCAGGCAAAACAAACAGAGCACAGCTCATTTCCAGCTCTGATAACTTGTAGCTAAAAGTAGTCGGGAACACTGTAGTGTCACATCAGGAATATAAATAAAGCGTGTGATTATCTGAGTGAGTGAAGTGTACGTGCCGCTCTCAGACTGCCTTCACAGCTCTGATGAAGGTGCAGACGTCGCTGAGGCCACTGGGGCTGCTGCGGCTGATGAGGTAAGCATTTTGCTCAGGTGATTGTGTTCCTCTGTGCTCAGTACGGGACACCTGGCGAACTTACTCACCTTCAGGGGGGGTCAGTCAGAACAAAGTGGGGAGCAGGAGGACAGTACAGGCCCGGGACCCCCCAACCCCCCTCCAAACCCCCCTGTGTAAAACTAGGACATGCAAAAGCAGTGTTGTGCAGTGTGTAATGTGCAGTGCGGTCGGGACTGGGGTCTTTGGGGAGGTGGGGGGGTTCTTTGGGGGGGGGGCAGTGCTATAGGGTGTATGGTCTGTGTATGGTCGATTAAATTAAAAAGCAGCAGGTATAGATGTCTGTGTTCACCCTCTGGCTTTACACAGTTTACCGTTCCTGATGGTATGAGCCATCTCCTCTTCACACAATGGCACATGAATGCTTTTATTAACAGAACTGGGGATCGATTCAGTTTCAGGAATTCAGAGCTTCAGAGGTTCAGCACTTTTTCTGGCACCCCCTCGCACCCCCACCCGAACCCCCCTGCACCACCCCCCCCCCCCCCCCCCCCCCCCCAGCCGCAGCTACAGTTGCTGATTGGCCCATGGGCCAGCTAACGGAGCGGACGAGTGGGCTGAACACTGCTGCTCCTCTTGCTTTCACAGGTCATTTTGAAGCAGAGGTGTCCAGCGGGAGGACTGGTTACATTGCGATTGATGACATCCAGGTCCTGAGCTACCCGTGCGGTGAGTAATTACTGCTGCTGCTTACTCTGGTGCTGATGACTGCTCAGCCTGCAGAGAGGAGCAGGAACCAGCAGGAGAGGACAGCCTGAGCCTGGGGGAAATAAACAGGCTAAAACACCTGCACCACACACACACACACACACACACCTGCACACACACACACACACACACACCTGCACACACACACACACACACACACCTGCACCACACACACACACACACACACACCTGCACCGCTCACACACACACACACACCTGCACCGCTCACACACACACACACACACACACACACACACACACACACACACACACACCTGCACCGCTCACACACACACACACACACACACACCTGCACCGCTCACACACACACACACACACACACACACACACACACACACACACCTGCACCGCTCACACACACACACACACACACACCTGCACCACACACACACACACACACACACACACACACACCTGCACCACACACACACACACACACACACCTGCACTGCTCACACACACACACACACACACACACACACCTGCACCGCTCACACACACACACACACACACCTGCACCACACGTACACACACACACACACACACACACCTGCACCACACGTACACACACACACCTGCACCACACACACACACACATGCACACACACACCTGCACCACACACTCAAACACACACACACACCTGCACCGCTCACACACACACACACACACACACACACACACATACACACCTGCACCGCTCTCACACACACACACACACACACAAACCTGCACCACACGTACACACACACCTGCACCACACACACACACACACACATGCACACACACACACACCTGCACCACACACTCACATATAACAAGATCAGAAACACACACCCACAGAACAGGCATGCAATCAGAGACATCTGCTGAACAATTACACACACATGCTTACTGAACAGGAGCTGCGATCTGATGAATACTGACAAATGAGTTCTGAACCTTTCACCCCGTAGCCGTGGAGGGAATCCTCTGTGCGTATCTCAATGCAAAGCAGCTGCATCAGAGCCCAGGAGTCTGACGGAAGGACAGGTGTCAGAAAGGAGAGGTTCTAACTGTTCTCATGACGATCCCAGAGAAGGACCCCATAACATTGAGGAGGCAGACAGACTGGTCACAGAAACTGGACTAATATAGCACTAACACAAAGAGCACTAACACAGAATTTACACAATACTAACACACGGTTTACAGAATACTAACACACTGCATACAGAATGCTAACACACTCCTGATACAATACTAACACACTGCATACAGAATGCTAACACACTCCTGACACAATACTAACACACTGCTTACAGAGTGCTAACACACTCCTGACACAATACTAACACACTGCTTACAGAGTGCTAACACACTCCTGACACAATACTAACACACTGCTTACAGAGTGCTAACACACTCCTGACACAATACTAACACACTGCTTACGGAGTACTAACACACCCCTCACACAATAATAACACACCACTCACGCAATAATAACACATTGCTCACAAAATTCTAGCACACCACATGCACAACACTGACACTGCTCACACAATACTGACTCACCATTTGCACAATACTAAAATACTGCTTGCACAATACTAACACACTGCTTAAGTAATGCTAAGACACTACTTACATAATACAAACATGCTGCTTACACAATACTAACATTGTTTACAGTACTAGCAAACCATTTACACAATACTGACATGCTGCTTGCACAATACTAACACACGAGTTAAACAATACTAACATGCGTCTTACACAATACTAACACCGTTTACGCAAACAGCGTTAGCACACCACTCACACAGTGCTAACACACTGCTTACACAATACTAATATGTTGCTTATACAATACTAAGACACTGCTTACACAGACAATCCTAGCACACCAATTGCACAATTCTAACACTGCTTACACAATACTAAACACCATTTATGCAATACTAACACCATTTACATGATACTAACATGTGTGATAGCACACCACTCATGCGATACAAACATGCTATTAGACACTGCTTGCAAATACTTACATGCTGCTTACACAATTCTGTCACATGGCTTAAACAATACTAACACGCTGCTTACACAATACTTATATACGGTTACACAATGCTAACACGCTGCTTACAAAATACTAGGCTGTACTGTTATGACAGTGTGCTTATAACCCAGTAACAGCCAGCTGTGCTGGTTATGACAGTGTGTTTATAACCCAGTAACAGCAGGATGTGCTGGTTATGACAGTGTGTTTATAACCCAGTAACTGCAGAGGACTGTGCTGGTTATGACAGTGTGTTTATAACCCAGTAACAGCAGACTGTGCTGGTTATGACTGTGTGTTTATAACCCAGTAACTGCAGAGGACTGTGCTGGTTATGACAGTGTGTTTATAACCTAGTAACCGCAGAGGACTGTGCTGGTTATGACAGTGTGTTTATAACCCAGTAACTGCAGAGGACTGTGCTGGTTATGACAGTGTGTTTATAACCCAGTAGCAGCAGGATGTGCTGGTTATGACAGTGTGTTTATAACCCAGTAACAGCCAGCTGTGCTGGTTATGACAGTGTGTTTATAACCCAGTAACAGCAGGATGTGCTGGTTATGACAGTGTGTTTATAACCCAGTAACAGCCAGCTGTGCTGGTTATGACAGTGTGTTTATAACCCAGTAACTGCAGAGGACTGTGCTGGTTATGACAGTGTGTTTATAACCCAGTAACTGCAGAGGACTGTGCTGGTTATGACAGTGTGTTTATAACCCAGTAACTGCAGAGGACTGTGCTGGTTATGACAGTGTGTTTATAACCCAGTAACTGCAGAGGACTGTGCTGGTTATGACAGTGTGTTTATAACCCAGTAACTGCAGCCTGTGCTGGTTATGACAGTGTGTTTATAACCCAGTAACTGCAGCCTGTGCTGGTTATGACAGTGTGTTTATAACCCAGTAACTGCAGAGGACTGTGCTGGTTATGACAGTGTATTTATAACCCAGTAACAGCAGACTGTGCTGGTTATGACAGTGTGTTTATAACCCAGTTACAGCCGGCTATGCTGGTTATGACAGTGTGTTTATAACCCAGTTACTGCAGCCTGTGCTGGTTATGACAGTGTGCCCATGTGATTGAGTCTCTGCTGCTTTGAATGGCCTCTGTTATGAAGTCAGCCGTGCGGAATGAACAAATAGTGTGTCAGCTATAGCTCTGGATGAAGCTTTCTACTCGGACAATAAAGCATAATAGTCAAATAAATATTGACAATATAACAAATTAAACATTAAATATAATCATGAGTATTATTTTATGACATCTGCTAAATGAGCTGGGGCCGTAGGCGGGGGGAGGGGGTGAGGTGTGTGAAACCGTGGTAACCAGTAGCAGCCCAGGCATGGGGGGGGGGGGGGGGCCTCTTACTGAAGCAGCCTCCTGAGTAGGACTGCAGTGGCCCTTTGCTGTTCTGCCTGGCATGATTAGTTGTGACAATTAATTAAAATGAAAGAGGGGGTGGATGTAATGGCTGGTTACAGGAGCTCATGCACTTCTGCTGAAACGAGGCCCAGAGCGCTCAGCCCAATCCCGCGCAGCGGGCGTCTGTGAGCCGGCATCTGCCTCCTTCTCATTGGACATGACAGCCGTGTGCAGGGACGCGTGGCGGGAGAACCAACAGTCGCTCGCGGAGATGCGCGGGCAGGGAGGGTGGCCTCTGCTTCCGGCCACGAGCTTCGGCTAATTATGCGCCTGTCTACCAATGGCCTGATGGGTAATTGATGTCGTGCTTAACTGCAGTAATATCCCAGTCCGCCCTTGTAGGTGTCGGTCCATATTTGTAACGGACAGGATGAGTTCTGCGGCACAAAATGGCCGCAGATCTGTGTGCATCTCCACTAGTCATGGCATGGCTGCGTCAGTCTTCATCGTGCGCGGTGCAGAATGAGCCCGGCTCCTTCCCTCGCCAGCACCACGCTCGCTCCTGCTATTCAGCCTTAGGAGGGAAATGCGGCAGGTTTTATTCTGAAGGGACGAAAGGCTGCTTGTGAAGCCTGCAGACAGACCTGTGGACACGCAGCGCGCGCTGCTGAGGGGATGTCACACTGCTGGGAACAAATCGCTGGGAGGATGTTTCTCTTAGAGAGGAAATAAGAGAAGATGTCACCGAACACACGGCAGTCTGTCCCGCCTCCTTCCGAGGGGACGTGTGATTTTTCTGGAGTGGGGAGTTCGCAGGAGCGCCCGGAGCTGTTGATGGCTTCTGTCGATGAAGCGCTTGGCTGCCACCTCATTTCCTGTCTGGCGTTAGTATGCCTGCTGGGATACCCGCCTCTTCCTCTGCAGTGCAGTCATCAGTCCCGCGGGTGCCCGGGGTCACAGGGTCACGGGGTCACCTGGCCCCCAGTGAGATGTGCCCTCACCCCAAAACCTGCCGCGAATCCGCCTCCTGCCCCCTGACTGGGCTGATTATGAGGCTGCTTATTAAAGAAGGCTGTGGTGAAGTTCGGTCACACCAGCGCAGGGCAGCTTTTCGGCCGCTAAGCTCTGATTGGTTCTCCTTCTCCCGCTCACCTCCCCGCCGGGGCAGTCTGCGCGGCTCTGTGGCCCGTCACCGCGGCTACAGGGTTCCGCTCGGTCTTTCCCGCCAGAAACACCAGCAGGGCCTCCTGTGTGTGTGTGTGTGTGTGTGTGCGCGTGCGCATGCGTGTGCACGTGCGTGTGTGTTGCACAGGGATCTGTCTTTATGAAACACGAAGATTGTATCACTTTAGAAATGTGTTACACTCACACAAGTGTGTGTAAAATATGTGCTGGCAGTTTTGACTGTAGTGTTGAGTGTGTAAAATATGTGCTGGCAGTTT